>JAJPUD010001082.1:232111-295560 GCA_023553655.1 Myrmecobius fasciatus | reverse complement strand
GGTCTTTTCATTAGAAATAGGTGAAATTCACCTATATCATTGAATGACCATCTTCTTCCCTGGAGGATAATGCTCATTCTAGCTGGATAGGTTATTCTTGGCTGTAATCCAAGTTCCTTTGCCCTTCGGAATATCTGGTTCCAGGCCCTTCGATCCTTCAGTGTGGAGGCTGACAGATCCTGTGTGATTCTAATTATTGATCCTCGGTATTTGAATTGTTTCTTTCTAGCTGCTAGCAGGATCTGTTCCTTGGTGCTATAGTCCTGAAATTTAGCCACGATATTCCTTGGGGTCTTAATTTTGGGGTCTCTTTCAGGAGGTGATCGGTGAATTCTTTCAATGGTGATTTTGCCTTCTGATTCTACAATCTCAGGGCAGTTTACTTTCAGGATTTCCTGGAAGATAGTGTTTAGATTCTTTTTTTCATCATGGCTTTCAGGAAGTCCAATAATCCTTAGATTGTCTCTCCTAGATGTATTTCCCAAGTCAGTTGTTTTTCCTAGGAGATATTTCATATTTTCTTCTAATTTTTCATTTTTTTGTTTTTGTTTGACTGATTCTTGAAGTCTTATTGAGTCATTCACTTGCATTTGTTCAATTCTTATTTTTAAAGTGTTGTTGTCTTCATTTACCTTTTTAAGCTCCTTTTGTAACTGGCCAATTGAATTTTTTTGTTCATTGCACTCTTTTTCCACTTCACTAATTTTATTTTTCAATAAATTGGTGTCTTTTTCATATCTCTTTTACAGGGCATCATATCCTTCTTGCAAGATATTGTATCCTTCTTGCACTGATTTCAGTTTATTTTCCCATTTATCCTCCAGCTCTCTTTTGAGGTTCTTGATGCAATCTTCCAGAAAGGCCTTTTGAAAAAGTGACCAGTGATGGTCTTTTAATACCTTCATCTGGTATTTTATCTAAAGGAACCTCAGCATCTGGGGTAAATGCTTCTTTGCCTTGATAAAAGCTGTCTATGGTGAGAGCTCTCTTTTGCTTCTTCATTTTTTTTAGACAGCGTAGATATCTCTTTAAGGTAGGGGAGAAAAAAAAAAAAAAAAACGGCGGCTGAAAAGCTTTGCCCTGGGGCACTTCGGTGAGTTAACTTAAGGTGCTGGGCCGGTGGGGGCTAGGACTAAGTCTGAATTACTCCTTAAACAAGGCAAGTCTGCCAGAACACCTGTCCCCAATTAGGGCAGAGTGTCTCCAGTGCCTCAGATAAACTCCAGGTGTTTAGAATTTGGAGTTTGGAGTTTGGAATTTCTGCCACGATGAGCTGAGCTGAGTCCCACCCTCACTTCCGGCCTACGCAAGAGTTGTCTATTTATCTCTCTGTCCGAGTTAGACTAACCTGATATGAACTTCTCCAGAGAGCAGTGCCCAAATATTTCTGAGTTCGTTGACTTGAAGATCAGTTCAGAGGCTTATTTAATTGTTGATTTGAGAGAAGATCAGAGGAGAGGCAGAAAGTCACCTTTTCACTCCACCATCTTGGCTCTGCCCGAAAAAGGCTACTTTTCAATTTGTGTTTCTATTCTTAGTGACAGTAATATACTGATAAGCATATCCTTAATGAGTGCTGATTGGATACAATTTGTAAAACATTAAGAGCATTCATTAATGAATTGTTATGTGTATGAAGAAGGAAGCAAGACATTTAGAATCAGAAGTGACTAGGGGTTCAAATTCTATCACCAATATTTAGTGTTTGGTCACTGCAAATTTATTTAAAGTTTATGAATCTGAGTATTCTCATTTCTGGGATGAAGTCAATAATATGTATGCTTTCATTCTCCATTTGATAAATGGTCAAAGGATATGAATAGGAAGTTTTCAGAATAAATCAGTGATCTATAGTAATGTAAAAAAAATGCTCTAAATCACGATTAGAAAAATGAAAATTAACACAACATTGAGGTACCATCTCACACTTATCAGATTGGCTAATATGAAAGAAAATAAAATGATAAATGTTTGAAGGGATGTTGGAAGATTGAGGCACTAATACACAGTGTAGTTGTGACCTCATTCAACTACTCTGGAAAGGAATATAGATTTATGCCCAAGAGCTATAAAACTGTGCATATCCCTTGACCCAGCAATAACTCTACTATGTCTGTACCCAAAAGAGATCAAAGAAAAAGGAAAAAGCCCTATATTTATAAAGATTTATAAAGGAGTTCTTTTTGTGATAATTGGAAATCGAAGGGATACCCATCAATTGGGGAATGTCTGAACAAGTTGTGGTATTTGATTATGATAGGACACTAATGTGCTATAAGAAATGATGAGCAAAAAATTAAAAAAGAAAAAAGAGAAGAGCAAAATGATTTCAGAAAAAATTGAAGACTTACATGAGCTGATGCAAAGTGAAATGAGCAGAACCAAGATTACATTACAAATTGTAAGAACAATATTGTACAATAATAAGCTATGATCAACTATTCTTAGCAATACAGTTCCATAGGACTTATGATGAAAAATGCTATCCTCCAAAGAAAGAACAAATGAAGTATGAATGCAGATTGAAGCATCCTTTTAAAATTTTCTTTAGTTTTCTTGTTTTTTTTTTTTGTATCATGGCTAATATGGAAATGTTTTGGATGATTACACATGTATAATCTATATCAATTGCTTGTCTCAGTAAACTATTTTAATTGCTCTCTACCACAGGACTTTTTTTTTTTATTAAAAGCTTTTTATTTACAAAACATATGAGTGATTTTTCTACATTGACCTTTGCAAAAACTTTTTTTTTGTTCCAAGTTTTTCCCCTCCTTCCCCCCAGCCCCCACCCCTAGATGACAGGTAATCTAATACATGCTAAATATGTTAAATTAAATGACAAATCCAATATATCTATACATATCTATACAGTTATCTTACTGCACAAGAAACATCAGATCTAGAAAGAGAGAAAAAAAACAATCTAAGAAGGAAAACAAAATGCATGGAAATATTCACAAAAAGCGTTAAAATGCTGTTGTGGTCCACACTCAGTTCCCTCAGGCCTCTCTCTGGATGTATATGACTATCTTCATCACTGAACAATAGGAACTGGTTTGAATCACATCATTGCTGAAGAGAACCACGTCCATCAGAACTGATCATCGTATAGTCTTGTTGCTGTATATAATGTTCTCCTGGCTGATTTCACTCAGCATCATTTCATGCAAGTCTCTCCAGGCCTCTCTGAAATCATCCTGCTGGCCATTTCTTACCGAACAATAATATTCCATAACATTCATATATCATAATTTATTCAGCCATTCTCCAATTGATGGGCATCCTTTCAATTTCCAGTTTCTTGCCACTACACAAAGGGCTGCCACAAACATTTTTGCACATATACCACAGGACATTCTCAGCTGTAACCTTCAAGGTTTCTTCCGAAACTATAATTTTATAGTTTCACCTCCACCTCCATCTTTAACTGACTCCTTATTCCAAACATCTCTATTTCTTGTTAAAGGCAACAACATTTTTCCAAGAATCCCAGGTCACTAATTTTGGTAATCTTGGCATCATCTTCCACTACTCAGTCTTTCTTAACCCAAATATCTAAACATTTGGGAAATATTAATTACTCAGCCTACTTTACAAGATCTCCTTTATGTGTTGTCTTCCCCCAAGAACATACAAGTTCCTTGAGGACAGCTACTATTTTGCTTATTTAATATGTGAATCTAGCCTGGATGGAGAAATAGATTCTTCATCTAGTTATGTACAATATCTGATAAAACCCCACTCACCATCCCTAAAGTTTTCCAGACTAAAGCAGCCTCTTCCTGGCCAATTCTTTCCTTTAGTATAATATATTTCCACCAAAATAATTAAATGCTTTGGTGATAGAGGCTACTGTTGTAGTCCTATTCTTAATGTACAGCAAAGTGCTTACCATACACTTGATTGTTGTCCTTCATTCTCAAAGAGAACCAAAATGACACTATGTTTGAGTCAGGTTTAAAGTGTGTCCCACTGTGAATGATCAGACCAATAAGAGCTTAGAATGCTTTGCCACACACAGGTCAGGCACAAATAGTCCTTATAAACATTTGGAATGGATTCTCTAATCTTGCTATTTTGCTTTTCTTCTAAGTGAATTCAATTCTGCTTTGTTTATATAGCACAGTACCTTCTCTGATGAGGGTACACCATGATGAGCAGTCCCGTGCCAGTGTCTCATGTTATACAATCAATTCTAAAGTTCTTAAGAAAGACCTTGAGGTTGTCTTTGTATCATTTTTTCTAACCACTTTATGAGTGCTTGTCCTGTGTGAATTCTCCATAAAAGTCTTTTTGGCAAGTGCACTTTTGACATTAAAACAATGTGGCGGTCAATGGATTTACACTTTCTGCAGTATAGTTTGAATGCCTGTCAGCTTAGTTTGAGAAAGGACCTCAGAGATATGGACTATAACATATCATTTTCATGCTCTATATTGATGATTGCTTACATTGGGTTTCCTTTATCAGATCTTTTTTGTTCATATAGATATGATTGCTCTAGCACAGCAAGATAAGTATGGAAACATGTAAACATATATTCGACTTGTCAAATATTTTAATACAATTAACATATAGTGGACTTCCTGCCATCTAGGGGAGGGGAGGAGAATAAGGGGGAAAATTTGTAACAGAAAGCTTTGTAATGGTCAATGTTGAAGAACTACCCATACATATGTTATGCAAATAAAAAGTTTTAATTTAAAAAAAGAGAGAGAGAGTGAGAGAGAGAGAGAGAGAGAGAGAGAGAGAGAGAGAAAGAGTGAGAGAGAGAGAGAGAGAGAGAGAGAGAGAGAAAGGACCTCAGGGTCTGCTATCTTAGTCTGCCAAGTGATCTTCAGAATCTTCCTAAGACAATTTAAATGGAAGTGAAACAGTTTCCTGGCATGGTATTGGGATACTGACCAGGTTCCACAAGCATAAAATAAATGAGTTTAGTGCAATGCTTCTGTAAACCTTCAGTTTAGTAGTTAGTGTGATACCTCTCCACCCACACTTTTCTCCAGAGCCTACCAAATACTGATGAGCTAGCTCTGGCAATGCATGTGCCAATTTCATTATCAATGTGGGCAACACTGAAAAGTATACTGCCAAGGTAAGTGAAATTGCCTACAGCATTTAAAACTTCTCAATTTGCTGTAACGGATGATTCCTCATATGGATGGTGTGATCCTGGCTGATAGAGTACCTGTGCTTTCTTGGTGCTAATTATGAGGCCAAAATTTTCACAAGCAGCAGAGAATCAATCCATAATTCATTGCATCTCAGCTCTGGAAGCTGCATTAAGTGCAAAATCATCTGCAAACAAAAAATCATGCACCAACACTCCCTCCACTTCAGTTTTGACTTGTAGGCTTTTCAAGTTGAAGAATTTACCATCAATGCAGTAGCTGATGTTAATGTCATGTTTGTCATCATTGAAGGGATTTAACAACATGGCTAAAAACATTATGCTAAAAAAGCACAGAAACAAGCACACTGCCTTATGTCACTCCATTTTTAACTGGGAAAGCTCAAGAGCATTGTCTATTATCCAAAGCTTTTGAATGACATCAAGCTACTTTTGTGTGGTAAAGCACATAGTGCTGATTTCATTTCAGCTGAGATTTACAAGATAGGAAGTCCATTGTTCCATACAAAAACTGATTGAACTTTCTATATTATATGGCAAGAGAAAGTTAGACCCAGGTTCAAGGATCCCTCCATTGTCCATCTCTATAAAGGCAAAGTGAATAATCCTGTGATAATCATAGAGTGGGGGTGGAGAGAAAGGAGGAGTGTCTCTCAGTCACTGCTGTCAAAATTCTTGCCAACGTTCTCTTAAATATCACCATACAGTAAGCATTTAATAAAAGCTTTTTTAAAAACCCATTTACTTTTCTCCAGGCTTGCCTTAGGATATTCTGGCCTTCACCAAGTCAGAGGAGGGTGCCTCCTTTTCTCCAGCATATATTATTGCTCAGACATTGTTCAGCTATTTTTCAATTCAATGGAATTTGGTGTTTTCTTGGCAAAGATCCTGCTGTGGTTTGCCATTTCTTTCTTCAGCTCATTTTACAGATGAGAAAACTGAGACAAATAGGATTAAGTGATTTCTCCAAGGTCACCCAGCTAGCAAATGTCTGAAGGGAGATTTGAATTCAGGAGTATAAGTCTTCCAGACTTCCAGCCCAGCACTCTATCCACTGTACCAGCTAACTGGCATATGTATGGTAAGTGCTTACACATTTATTGATTAATTCCTTTTAGGTATCCTGTTCCTCTATGAGAACATAAATTTCTTGAGATAATGTACTATTTTCCTTGATGCTTATATTTTATTCCTGGTGCTTAGCACAGTAACAGGCCCAAGGTAAGTACTTAAAAAAATTCTTTACTTACATTTTACATTCATTCATTCATCTCCTTAGAGCACTTATTATTGGTGGCTACTTCCTAATAGCTACTTTCTCTTCCTTCACAAACACCACACTCTTTTAGTTCTCCTCCCCAGAATATTCTAATCACTCCTTTTCAATCTCCTTTGGTAGCTTCTCATTCTACTTTTGAAAATCTTCAGCTTCTTTCCATTCTCTCACACTCTAGTTGTAAATTTCCATCTTTCATCATAACTTCTATGTCTATAGACCTAACACCTTAAATTATGTATCTCACCTCAAACTTAGCATGTCCAAAAATGAGTTTTTTTACCTATAAAGCTAGGTGGCACAATGAATATGGTACTAGTTTTGGTCTTAGGAAGGCCTGAATTTAAACCCTGAACCAGGTGTAGGTAAGTCATCCAACCTCCTCAGATTCAGTTATCTCATCAGTATAATAATATGGTCTCTAAAGTTCTTTCTAGCTCTAAAACTGTAATTTTATTTTTTCCCCTAGGCATTCCCCAGAAGGTTTTCAACTGCCAGGCTATGTTAGGAACAAGACCTATTCCATCTCCTGTATCCCAGATTAGTAAATAATTATGTCCTCATGACCAGACTCTTGTATTAATACCCACAGCTGACTACTGTGTGCTGGGCTTTTTTGCCCTTCACAAATCACAACATTTCCATCTATCAGGTAAATTAACCTAAGGAAAGATAAGCAAATGCCTGTGTACTCCTGACTGAGAGTCCTATACCTACGTCTGCCTGTTGCTGCATTTTGCGAGTGCCAACTTGGATCTCATAAGACACAAGGCTGAACCTCAAGAGAGTTAGAAATGACCTAATCCTTAATAGGAACCACTATAATAACTGATAATCTCTTGAATTCACTTTTCAATGGTTAACCTACTTCCAGTCTCTTCATCCCATTCATGTAGGAACTCAATCTCTTCAACTGGAAGCTCTCTTAAGCTAATCTACCTCAAATCAATCCTATGTCCAACTCCAACTCTAGAGCTGCTTTTCTTTTCTACTATGCTGTCTGGAATGACTGTTCCATATTCAACATATTTTTCCCCCATTTTAAACCTAATTTAAGATGTGGCACCCTCCTTGCAAAACTGTCTTAGCACCCTTTTCAATAATGGCTGCACTTTGTTTCATATCCACCAAACCACAGGCCTCCTTGTCAGGAGAAATATTTCTACATGCATCTTTGATCCCACTCCTTCCTGGTGTCTCTAGCAAATTACTTCTACTAACATCTCTCTTTTATCTTCAATCTCTCTTTTTGTAGTACTGGCTCCATTTCTGCTACCTATAAACATGTTCATGCCTCACTAAACTTTCAAAAGCCCTCACTTGATCATATGATCTTTGTTGGCGGTCATTTATGTCTTTCCTGGTTCATTGGTTGATCCTCTACCCACTACAGAACCAAATTTGTCCTGCAGAACTGAATTCTATCAACCTGGATGATGCAATAGAAAGAGTGCTGGATTTGAAGTCAAAGGGCCTTGATTCAAAGATAATACAAAATAAACCTAGACTTTTGTATCCTTGAAATTCAAAATCCTTAGGCAGTTAAGGGTCTAATCTAGGTAACTAATGACTCAGCAAATGTAACCTAGTCTGCTTAGTCAATTTTTATCTATTAGCTATTCCCAAACACCTAACCAAGCCTCCCCTTAACATCTAAGTAATCTTGTCATCTATCTATTGCTAAAAATGTACTTCTCCCCTTCTCCTTTCCACTACTTATAAACACAGTAGTCAAATAAAAAGTACCATTACCTCTGGAAAGCCAATGAAAATTAGCTACCTTATTTATATATCAACTCATAATCCTTATTTCTACTTAGACCAAAAATTTCTTTCCTTGAGTGAGTTGTTTACTGTGAGAATGAAAGGGACTGACTCTTTTTAAAAATCTGTATTCTGAGTACTTAGCACAATTACTAAAAGATATTAAGTGAGCATCAAACATTTATTTGTTATTGTAGTGGTAATCATTTCTATTTGAGAAAACACAATTAACCACATGATTACTCAGTGTGATTTTTGAGCTTTCAAAGTCATCTCTATAGCATAAATAATTGCTAAGTGCAAAAGGATTTATGCAAACTTTATAAATGAATGAGGTAGAAAAAGCCTTGAAGAGTGGTAAAGAAGTAGGTACAGAAGAAATGAGGCACCCAGACAAAATTCTTCATTAGACAAGAAAAATTAGAAAGGGGAAGAACCATCATTAAACATCTATTCAATATTTGTTGTGGGCAAAAAATTGTCTCTACCAAGAATGAGTAACCTGGAATGGTTATAGAATTAGACCTAACAAGATATTATTTGCCCACAATTCAAGACTATTTATAATAAACTAAAATAATCCATTTCAACAATGTGGAAGTTTTTTCTGTACTAAAACCTTATAGGTTATAGAGTAAATTGGTTAATGCCTTTCTACAGACTATGTCCTTGCAGTATAAGCCCCCCCCCAAAAAAAAAGCCAGGGTTTACCAAGTACCAATTTTGGCTACAAAATTAACTTTCCAATTACTTTGGTTCCAAACACATTAACTTATTCAAACTTTCACTAAAAGAATAATCCTTTGATGATTTTAAGTTATGATGTTCTAAGTTTTATCTGATGACAACTTCAGGCTGTTAGGTTCAATAAATCTATTTGTAAAAGATCTAGGATTATTAAAATGACTTCAAGAAACCTAAGAATTTCAGGATTTAGATTTTAGTAATATGATCATAATATATTTTTCTTAGTATTAAACTTTTCCAGAAATGTATTTTTTAATCAATAAGTATATATATATGGTACATTTCATCAAAAACAGAAATATGTTAAGCCTTTACTCTTGAATGTCTTTGGCTTTCCATATTTACAAAAAAAGGAACAAAAGTGTATTTATTTATATATATAGTTACACATATATTCTCAAAGTAATCAGAATTTTAGAAATGAAAATAACTGGAAAGATTACTTAATTCACCATCCCAATTTTATAAAAGGAAACTGAGAGACTAATTAAGTTGCTACAATCACATTAATAGCAGGAGAGCTTGTCCAAAAACCCAGGTCTCCTATAATGTCATCCATTCTGAGTCTGTTATTAAAATCTTTGTTTCTGGTTGGCTGGAATGAAGGAAAGATGGAAAAGGAGGCAGAAAGAAAGAGAGGGAAGAGGGGGGAAGAGGGGGAGAGGGAGGGAGGGGGAGGGAGAGAGAGAGAGAGAGAGAGAGAGAGAGAGAGAGAGAGAGAGAGAGAGAGAGAGAGAATAGCTTCTAAAATTGTATAACACCTTTCTTCAAAAATAAATAACAAAGACCTATCAGTCTTTCTGTGGTTCTATTTCATAATATTCCACTGCTAAGCTAAATAACTTGAATTGTGATTCAATAAGACCTTAATGACATTTTTTCTCCTTGATTCTTCTTAGAGTTGTTTTATATGGACAATAATTCTTGTATCTTTTTAATGGAGATCCTGTTTTGCCATACTGATAGAGATCGTAAATCATAATAAAGTTATTAGAGAAAATGGGTTGAATGCATGCAACTTAGGGAAAACAAAAACAAAAAACTGAACAATATCACCACTTAATGGACCATTAGCTTGATCTGGATTTTAATACCATATTGATGACATAATCTGTCTGCAAGTCATCTAAAAGAAGCATAGTATTTTTTGGCTTGTTTTTCTACTGTCAATCAGATTAGCAACCAAATAAAAAAAATTAGTTCAGTGCTTTCGGCTCTGTTTTGGCCTACCTACATACTAACTTCTTTGGTACTTTATCTTGGTCTATTTCATCTTTATCCTCAATGTACTGGTAAAATAACACTATTGAAGAAAGATGTATATGTTTGTGCATGTGTGTGTGCCCCTGCAAATGCATGCACAAGCTTCCTTTGCTTGTCATTAACATAAGAAATTTCAAGAATTCCTTAGGATACTTAAAGTTGTTGAATTTGAAAAATTTCATGGAGATACAAGATAGTTTAATTTAACAGTGGTATCTTAACACCTCAGAACCTCTATCATGACTACATCAATAAAATAAATAAAAGTATATCTCTTATCTCACATTAAACCCCAATAGGATGGAAACTGGTTGCTTGAAAATCAAACAGGATATTAGTCAACAAACATTTATTAAGGATTTACCATGTTCCAGACAGTATGATAAATTACTAGGATTAAAAAAAAAAAAGGAGAAAAATGTCCCTGCTCTCAAGGAGCATTTGTTTTAATGGGAATTCTTCCCCCAACATATGAATAAAGATATTTAGATGATATATACAGAGGAGATGAAATTCACAACTGGGGGATTGGTAAAAACCTCCTGAAGAAACTAAAATTAAACTGAGTTTTAAAGGAAACCAGGGAAAGTAAGACATGGAAATGAGGGGACAATATTCCAGGTATGGAGACAAAGATGGGAGAAGGAAAGTCAGATCTGAAGTACAGAGAGTAAGCCA
Source organism: Myrmecobius fasciatus (assembly GCA_023553655.1). NCBI lineage: Eukaryota > Metazoa > Chordata > Mammalia > Dasyuromorphia > Myrmecobiidae > Myrmecobius > Myrmecobius fasciatus. The sequence continues at coordinate 284,698 of JAJPUD010001082.1, read as the reverse complement.
TAGTACTTTAACTGCAGTACTTGTAAAGGGGCACCAAAGTGCTCAGATGGTAGAAAATGCAGAGAGAGGAAAGGTTCTGAAAGGCCTACAAGTAAGAAAAAGACACTGGAACTCAAGTAAGATGATATGGTCAGACCTGTGCTCAAAAATAAAAGACTTTAATAAAAGAAATCAAGAAAAAGTCTACTATAGTGGTTCCATGACAAACAAAATGACAAGGAAAAACAATAAGGGAAAGCAATTTGAGAGGATAAGAAAAATGCATGGGAAAGTAAACATTCTGGAAAATGGATCATACATAGCACAAACAAAAGAATATCCTTCTTAATTGATTTAATACATAATGTATCTGTTATGCTCATCCTAGGTTTAAGTATCTGAGTAGAGAGGAACTTAAAAGTATATTTAAAAAATAGACCAGAGGGGCAGCTAGGTGGCGCAGTGGTTAGAGCACCAGCCCTGAAGTCAGGAGGACCTGAGTTCAAATCTGGTCTCAGACACTTCCTAGCTGTGTGACTCTGGGCAAGTCACTTAACCCCAATTGCCTCAACAAAAAATCAAAAAAAAAAAAAAAAAATAGACCAGACTTATGAAAAATGCTACCCCAACCCAGAGAAAGAACTGATTATGTCTGAATAAAGAATGAAGCATATTTTATTTTTTACTTCATTTTTCTTGAGGTTTGTTTTGTTTTGTTTTGTTTGAAAGGTAGAGGAGGGAAATCTATGTTTTCTTTTGCAACAGGACTTTTATAGAAATGTTTTGCATAACTTCACATGTGCCTTCTCATGGGAAAGGAGAGATTGTGTAACTCAAAGTTTTAAAAACAAATGTAAAAATTTGTTTTATATGTAACTAGGAAAAATAAAATAAGATATAGCTTTCATCATTCTACAAAAAATAACAGAATGGTTCAAATGACTTTATAAATCCTTACTAGATATTCCCATCTCAGTATTCTATTGTTCAGCAGGACTAGAATGGCATTTCTCATCTTCTACTTCATGACTTCCCTATCACTGCCAAAAGCACAACCACATACACATACATACACATTTCTTGATATGACTTCAACTCATTTTTAAGGCCTCCCTTTGCTTTGCTTTGTTTCTTCCCATATACAGTTAGTTAATACAACATGGCAACGCTTATTCATCACCTTTTAATAGGGCTCTGCACTTGACTCTTCCCCAAACCTACAGGAGAACTAAGTGGTATAACAGAAAGAGCACTGAGCTTAGAATCAGGAAGACTCAACTGAGTTCACAATCTGACCTGTGACACTTACTAGTTATATGATCCTGGGCAAGTCACTTATCCCTGTTTAACAGTCTCAGTTTCCTCATTTGTAAAATGTTCTAAAGAAGGAAATGGCAAACCACTCCAGTATTTTTGCAAGAAAATCCCAAATGAAGTCATGAAGAATATTACCAGATTCATTTTCCTAATCCGGGAGCAGAGCTAAGATGGTGAACTGCAGACAGCGTTCTCTGTGAGCTCCTGAGACCTTCCCTCAAACCAAGACAAATTGAGCCTCCGAACTGATGTTAGAGTGAGGGCTCCACCAAACACTTTAACTACAAAGCACTTCTATCAACAATCTACTCTGAAAAAACTCCAGAGAAGGTTAGCCTCAGGGGATCGGCTGCTGGCCTCAATCAGATGCCAGGGCGCAGCCAGGGCGGAAGTCGGGCTGTGACAGAGGCGGATTTTAGGCACCCAGGAAGCCCCTGGGAGACACCTGGGCCACTTTGCTCTGCTTGCGAGCAGGTTGCTTTGGCAGGTCTACCTTTGGTAAAGGGTGGATTGAGAGCAGCTGAAAACGTGGTCCTAGTGCAGATCTAGCTTCCCAGCCTCAGACCAGAAGTAAACTCAGCAAACTGCCCCAGGGCAAATTACAACTGCAGCAGAATCCCCTGCTGGTGACTGATACCTCAGCTCAAAACCATGAGTAAGAAACAGAAGAGAGCTCTCACCACAGACAGCTTTTACGGAGAAAAAATAGAGAAGTCCCCAGATCCTGAGATTCTGAAAACAATCCCAGATGAAGCCACAAAGGTGGACTTAAGCTGGTATCCCTTTCAGAAGGCTTACCTGGAAGATTGCATAAAGAATCTCAAAAGAGCTAGAAGAGGAATGGGGAATTAAATTGAGATCAGTGCAACAGAAATATCAAAAACTGGAAAACAGGACTGGTGAATTGGACAAAGAAAACAATTCACTGAAAAATAAAATTGGTGAATTGGAAAAAGACAACAATTCACTGAAAAAAAAATTGGTGAATTAGAAAAAGACAAAAATTTACTGAAAAATAAAACTGGCAAAATGGAAAAAGAATGCATTGAATCAAGAAATTCAACTGGCCAGCTACAAAAGGAGCTAAAAAAGATAACTGAAGGAAATAATACTTTAAAAATTAAAATTGAACAAACAGAAGTAAATGAGTCAATAAGACTTCAAGAATCAGTCAAATAAAAACAAAAAAATGAAAAAATAGAAGAAAATGTGAAATATCTCCTAGGAAAAACAACTGACTTGGAAAACAGATCCAGGAGAGACAATCTAAGGCTTATTGGACTCCCTGAAAGCCACGATGAAAAAAAGAATCTTGATGCTATCTTCCGGGAAATCATGAAAGAGAATTGCCCTGATGTTTTTGAATAAGAAGGCAAAATTGGCATTGAAAGAATTCACCAATCACCTCCTGAAAGAGACCCCAAAATTAAAACCCCAAGAAATACCCTGGCCAAATTTCAGGACTATCGCACCAAGGAAAGGATATTGCAGGCAGCTAGAAAGAAACAGTTCAAATACTGAGGAACTGTAATTAGAATTACACAAGATCTGTCAGCTTCCACATTAAAACATCGAAGGGCCTGGAATCAGATATTCCAAAAGGCAAAAGAACTTGGATTACAGCCAAGAATAAGTTATCCAGCTAGAATGAGCAACATCTTCCAGGGAAGAAGATGGTCATTTAATGATACAGGAGAATTTCACCTATTTCTAATGAAAAGACCAGATCTGAACAAAAAATTTGACCTCTAACTACAGAACTCAAGAGAAGCATAAAAAGGTAAAAAGGAAAGAACTCTTGAGAACTATATTTCTACTATAGGTATGCTTAAAGAATGGGGGTATAATTTGATTTTTCTTTGATAATAATGGAAAAGAAATTAGAGGTGGAAGGGATACCATACTGAAAAGAAAAAGGGGGGAAGGAGGCAAAATAAAGTAAAAATAAAGGAGGTAAAATAAGGCAAAATCTCATAAAGAGACATAGAAGATCTAATATAATTGAGGGAAAGTAGGGAGGGCGATGAGTATTGTGTAAACCTTACTCTCATTAGATTGCACTCTAAGAGAGTATATCAGACACATTTGGCTTCAAAAAAAGGCCTGACCCTCCTTGTGGGAAGGTGAGAGGGAAAGGAGGAAAGGAAAGGGATAAACTAATAGAAGGATTAGGGGAAAGGTATAAAGGGGAGGGAGGGATTCCAAAGGGGGAGGACTGTTGGTGGGAGGGGGTCATCAAAAATAAAGTACTGGGGAGAGGGGAAGGGAGAGAGGGGAAAGGGAAGAGAAAATCATAACTCTGGGTAAATAAGATGGCAGGGAATACAGATATAGTTATTTTAACTGTGAATGTGAATGGGATGAACTCTCCCATAAAATGGAAGTGGATAGCAGACTGGATTAAAAGCCAGAATCCTACAATATGTTGTTTACATTTTCCTAATCCATGGATCTGCTTGTGTCATTCCAAAACTGAATTATATTCAATAATTCTAAGCTTTTTCCTTAATCAGGCTCAGAGACCTTAGCTTGACATTTAATGCCCTCCAAAATCTGGCTATCAAAAATCTTTTCAACCCTGGCCATGCTCTAGTCTTGTAATTTCTTGTATAAATTCCATGATAATGGCATAATCTTTTGGGGATGAGGAGGACATAAGGAGGTATACCTATGATTTCATTACTTTTCCATATTACTCTGGATTATATATTGTCAATTTGGTCATCAGTATGTCATGTTTTGAAAAATGGGATTACTCACATTTCCCATTGCTTCTACTTTTTCCTCTTTATATGCCCCACAATACTAGGTCTCCCACAAGTAAGATTCTAGACCATGTTGCAGTTTTTGTGGTTTAATCATTTTGTATTGATTCGAAAGTTGCCTGATCTCAGCCAGCAAAAAAATATTATATCAAAAATAAAATAATCAAGTTCAAGGATAAGATATTCTACTATCCCCAGGTATCCAAAATTAGTCTATTCAACAGCCATGGTTATATTTCTTAGGTCTGGGAGCCAGCGTCTAGTGCCTTCTGAACTGTATTCTCGTTTGTTTGTTTGTTTGTTTGTTTGTTTGTTTATTTATTTATTTATTTATTTATTCGTTCGTTCGTTCATTCATTCATTCATTCATTCATTTATTTATTTATTTATTTATAATTGCAAGGTGTTTCCAAAATCTACTCCAACAACTAAAGCTTAAACCTTTTCAGAACTACAGAGGAACTATTTTCTATTTTAAAAAAATGAAGTACCACAATAAATTTGAATTATATCTAATAAAGGAAAATGTAAGCCTAAAGGAAAAGTATCCTTTTATTTTAAAAATTGCAAGATATTCCTCCCCCCAATTTTTTTTCTAAAAATATATCTTGTGTCTTTATCTGAACATTTATTGCTGTGTACAAATTTAATTTCAGCCACTAAGAATTCTCTTTGAAGACAGTAAAGTAACCTGGTTCTTTTAAGAGCATTTTATAAGATGGTACAGTATTTTCTTACATCAGATAGTCACAGATCCCTGCTGTGAAAGTTAAATGTCTTAATGTTAATAAACTTTAAAAGAGAACACAAACCATACATAACTTCCTTAGAATCTGATTTTTTCTCTTTTTGTCCCTTTCACATGAGAAGCTGATAAAAAGAGGGCTCATTTCTACTTTATCTGCTCTAAACAGATTTAAACATAATGTCGTATGATTTTTAAATGCTTAGTAAATACTTTCCAACATTATAATTCTGACTATCAACAGAAACACACATAAAACAAGAAGTTGTATCATTATTCTGTTTGATCCAGTAGTTTTCCTGACATTTTTTCTTTAGTTATTCATGAAGAAGATACTATAACTCTTGAAGCTTTCTCTGATGCCCCTGGCTTCTCATGATCTTCCCTCTAAGATCTTACAAAGTATTTTGTTTCATTGTAAACACTCCTTAAAAAAGAGAGAAATAAATTAGGAATTTGTATGTAGCATGAAAATGTTTATTGTGAATTACGAAGTTATACTTGTAATGGTCTAGAATGACATTATATCTTTAATCAACATTCTCAGTGAATGACCGTCTTAGAAGTTTTGTTTTGTTATAGGGGTTAATATACGATAAGAGATGACCATCTGTCAGTCTGAAGGATTACAGTCATTGGCCAATGTTGTTTTTCGTTTTTCTACCATATATTAACTATCCATGAGGAAATCTGGAATGTAATTTCTAGATTTCCATTGGTATGTGTTCACAGCAAGATTTGTTTAGATACTCAGAGAAGAAGACAAAGAAAAGAAAGAATAGGATATTGAGTAAATTTCTAAAGGCCTGGTATACTTTATTATTGCCACAATAGGAGAATAGCAATAACTTAGCCCCAAACATGATTTATGAAACTTGCTATTTGAGGTAAAATCTTATGGGTAATAATTGATATTATTCTGAGTATGATTCCAGAAATCAAGAAATGATATTGAGTAAATGATCCATAATGCCAACAGCCTGATGAGATGGAGTCTGTGAATTGCAGGTAAAGTTTTATCTCAGGGAAAATGAGAAAAACTTTGGCATACGTTGATATAGGACCCTCCTGACTTGATTTCCCTGAAATAACATTTTCTTCTTGAATGGAAAATGTTCCCTTCTGTCTAAAATTCTAAGCCTGGCTATGACATTTTGTGGATACAATTGGCTGGAATTGATAACAAGATAGGAGAACATTTTTCTTTTTAAGACAAATTTCTATAATGATGGCACGCAGGTAGTAGAAGACATGAACACAATATTAAATTTTTATCTCAAAATCTAATGCTGAAATACACCTGAACTATCAAAATAAGATTCAAGTATATAAAATCTAAGACATTCAACCTGAAACTATAGTTCTTCTCATATCCTAAATAGCTAAGTAGAAGAGTATTTAGACTTGTCATCTGTCACTTAGTACTTATGTATTTATGCATAAGATTATATCTTTGAAATAAATTTGTATGTAAAACATGCTCTGGAACGCAAGCAAATTACACAAGTGTTTAAGAGGATTTGAGATCTGGTCTATAAAGGCATGTTCATTTGAACAAAGTTAATAACTGGACATGCATCTCATTTGATACAATATGGAATTATTTACTTAAGTCTATACAAACATCTCATTACAAGTCTTTGTTACAGTTGGAGTAAAAAGCAAAATTAAACAAATTGTATTAAAGTAAACTGAGACTTGTTTTGTGAGAAATTTTTAACAGAGATCTCTACTAGTGACCTAAACTGGAGAAGCAGATCTGCTAGAAGAAACTATTTTTAAAACAGGCCTATTCCAGAAAGGAGAGTTTTCCAGAAGTCCAGATGACATTAGGAGATGTTCTCAGAAACTAGACATTTGTATGAAATGTTTGACCTCTAAGATGTGATGAATTGATGAAATGGACAGTGGAAATGTGTTAACTGAGAAAGAGACTGTTTACTCTTCCCTTTCATTCCTTCCTCATGAGCTATTATTTTTTCTGAGGCCTATTTCTGGAAGGGGACTGCTCTTAACATTAACAGTAGTTGTTAATCTGGAGCCAGACATTCTAGTAAATGAAATCTAGTTGTCCTTTGGAAGCATTACTGACAATAAGGCTAATGGACATAATGGAATTCCCGCTGACCTGTTTAAAATCCTAAAAGATAATACTATTAAAATGTTGAACTCAGTATGCCAACAAATTTGCTAAAATAAACAGTGGCCACTGGATTAGAAAATATTAGTCCTATCCAAAAAAAGGGCAATCCCAAAAAATGCTCAACACCCAAACAGTTGCATTCATTTCACATGCCTTCAAGGTTATGCTTAAGATTCTGCAAGCTGGGCTTCAGCAATATGTTAACCAAGCATTACCAGAAGTACCATCTGGTTTTTGAAGAGGTAGAAGTAAATACCAAATTGCTAACATTCCCTGGATTATGGAGAAAGCAAGGGAGTTCCACAAAAATACCTAATTCTCCTTTATTGACTACACTAAAGCTTTTGACTGTATGAATGTATATATGTATGTATGACAAAATCTGACAAGTCCTTAAAGAGATGGGAGTACTGGATCATCTTACTTGTCTCTTGAGGAATCTGTATGCAGGCCAAGAAGCAATAGTGAGAGCCAAACATGAAACAACTGATTGACTGAAGACTGGAAAAGCAGTATGACAATGTTGAATATTACCAGCTTGTTTAATTTATATACAAATAACATGGGAAATGTCCAAGTTTGATCAAACAAGTTCTTGAATTAAAATTTCTAAAGAAATATTAACATGCTCAGAAAAACAAAGAATACCACTTTGATAGCAGAAGGTGAAGAGGAATTAAGAATCTTTATGTTGAGGGTGAAAGAGAAGAGTATAAACTGGCTTGAAGCTACATATCAAAAAAACTAAGATCTTGGTAACTTGTCCCATCAATTTCTGGCAAACAGAAAAGAAATGGAAGTACTGTCATATTTTGTATTAGGTTCAAAAATCATTGCAAATGGTGCCTGCTGCCATGAAATCAAAAGATGTTTGCTCCTTGGAAGAAAAGTGAAGGCAAATCTAAACAGCATATTACAAAACAGAGATGTTACCTCGCCAAAAAAGGTTTATATAGTCAAATCAATGGTTTTTCCATTAGCAAAATATGATTGTGAGAAAAGCTGAGTGCTATAGAACTGATGCTTTAGAATTGTGGTGCTTTTGAGAGTTCCTTGTACAGCAAAGAGATCAAAATCAGAAAGAAATGAATTAAAGCTATTCACTAGGAGGCCAATTACTGAAGGTGCAACTTAAATAATGAGAAAACAGGTCTCACTGGGAAAGACCTGTTGTTGGGAAAGACGGAAGGCAAAAGGAAAAGGGGATGACCAAGGATGAAATGAATAGTGTCGCAGAATTAATAAACATCAAGTTGGCCAGATACTGAAAGGATAGAAAGGTCCAGAGTTCTATGGTCCATGAGATTATGAAGAGTCAGATATGACTGAACAATTGAACAATAAGAAAACTGATTTTATGATTCTGCTGCTTTATTTTTTACAAGTATAAAATGACTGTATAGAAAAAAATTGGTATTAAAAAAAATACTTATGTCAGGTTTGCAAGAGAGTTCCATCCACAAGAAATTAAATTATCATTCTCCAAGCAAACTAGAGGAAACAATCAATGCATTCATGAAAATAAGAAAAGAGAATGTTTAGGACAGAAATTACAAATGTTAAAAACAAGTAAAGAATAAGGATAAGACCTGGAATTGTTATTCCATTATTACCAGACCTTCCAGGTGAGGAATTTCCCTATACTAATGAAAGTCAGCACATGTTCTGAAACTGAGTGACTTGAGCACAGAGAAATAAAGTGTCTTGTGCAGGGTCACATATGTGTCAAGAGGCAGAGTTCAGGCCCAGAGCTTCTCAATTTGAGTCTAACTTTGTATTAACTCCATCACACAACTTCTTCAAATGTAGAAAAAAAATGGTATAAAAATAGAAGATATATGATATTTCCCTCTCACTTTTATTTTACCTGTAGTGTAAGCTTCTTAACTGCATTCCATACTATCCCAATAAATTCTTTCATTCTTTCCTCCGGACTTCTGCAGGTTTCAGTTATGCTCATCATGGCTTTTACTGGTACTGACAATGGTCGTGATTCTAAGGAAAAGAAAGAATTTTTATTACCTGAAATATGCTTTGTTTGCTCAGAGATATATACTGACTTTTTAAAAGATGAGTAGTAAATTTTCCTAATTATTAAAACTTGCCCTTTTATACAGATCAATGATTCTTTTTGATTTAACCATCTTTTTCTGAAAACATTTTAAAAAGCATCAACACATTCCCCTGCTTCATAAAATAATGTAACAGGAAGAAAGGAGGGAGGAAGGTAGAGACAGACGGAGGACAGAAGGCAAGCAATAAGCTAAGGAAGAGAAAAGGAGGAAAGAAGGAAAAAAAAAGAGGGAGAGAAGAAGAACACATTTACTAAACACAGAAGATTCCAGAACTCAAGAAACTTACATTCTAATGGAGGAAAGATAATACAAAGAAAAAAAAAAAAAAAGAGGATATGAAAAAGAAGAAAGGGAGACATTTATAGAGTAACAGTCTTTATGGCATAAGTTAGTGACTCTTGGTCTCCTGTACATGTAACACTGCATATAGGTTTTTTGATCATTTTCAAGGGCACATTCTGCACATGAACAGTCCTGACAGATTCCATAGTTATGCAGTAAAGTATAATACTCAGCTACATAAGTTCCATAAGGGAAACATTAGGAACAATGACAAGTAAGCCTTGAAGAGTGTTCCTTTTCAAATAAACTTGTAACTTCATTGCTTGAAAATTCTGGCCTAGGATTAAAAGACAAATAATTCAAAGCACCTTAAATTCTGTGGCAACCAGAACACACAGCAGTGGCAATGGTGTGTCACTGAGAAGATGCATCCCCAATAGTCAATCACTGTAGCTCCTGAATTTATCCCCAAGTCTGCTGTTAGAGTAATCTCTTAGAAGGTACAAGCCTGAATAGAACTGGAGACAGAGGTATCAGTCTGATATGTATGGTAAAATGGAAAGAAAATTAGATGAAATCTACATCTGAAATTCAACTAAATCACATTCTGGCTATCTGTCCAGTGGTAACATATGTGAACTCCCTGACCCTCAGTTTCTCCATAAATAAAATGAAGATGATAACTGCCTCAAAGTTTACAAGAAAGAGCGCCAGGCCTGGAGTCAGGAATACACCCTTCCTAAGTGAAGATATGGCCTTTAGACACTTACTAGCTGTGTGACCCTGGGCAAATCACTTAAAGCTTTTAGTCTCAGTTTCCTTGTTTGTGAAATGAGGTGGAAAAAAAATGGCAAACCTCCAGTATCTTTGCCAAGAGAACTCCAAATAGAGTCATGAAGAGTAAGAAACAACTGAAAATTGACTGAACAACAAAAATATTGTAACTTTTTTTTTTTGATAATTCAGGTTCAGCATCAGGAACATAATGATTTTTCTGGAAAAACTGTATTCAATTTTAAATCATGAAATATATAGTAAGGGAACTGCATTGCACTAGATGCTAGAGACAGAAAGATAAAAATAAAGTTGTATCTATTTCAATGATCTTTTAATCTACTGACATCTGAAAATGATGATTGATCTCACTGATAATTTAAATATATAGGATTCTTTCTACATACAAACAAACCACCAAAATTGCTAGGCTTTCCAGGGTCTGCTATTTGCTTTTTAGGATTTTCTGTGAAGTCCCTTAGTCAGACTGAACTAAATTAAAAAAGAAATAAGGCATATACATTTTGTTTTAAGGATCAGACTATGTTTACATAAAGTAGGAAACACCCTTACTAGAAAATTAGTGTCCAATAGTTCATCTGTGCAACTAAATTTCTTAAGGCAAAGGTAATTCTAACTTTTTTCAGCATTAAATCAAGTGTTAATCTAGTTTACGGTAGTTACCATATTATATCAAATATAATAACAGAAATATTCTGAAATTAAATCCAATTCCATATTTTATTAAACTTAATGGCAATTTCATAGAAAGAGAAAAGCTAAAGAGTGACTATTTAATTCTTCAGTATATTAATTTTCTCCACTTATTATCAACTATGTTTTTGCTCTTATGGATCTGTTTAATTTCATCTTGCTCACAAGGCAAGTACAAAGAGGTGATCTAATTTACACTGAGAGGAAAGAAATGTAATATGTCTATAAAGGCTGCCTTAATCATAAATCTTAGAAATGTCTTTTAACATTGAAAAAAAGAACAAAGACTTTTATAATGGCCTAGATGATGATGGTTGTCTTTTATAATATAATAATCCTAACCACTAAATTTTCAATAACAGGCAAAGAAATCTAGTTTAGGTATTAATTTCACAAACAAAAAATAGTGATATACATAGTTAAGTGATTCATAGTTAAATGATTCTGGAACTACATTTGCATTCATTATCATGCAAAAGAACCATGTGTATTGTATACCTTGTAGAGTCTGGTATAACCTAATAACTCTCATGCACAAATTAGAAGTCTTAAAAAGCCATGAGTTACATATAAAAGAACCACATGTGGTAGCATTGTAAAAGAATAATTATTATTCTAAATTTGTGATTTAGCCAATAGAATTACAAAATCATCCAGGAAGAGAAAAATATTTTTCCTACTTAAAAAGAAACAACTATATAAATATGTCCAATTATTATTGACAAAATGCCTCTGATAAGTTCTAATATATATATATTTTTTTAACATGGCTTTCTTCTTATAGGTTTGGAATATATTTTGCTTTCAAATTTTTTATATTCAATAACATTTAATGAGAGACAAATGGCTGACATTAGAATGGTATTTTAGAAAAAAAAATTATTAACAGTCTACAAGAAGATAGTATGTAGGCAGACAAGTGTTATGCAAAGGCACTCTTCTAACTCTGCCAGTCTTGATCCATAACACTCGTCTTATTCAAAACTCTACACTATTCCTAAACAATGACTTCCATCTATGTCCAAAAGTCTGGTAGATTTATAATATTTCTATTAAGGGTATCAGTGCCATCTTTTTAAAAGATAGAATGGTCAAGAAAACATCATATTGGGGGGTGGAGCCAAGATGGCGGAGTGCGGACACAACTCTCTGTGACCTTCTCTGATCTCTCAAACCAACAGCAGATTAAGCCTCTGAACTGGTTCTGGAGTGAAAGCTCCCCCAATATTTGGAGTACAACACATTTCCAGCAAAAATTATCTTGGAAGAGCTCCAGGGAAGGTCTGTTTCAGACGGGTAGGGTATTGGGCCATTTGCCCCGCTCAGGAGGCAGCATGCAGCCAGGGCAGGAGAATGGGACTGGGACGGAGTGTGGTGGATTCTAAGCACCCAAGAAGTCCCTGGGAGAAGCTTGGCCACTCTGGCCTGGTTGTAGGCAGGTGCTTTGGCAGATCTGCCTTCAGTAAGGGGTAGATTGAAAACCACTGAGAACATGGAACCTAGTCCAGCCAGCCCAGCACCATAAGTCAACCAGCTGAACTACCCCAGGACAAAACAGCTGCCACTCCTCTACTTTAAACAGACCTCAAGCTCTAAAAAATGAGTAAAAATCAGAAAAGAACTCGCACAATAGATAGCTTTTATGGAGATAAAGCAGGGCAGACCTCCAATCTTGAGGTAAAGCAACTCCAGAGGAAGCCACCAAGGGAGACATGAGCTGGTCCCCATTTCACAAGGCTTTCCTGGAAGATTGCTTAAAGAATCTCAAAAGAGAGTTAGATGACAAATGGGGAAATGAAATGAGAACATTGCAAAAAAGGATATAATGCTCTACAAAAGAGATTCACTGAAAAACAAAACTAATGAAATGGAAAAAGACAACAATTCACTGAAAAACAAAAATGGTAAAATGGAAAAAGAATGCAATGAACAAAAAAATTCAATTGGCCAGTTATAAAAAGGAGTTAAAAAAGATAACTGAAGAAAATAATATTTTAAAAATTAGAATTGAACAAATGGAAGTGAAATGACTCAATAAGACTTTAAGAATCAAACAAAAACAAAAATGAAAAAATAGCAGAAAATATGAAATATCTCCTAGGAAAAACAACTGACTTGGAAAACAGATCTAGGAGAGACAATCTAAGGATTATTGGACTCCCTGAAAGCCATGATGAAAAAAAAGAACCTAGATGCTATCTTCCAAGAGATTATGAAAGAAAACTGCCCTGATGTTTAGGTATGATAGGTCTTTGGAGAAAACTGAATGGAGATAGAAGGGAGTTTACTTTTTTCTCAGGGGTTCATGGAACTTATACAAAAATTGACCATGTGTTAGGGGATAGAAACCTCAAAATCAAATGCAGAAAGGCAGAAATAGTAAATGCATCCTTTTCAGATCATGATGCAATAAAAATCTAATGTAATATAAGGCCAGGAGAAAATAGACCAAAAGTTAATTGGAAATTAAATAATCTAATTTTAAAGAATGAATGGGTGAAAGAGCAAATCATAGACACAATCAATAATTTCATTCAGGAGAATGACAATAATGAGACAACATACCAAAATTTGTGGGATACAGCCAAAGAGGTCATAAGGGTTAATTTTATATCTCTAGATGCTTACTTACATAAAACAAAGAAAGAGAAGATCAATGAATTGGGCTTACAATTATAAAATGTAGAAAAAGACCAAATTTAAAACCCTCAATTAAATACCAAATTGGAAATTCTGAAATTAAAAGGGGAGATTAATAAAATTGAAAATAATAAAACTATTGAATTAATACATAAAACTAAGAGTTGGTTTTTTGAAAAAAAAAATCAACAAAATAGATAAGCCTTTGGTTAATTTGATTAGAAAAAGAAAAGAGGAAAATCAAATTGCTAGTCTCAAAAATGATAAAGGAGAACTTTCCTCCAATAAAGAGGAAATTATAGCAATAACTAGGAGTTACTTAGCCCAACTTTATGCCAATAATTTTGATAATCTAAATGAAATGAAGGAATATCTACAAAAATATAGATTGCCCAGGTTAACAGAAGAGGAAATAAATTATTTAGATAGTCCCATTTTAGAAAAAGAAATAGAACAAGCTATTAATCAACTCCCTAAGAAAAATCTCCAGGGCCAGATGGATTTACATGTGAATTCTGCAAAACATTCAAAGATCAATTAATTCCAATACTATATAAACTCTTTGAAAAAATAGGGAAAGAAGGTGTACTACCAAATACCTCCTATAATACAGATATGGTGCTGATAGCTAAACCAGGAAGGGTGAAAACAGAGAAAGAAAACTATAGACTAATTTCCCTAATGAATATTGATGCAAAAATCTTAAATAAGATATTAGCAATGAGATTACAGAAAGTCATCCCCAGGATAATACACTATGACCAAGTAGGATCTATACCAGGAATGCAGGGCTGATTCAATATTAGGAAAACTATCAGATAATCAATCACATTAATAACTAAACAAACAAAAACCATATGATTATCTCAATAGATGCAGAAAAAGCCTTTGATAAAATCCAACACCCATTCCTATTAAAAACACTAGAGAGTATAGGAATAAATGGGCTTTTCCTTAAAAATGATCAATAGTATCTACTTAAAACCATCAACAAGCATCATATATAATGGGGACAAACTAGAACCATTCCCAATAAGATCAGGAGTGAAACAAGGGTGCCCATTGTTACCACTGCTATTTAATATTGTATTAGAAATGTTAGCTTTGGCAGTAAGAGAAGAAAAAGAGATTAAAGGAATTAGAATAGGTAATGAGGAAACCAAATTATTATTCTTTGCAGATGATATGATGGTATACTTAGAGAACCCTAGAGACTCAACTAAAAAACTACTAGAAACAATTTACAACTTTAGCAAAGTTGCAGGATACAAAATAATTCCACATAAATCAGCAGCATTTTTATATATTACCAACAACATTCAGCAGCAAGAGATACAAAAAAAAATTCTATTCAAAATAACTGTTGATAGTATAAAATATTTGGGAATCTATCTGCCAAGGAAAAGTCAGAACTATACAAACTAAACTACAAAACACTTTCCACACAAATAAAGTCAGACCCTAATCAATTGGAAAAACATTTAAGTTCTCATGGGTAGGCCAAGCAAATATAATAAAAATGACACTACTACCCAAACTAATTTACTTATTTAGTGCCATACCAATCAAACTCCCAAGAAATTATTTTACATATCTAGAAAAAAATAGTAGCAAAGTTCATTTGGAAGAACAAAAGGTCAAGAATTTCAAGGGAATTAATGAAAAAAAAGGCTGATGAAGGTGGCCTTGCTGTACCACATCTAAAACTATATTATAAAGCAGTGGTCATCAAAACCATACTGGCTAAGAAATAGAGTAGTCAATCAGTGGAATAGAATAGGAACACCGGACAAACTAGGCAATAACTATAGCAAGCTAGTGTTTGATAAACCCAAAGACCCCAGCTCTTGGGATAAGTACTCCCTATTTGACAAAAACTGCTGGGAAAATTGGAAACTAGTACGGAAGAAATTAGAGCTTGACCCACACTTAACATCACATACCAAGATAATATCTAAATGGGTTCATGAGTTAGATATAAAGAATGATATTATAAGCAAATTAGAGGAACATAGGATAGTTTACCTCTCAAGTCTGTGGAGAAGGAATAAATTTATTTCCAAAGAAGAACTAGAACTCTTAACTGAACACCAGATAGATAATTTTGACTATATTAAGTTAAAAAGGTTTTGTACAAACAAAACTAATGCAGACAAGATTAGGAGGGAATCAATAATTGGGAAATCATCTTTACATTTAAGGTTTCTGATAAAGGCCTCATTTCTAAAATATATAGAGAATTGTCTCATATTTATAAGAATTCAAGCCACTCTCCAGTCAATAAATGGTCAAAGGATATGAAAAGACAATTTTCAGATGATGAAATTAAAATGATTTCTAGTCATATGAAAAAGTGCTCCAAATCACTATTGATCAGAGAAATGCAAATTAAGAGAACTCTAAGATACCATTACACACCTGTCAGATTGGCCAAAATGACAGGAAAAGATAATGACGAATGTTGGAGGGGATGTGGGAAAACTGGGACACTGATACATTGTTGGTGGAACTGTGAATAGATCCAACCATTCTGGAGAGCAATCTGGAACTATGCTCAAAAAGTTATCAAATTGTGCATACCATTTGATCCAGCAATGTTTCTATTGGGCTTATATCCCAAAGAGATCTTAAAGGCAGCCCTTTTTGTAGTAGCTAGAAACTGGAAACTGAATGGATGCCCATCAATTGGAGAATGGCTGAATAAATTATAGTATATGAATGTTATGGAATATTATTGTTCTATAAGATAAGATCAGCAGGATGATTTCAGAGAGGCCTGGAGAGACCTGCATGAATTGATGCTGAGTGAAATGAGCAGAACCAGGAGATCATTATACACGGCAACAACAATACTATATGATGATCAATTCTGATGGACATGGCTCTCTTCAACAATGACATGTTTCAAACCACTTCCAATTTTTCAGTGAAGAAAGCCATATACACCCAGAGAGAGGGATATAAAATGTGGACCACAACACAACATTTTCATGCTCTCTATTGAGGGATGTTTCCTTGCATTATGTTTCCCTTCTCAGATTTTTTTTTTCTTGTAGAGCCGACTTTTCTTGCACAGCAAGATAACTGTAAAAATATGTATACACATATTCAGTTTGTCAAGTATTTTAACATAATTAACATGTAGTAGACTTCCTGCCATCTAGGGGAGGGGTGGGTACTAGGAGGGAAAAATTTTTAACAGAAACCTTTGTAAGGGTTAATGTTAAAAAATTACCCATAGATTTGTTTTGCAAAAAAAAAGCTTTAATAAAAAAAAGGAAAAAAAAAGAAAACATTTATTGACTCACAAGAGGTATACAAAGTCATCATTTTTAAAAATGAGTTTTTATACATTTTGTTTGCGTTAATATGGCCTACATTTCCTTTATAACCCACTCCTCCACACACAACCCTCATGAGAGCCAACCTGAAAAAACTGAAAAAGACTCAGCAAAATGGAGCAATATATCAAAAATCATAATAATGTCCATACTAACTGATCCCTTCCCCAAGGGTTTCTGTAAAGTTTGATTAGGTGGCACAACAAATAGAACTGCCAAGCCTGCTGTCAGAAAGAATTATCTTCCTGAATTCAAATCCCACCTCAGACATTTATTAGATCTGTGACCCCAGTCAAGTCATTTAAATCAGTTTTGCTTCAGTTCTTCAATCTATAAAATGAAAAAGAGAAGAAAATGTCACACTACTCCAAGAAAATCCCAAATGGGGTGATAAAGAGTAATACACAACTGAAAAATCACCGAACAAAAAATAAAATGCTGCACAGATCCTGTTGCTGTTTCACAACTCTGCAAAAAAGTAGCAGATATAGGTTTACTCACCACAGGGAAGGAAATACAGAATGGAGGAGAACTGGGTTGGAACTGCTTTAGAACTAAAGGACAAAGGACTGAAATCCAGCTGAGGTGAGTTTTAACTCTTGAGAAACTACTCAAGAAAAGTAGTGAGGTTTGTGAAAAGTAAATTCCTTAACAGAGGAGAAGCCTGAGACAATCATGGGGTCCAAAATGTTGCTTTTTAATGGTAGTATGGTTTCAACATCAAATCGTGATTTTTTGTTTGTTTAAACTTCCTTCAGGTAACAAAACATGGATGGGATTAAAAGTTATCTTAGGAATATATTAACATATCCATTTTTATCATATATTCTTTTTGTTCAATTGAGTAGTATTCTTCCCTAATTTACTTGCCAGAAAACAACTTAGAGAAATGAAAAAATTTATGATTCCAAGATAAAATAAATAATATCCATTAAAATGTAAATTCCTTCTAATAGGAGAAATTCCCTGGACCCCCTGCCTATTTTGTTTATGCATTTCGAGTGCTTCCCTAGAACAGCACTTCCCAAAGAGTAAGTAGATGTTTTGCAATTGAAAAAAATATTCTTTTAGAAACAAATGCATTAATATCTACTCTGATAATTCTACCCTCCTGACTTACCTCTTGAGCCTTCTATATATAAGGCTAATTCAATGAGCAGTAATTTTTCTTGATTAATTACTTCTGATGGAGCATAAAATTAGCCCAAGATCTACATCTAAACAGAGCAGACAACATAATTAGCTTAAAGTGTTATTTTAGCACTACATTTCTTTTTCTTTTCTTTTCTTTTTTTTTTTAACTACATAGAATGAAGCATATTGGCTTGACCTGAAACCTGGGAGCAATTAAAGAAATAGTATGCCAACAAAAACTAATTCTTGATTTGAAGATTCAGATAATGATATCAATGGTTAATTAGTAATAGTTAAGCAGGTCTGATCTTATATCATTAAATTTTGTCAACTGATACCAAATCACTAATGTTCTTGCAGTTCAAAATTCTCTAAAATTCAGAGGACATTCATTAGTGTCAAAGGGTCAAGAACATTTGGTCAGTAGTCAATGAAGTAAGTACTTTGATACTAAGTATGAATGTCTCTGTGATATAATGAAGTTTCTATCAGTTAACTTCCAGCTTTCAAGATAAAAATACCCTCACCAAAGAAAATCATACTCTAGTCCTGTTCACAAATAACAGATGACCTTTGATATCAACTACAAGAATTACTGCCATTAATAAGTTTGACATTCCATTTGATCAGAAATTTTTAATTTGATGGAAAAATATTGGACAAAAACTGAAATGAATGACCTTACTACACTCAACATAACAGGTGTTAGTTGTGCAAGGATATAACAATATCCAGTAGTTTCGAAAATTCTTTTATGGATCTGTTTTTAAAACATGTTATTTATATTTTAAATGTATCTTAAAATTCCATGAAAGATAGCTGAAATATTTATCACAATATTCTTTGTAGTATCAAAGAACTAGAAACAAAGTAGATTAGGGGATGACTAAAGAAACTATAATATGTTAAGAAGCATTGGATATTAATAAATCTGAGAAATGTGAGAAGACATATAAAACTAATCAAAAGTAGAGTAAGCAGAATCTGAACATATAATATTTCAACAATGGAAATGGAAATTAAAAACAAAAGTGAGTTCTTTATACTTGTAAGGTAATATAAGCTTGGCCTTAAGAAAGACATTAAAAAGATGCCATTCCCTCTCTTTGTGGAGGTAAGCAGTACAGATGGAAAACTTAGTACACATTCTCAGTCTCAGTAAATTTGTTTCAGTCTTGCTGAACTGCCTTCTCCCCTCTCTCCCTTATTAATTAAAAGAAATCCCCTTGTTAAAATCCCCTTTCTGGAAGGGGTGAGAAAAGGAGCATATTTTAAAATGATGTTGATGTAAAAAGAAAATTAATGAATAATATTATTTTAGGTTAAGATATAGCTTGTTTCAAAACTTATCTTCCCATCAGCTATCTACATATCGTTATTCCTACAAATATTTCAGTCACCTATGGGACCTATCTTTCATTTTTTGATTCCTTTTTGATTCCTTTCATCCTTTGATTCCTTGATATCTCAAGCAGTAGGATATCTGGATCACAGAGCATCAGCATCATAATGATTTTCTTAGAATAATTCCAAACTGCTTTGCAGATGGCCACATCAATTTATAGTTCTATCTATAGCTTATCAATGAGTCCGGTTTAGTTGTCTAACAAAGTAATATTACAAAAAACAATTTCATAGTAAAAAAGTTTAAAATGCCATGAATACTTTATTAATAATACATTGGGATTTTATAATCTTATGCTAGATTTCATTAACTATATGAATGAATTACTGCAAAATTATGTTGGTTATATCTATATAATCTAAAGACACTTGGATAGCTAAGTGGCACACCGAATAGAACACTGCAGTTGAAGTCAGGAAGATCAGAGTTCAAATGCAGTCTGATACTTCCTAGCTCTTATTTAATCCCATATGCCTCAGGAAAATCACTCCAGTATTTTTGCCAAAGAAAATCCCAAATGGGGTCACAGAGGTCAGAAAGAATTCAAACAACTGAATAACTAAAGTGATAAATATGCAACAGGAGTGGTTTTGGGAGGGCAACAGATTTGGAAGAGAATAACTATAAAAAAATATTATATAAAAAGTTCATGACATGGAGTAACCATGACAACACAGCCTTCACAGGTTACTATGATCTTGCTATTTTATTATATGAATGCATATTAAGAGCAAGGAAAGGAGTTTTAACAATTAACAAGGGGAAAGACAAGTTCCTAGTGGAACAAAATTCACCAGGAGGAAGAAGTCTTTAAGGAAAGATGCCAAGAAGTTGAGTACACTATAGACTTGACAGGGTAATCCTGAAAGAGATTTAGCACTCTAAAAGAGTTTGCTATTAACAAGGAAAAGACATCATGAGGTGGGAGTACCCCATGGCAGGCTATCTCAAAATTAACCAGGAAGAAGTCATTAAAGGGTAGATGTTATGAGATGTGAAAGAGTATCTCACAGGAGATTAGTATATATGTATAATATGAAAAAACAATATATACAATATTAATTTTCCTTAGGAAACTAACTTATTTTAAGCAATAATCAAGTAATTTACATACTTAATAGAGAAGAAACATCCCAAATTTCTGTCTTATTTTTTGAGAGTTACAGCAAAGCCAAAGATAAGGATATTAAGAGTTCAACATAAAAAAACTCCTTTGTGAAAATAACTACATCTGGCTGGCAAAAAATACAATGTATGTCATGCCTTATTTATTGTTTTTATTATGAGAATTTTTTTCCATATTCTGAAAGGAGGCAGGGTCAAATTGCATAAGTATAAAGCACTATATCAAATTTTAGGGAGTGATTCTTCTGAAGTACTTCCCAAAATAAAACAGATACAAACACTAAAACATAACATTTCATAATTAAAAAAAAAAAAAAAAGAAGAAGAAGAAGCAGCCTTACTATTCTCTAGGGGGTTAAACCAAATGGTACTGCAACAAAAACTACTAAGGCTTGCCTAAAAATTCCATACAAGGTTCAAGTTATACTACTTAAGAAACAGAACTAGTCTTCCCTAATTGCTTCAGAGCTTTAAGACTTTAAGAATTAAAAATCTATAAAATTGAAGGAACTTTAGTTCAAATACAGTTTCTAGAATTCTCTATTTGTCCCTCAGGGCAAGTCACCTCAATCAACTAATCAAACCTTTCTTATTTGCCTATAGGGTGGTAATGTATTTTGCCAAAGCCTTAAGGATATGGAGATTAAAAAAAAAAAAAAATCCCTCAAGGAACTTTCATGGATTCCATTGCAGCCAAAAGAGGAAGTAGTCAGGGAGGTGAAACAGACAAACAAGGTAATTGTATGTAAATAAGGGAGAGCAGTACAAAGTCACCAGTCTCACTTTCTCCCTAAGAACTATAAAAATCAGGAAAACTTAAAAAGAAATGAAAATGAATGCACTAGGATTTGGATGTAATATCTTGGCATTTTTAAGCTAAGATCTTTAACAGGTCTCAGTCTGACAGAGGCAAAGCCTCTTAATCAGTGATTAAGGCTAGGTAAGAAATGAGGCTGAAAGAGGCTTTTTTTACTTAATTAAAAAATTCAGTTTGAGAAGGGAAGAACTTCAAGGTTTCTGGCCAAAAGCAGAAAAAATTGTTATTTACATTTACTCTGAGCCAAGTAAGGCTCAAAGAATGATCAAGTGGGGCTTGGCCAATCACTGAAAGGCAGAGTGATTTAGGTTTAAGGGGAGATCCTTAAGATATAAATCTATCTTGTAAGGTTTCAAGGATCAAAATTTTCTATTCCTTTTAACAGAGTACCCACAGGTAAGTGTATGATACCCCATGTGAACAGAAGTAAGGAAAGAAAAGGAACAAAAGAAAAAAAAAAGGAAGGAAAGGCCATTTATCAAATGAGAAATTATTTGTATTCTTGTAAAATTGACAATGTTATTTATACTTGTGAGATCTCAAATTTTTATCTAAGAAGCTGTCTGTAAAAATTTCCCCCAATTTTCTGCTTTTCTTCTGATCTTGGTTACACTGATTTTATTTGTACAAAGCCTTTTCATTTTAATATAACAGAAATTATGCATCTTATAGCTCACAGTGCTATCTCTTACTTATGCATTAACTGTTCTCCTATATCCAAGATAGCTAGATGGGCACTGATAAATTCTGAATTATTGTATACAATCTAGAAGACCAGCTACTTTCTGAGGCAAACAGGAAGAAGCACTGATAGGATCATCTGGGTCTTATATGGACCTTTTTTCCTTTTCTTTTTTAATAGCTTTTTATTTTACCAAATATATGCAAAGACAGTTTTCAACATTCACCTTTGCAAAACTTTGTACAATTCTTCTAAACATATTTCCATATTCATCCTGCTAAATAAGAAAGATCAGATCAAAATATAAAAGAAAAACACACACACACACACACACACACACACACACACACACAAGAAAAACCCAAACAAGCAACAACAAAAACAAATAGTTTTCTCTCTGGATGCAGATGGCTCTTTCCATTTCAAGTCCATTTCAATGAACTTGAATCATCTCATTGCTGAAAAGAGCTAAGTATCATAGTTGATCATAACAAAGTCTTGCTGTTACTGCATACAAAATTCTCTCTTCACTCAGCAGCATTTCATATAAGTCCAGATTTTTCTGAAATCTGCCTGCTCATCAATTATTATAGAACAATAATATTGCATTACCTTCATATACCATAACTTATTCAGCTATTTGCCAGTGGATGTTCATCAGCTAGAGAATAGCTGAATAAGTTATGGTATATGAATGTTATGAAATACGATTGTTCTATAAAAAACAATCAGCAGGATGATTTCAGAGAGGCCTGGAGAGACGTGCATGAACTGATGCTAAGTGAAGTGAGCAGAACCAGGAGATCATTGTACAAGGCAACAGCAAGATCAATTCTGACTGAAGTGGCTCTTTTCAATATTGAGATGATTCAGGCCAGTTCCAATGATCTTGTGATGGAGAGGGCCATCTGCATCCAGAGAGAGAACTGTGGGAACTGAGTGTGGATCACAACATAGTGTTTTCACTCTTTTTGTTGTTGTTTACTCACATTTTATTTTCTTTCTCATTTTTTTCCTTTTTGATCTCATTTTTCTTGTGCAGCATGATAATTGTGGAAATATGTATAGAAGAATTGCACATGTTGACATATATTGGATTACTTACCATCTAGGGGAAGGGGTGGAAGGAAGGGAAAGAAAAATTTTGAAATACAAGGTTTTGCAAGGGTGAATGTTGAAAATTATCCATGCATATTTTGAATATAAAAGGCCTTAAAAATAATAAAAAAAAGATTCCCAATTTGGAATTTAATAGTGGTTCTCATTTTCCTAGCAAAAGTAAAATTCAAATTTCAAGTGTCTCCTCATTCTATATCATTCTTCTCTAAACCTTCCAAATGATTTTCCTTT
Source organism: Myrmecobius fasciatus (assembly GCA_023553655.1). NCBI lineage: Eukaryota > Metazoa > Chordata > Mammalia > Dasyuromorphia > Myrmecobiidae > Myrmecobius > Myrmecobius fasciatus. The sequence goes on along the minus strand of JAJPUD010001082.1, from coordinate 261,410 downwards.
AGGGTAGATCTAACCATGTCATTTTCCTACTCAATAAACTCTAATGGAGCTTTATTACCTCTAGAATAAAAAATACAGATGCCTCTTTTTTATTTAAAAAACATTTTTTACAACCTACCCTACCTAACCTGTATTTCCATTTTCATTATAAATTCTCCCCTTTTTGCATTTTAAGGTTTACTCAAATGAATTTATACCTGTTTTTTATACACAGCATCATTTATCCCATCTTTACACTGGACATTCCCCCAAGTTTGAAATTGTATTCCTTTTTTCTTGATCTCCTGATCGCATCTCTAACTTCCTTTAAGACATACCTCAAATACCACATTTACAAGATGCCTTCCCTGATTTCTCCAATTGCAAGAGCCCTTCTTCATTGATTTAGATTCAACTGTCTTATATTTACTTTGCTTTTAGTTTGTATATATTTATTCTGTGAGCATGTGTGTACATGCAAAATATTTTAAAATATTTTTGATGGGGGCAGCAAGATGGCATAATGGATAGAGTGCTGGTCCTGGTATCAAGAAGGCTTATCATCCTGAGTTCAAATCTAGCTGCTGACACTTATATGTTGTGTGAACCTAGGAAGGTCACTTAATCCTGTTTCTCTCAGTTTCCTCATCTGTAAAATGAACCGAAGGAAACAGCAAACCATTCATATATATTTGCCAAGAAAACCCCAAATGAGATCATGAAAAGTCAGACCCAACTGAGCGATAGCAAAAATTTGTGAATGAATGAACTGATAAAACCCTTATTATACATTTAATATGTCCCAAGTATGCTTCTAAGCCCTTGGAATATAATTATAAAAGGAAGATAATTTCTGCCATTTTAAAATGGGGAGATGAAATAAATAGTGGAGTAAGCAGATGAATGAAGTTAAAGAATACTTGATTGATAAACCTTTTCGAGTATCGGTGGCAATTATGATTTCAGTACAGTTCAGAAGCTAAAAAGCAAAGGGTGAAAGTAGTGTCCAGAAAAATGAATGAACAGATCAAAAAATCTTATATATAGTGCTACCTAAGAATCCTTTCCTTAGCAAAAAAAGCAGGGGAGGGCCTTTTTTGATATCTCTTCTTTGGAAAAAGTCTTGGTGATTATAATTTCAGGCAGCAGCAATTTACCCAATGTACTACCTAGCTGTCCTAGGTATTCTAATACTTCTCCAAATTCATCATTTTCACCATTTCTTTCAGCACAGTAATATTTCATTAATTAAATGTCATGTCCATCAGAATTGATCATCATGCAGTATTGTTGTTGTCGTGTATAATGATCTCCTGGTTCTGCTCACTTCGCTCAGCATCAGTTAATGCAAGTCTCTCCAGGCCTCTCTAAAATCATCCTGCTGGTCGTTTCTTACAGAACAATAATATTCCATGATATTCATATGCCATAATTTATTCAGCCACTCTCCAATTGATGGGCATCCATTCAGTTTCCAGTTTCTAGCCACTACAAAAAGGGCTGCCACAAACATTCTTGCACATGTGGGTTCCTTTCCCTCCTTTAAGATCTCTTTGGGATATAAGCCCAATAGAAACACTGCTGGGTCAAAGGGTATGCACAGTTTGATCACTTTTTGAGCATAGTTCCAAATTGCTCTCCAGAATGGTTGGATCTGTTCACAGTTCCACCAACAATGTATCAGTGTCCAAGTTTTCCCACAACCCCTCCAACATTCCTCATTATCTTTTCCTGTCATTTTAGCCAATCTGATTGTCTTATGTTTTAAAGCATTTTTTAATATTCTAGACATATATAACAATATAGTGTGATTTTGGATACAGACTTTTTAATGTTCTTCCAAAGAATTCAAACTACTTACACTAATTACTTCATTGGTTTTCATTTCTGAGGTGGGGAATGAAAAGCAATTCCTAATATTGTTCCATTACGGGAAATATGCACGATGTCTACAACAATGAAAATGAAAAGAGCAATCACAAAACAATCAAAAATGAATGTTATGAAATTACAAAGAATAAATGTAGCTTCAAAAAGGAAATGAGAAAACACTTCTCCCCAACTCCTTTGCAAGCTAGAGGATGGGGGGACAGAAGGCAGGCCTCAGCTGTGGAGCATGTATTATCAGATTTTTTTTATTATGTTGATTAGGATTGGTGATTTTTTTTCTCTCCCGATTTTTTTCTTTTAAAAATATTCTTTATCATAAGGGATATTTCTCAGAGAGGAAAGGATACAAGGGGAAAATTAAAGTGATGCTAAAAAGATGAACAAAAATGTATTTTTTACAAAGTTAAACTTCTTTGAAAGAATTTGAGAAAGTATGATAAAAGTATCTATTTCTCTTATACACACACACATACATGCACGTATGCATACATACAAAAAGAAAAGAACAGGAAAAATACATCAACTTATCAAATCTATCCTGCTGGAAATTAGGGGTAATGAATGCACCAGAGAAGCATAAGCCATCCCAGAAGAATCTATGACTCTTAAATGCTTGATCCACTCTGAGACTACAAGGAAATACTAGGCTCTGTCCCTACATGTGTTGAATCAAACATAAAAGGGTTGATGAATTATTTCCTTATAGCAGCAAAAAAAGACCTCATTTAAATTTTAACTATACCTTTATGGATATGGATGGCTAAAGGGACTATAATTCTGAAGAGGGTTCTGGGAGAGAAAGTGCAGATTGTATCATAGTGAAAATGTATAAAAGTCGGCAAGCTCTGTCATTTCATAATTTAATATATCCACTAGGAAAATATTTTCCTCTTAATTTCCACTGTGTAGTCTCAGCCAGAGCTAGGCCTTAATCACCTGATTTGAAATTTTATTATACAAGTTTCCTAACTTGCTTTCATCTTCTCTTTACTTCAATTGATTTTTCATACCAATATCAAATTAATATTTCCTAAATATTGATTTCATCATTTTATTTCTCTATAAGTGTTATTCTATTTATTATGGAAAACAGTGCTCTTCTGGATTTCTTTTTTTTTATTTTTTTATTAAAAGCTTTTTATTTATTTATTTTCTACATTGACCTTTGAAAAAACTTTTTTTTCCGAAGCTTTTCCCCTCCTTCCCACCATCCCCCACCCCTGTCAGACAATCTGTCAGATGTGTAGTGGTATCTCAGAGTTGTCTTAATTTGCATTTCTCTGATCAATAGTGATTTGGAGCACCTTTTCATGTGACTAGAAATAGTTTCAATTTCTTCGTCTGAAAATTGTTCATATTTTTGACTACTTATCAATTGGAGAATGGCTTGAATTCTTATATATTTGAGTCAATTCTCTATATATTTTAGAAATGAGGCCTTTATCAGAAGCTTTGAATGTAAAAATATTTTCCCAGTTTACTGCTACCCTTCTAATCTTGTCTGCCTTCATTTTGTTTGTACAAAAACTTTTTAACTTGATACAATCAAACTTATCTATTTTGTGATTAATGATGACCTCTAGTTCTTCTTTGGTCACAAATTCCTTCCCCCTCCATAGGTCTGAGAGGTAAACCAGCCTACATAATATCATTCTTTATGCCTACATCATGAATCCATTTTGACCTTATCTTGGTATATGGTGTTAGGTGTGGGTCAGTGCCTAATTTCTTCCATACTAGTTTCCAATTATCCCAGCAGTTTGTGTCAAATAGTGAGTTTTTATCCCCAAAACTGGGGTCTTTGGGTATATCAAACACTAGATTACTATTGTCATTGAGTATTTTGTCCTGTGAACCTAACCTATTCCACTGATCCACTATATTTCTTATCCAGTACCAAATGGTTTTGGTGACCACTGCTTTATAATATAGTTTTAGATCTGGTACAGCTAGGCCACCCTCATTTGCATTTTTTTTCATTAATTCCCTTGAAATTCTTGACCTTTTGTTTTTCCAAGTGAATTTTGTTATTATTTTTTCTAGGTCAGTTAAATAATTTCTTGGGAGTTTGATTGGTACAGCACTAAATAAATAGATTAGTTTAGGTAGTATTGCCATCTTTATTATATTCGCTCAACCTATCCAAGAGCACTTGATGTTTTTCCAATTGTTTAGATATGATTTTATTTGTGTGGAAAGTGTTTTGTAGTTTTGCTCATAGCCTGACTTTCCCTTGGCAGATATGTTCCCAAATATTTTATACTATCGATAGTTATTTTGAATGGAATTTCTCTTTGTATCTCTTGCTGTTGCATTTTGTTGGAGATGTATAAAAATGCTGATGATTTATGTGGATTTATTCTGCATCCTGCAACTTTGCTAAAGTTGTGGATTAATTCTAATAGTTTTTTAGTTGATTCTCTAGGGTTCTCTAAGTAGACCATCATGTCATCTGCAAAGAGTGATAATTTGGTTTCCTCATGACCAACTCTAATTCCTTTAATCTCTTTTTCTTGTCTTATTGCCAAAGCTAGCATTTCTAATACAATATTGAATAGTAATGGTGACAGTGGGCAACCTTGTTTCACCCCTGATCTTATTGGGAATGGTTCCAGTTTATCACCATTACATATGATGCTACCTGATGGTTTTAAATAGATGCTACCGACTATTTTAAGGAAAAGTCCATTAATTCCTATACTCTCTAGTGTTTTTAATGGGAATGGATGTTGGATTTTATCAAATGCTTTTTCTGCATCTATTGAGATTATCATATGTTTTTTGTTAATTTGGTTATTGACGTAGCCAATTATGTTAATAGTTTTCCTAATATTGAACCATCCCTGCATTTCTGGTATAAATCCTACTTGGTCATGGTGTATTATTCTGGGAATGATTTTCTGTAATCTCTTTGCTAATATTTTATTTAAGATTTTTGCATCAATATTCATTAGGGAGATTGATCTATAATTTTCTTTCTCTGTTTTTATTTTACCTGGTTTAGGTATCAGTACCATGTCTGTATCATAAAAGGAGTTTGGTAGGAGTCCTTCATTCCCTATTTTTCAAATAGTTTATATAATATTGGAGTTAATTGTTATTTAAATGTTTGGTAAAATTCACATGTAAATCCATCTGGTCCTGGGGATTTTTTCTTAGGGAGTTGATTAATGACTTGTTCTATTTCTTTTTTCTAAAATGGGACTATTTAAGTAATTTATTTCCTCTTCTGTTAATCTGGGTAATCCATATTTTTGTAAATATTCCTCCATTTCACTTAGGTTACCAAATTTATTGGCATAAAGTTGGGCAAAGTAACTCCTGATTATCGCTCTAATTTCCTCTTCATTGGTGGAAAGTTCTCCCTTTTCATTTTTGAGACTAACAATTTGATTTTCCTCTTTCCTTTTTCTAATCAAATTAACTAGAAGTTTATCTATTTTGTTGGTTTTTTCATAAAACCAACTTTTAGTTTTATTTATTAATTCAATAGTTTTTTGACTTTCAATTTTATTAATTTCTCCTTTTATTTTTAGGACTTCAAGTTTGGTATTTGATTTGGGATTTTTAATTTGTTCTTTCTCTAGCTTTTTTAGTTGCAAGCCCAATTCATTGATTTTCTCTTTCTCTATTTTATGCAAATAAGCATCTAGAGATATAAAATTTCCCCTTATTACCGCTTTGGCTGTATCCCACAAATTTTGGTATGTTGTCTCATTATTGTCATTCTCTTGGATGAAATTAGTAATTGTGTCTGTAATTTGCTGTTTCACCCATTCATTCTTGAGAATAAAATTATTTAGTTTCCAATTGCTTTTTGGTATATTTTCTCCTGGCCTTATATTGCATGTGATTTTTATTCCAGCATGATCTGAAAAAATACATTTATTATTTCTGCCTTCCTGCATTTGATTTTGAGGTTTTTGTGTCCTAACACATAGTCAATTTTTGTATAAGTTCCATGGACTGCTGAGAAAAAAGTAAACTCCTTTCTGTCTCCATTTAATTTCCTCCAATGACCTATCACACCTAACTTTTCTAACATTCTGTTTACCTCCTTAACTTCTTATTTATTTTGTGGTTTGATTTATCTAGTTCTGAGAGAGGGAGATTGAGATCCCCCACTATTATAGTTTTGCTGTCTATTTCTTCTTGCATCTCTCTGAACTTTTCCTCTAGGAATTTCCATGCTATACAACTTGATGCATATATGTTTAGTATTGATATTGCTTCATTGTCTCTGGTACCCTTTAGGAAGATATAATTTCCTTCTTTGTCTCTTTTAATTCGGTCTATCTTTGCTTTTACTTGTTCTGAGATCAGGATTGCTACCCCTGCTTTTTTTTTTTGTTCCCCTGAAGCAAAATAGATTCTGCTCCAGCCTTTTACCTTCACCTTGTACTTATATCTATGTTTTAGGTGTGTTTCTTGTATACAACATATTGTTGGATTCTGGTTTTTAATCCAGTATGCTATCAGCTTCAGCTTTATGGGAGAGTTCATTCCATTCACATTCACAGTTAAAATAACTAATTCTGTATTTCCTGTCATCTTATTTATCCTAGCTTATGCTTTTCTCTTTCTTACCCCTTTCCCTCCTCCCTACTATTTTGCTTTTGATAACCACTTCCCTCAAACAATCCTTCCCCTTTAGAGCCCCACCCACCCCTTCCCCCCCCCCTTTCCCTCCTGTTTCCTTATAAGTACATCTATTATTCCCTCAGAGCCAAATCTGATGAGATGGAGATCAACCCAATTCTCATTCCGCTCCCCTTTTCCCCCCTCAATCATTATAGGTTTTCTTTGCCTCTACATGTGATGTAATTTCCCTTATTTTACTTCCTTTTCCTCTTCTTCCAGTGTTATCCTTTTTCTACCTCTAATTTCTTTTTCAGTTTATCATATCATAATAATCATAAAATCACAATAATCATATCATAATAATCATAATGTAATAATAGATTCATAAAATCAACCCTCATTCTATAGGTATCTATAACATAAATATAGTTCTCAAGAGTTTTTTTTTTCCTTGTTACCTTTTTATGTTTCTCTTGTGTTCTGTGTTTGTAGATCAAATTTTTTGTTCAGTTCTGGTCTTTTCAGTAGAAATAGGTGAAATTCTCCTATATCATTGAATGACCATCTTCTTTCCTGAAAGATAATGCTCATTCTAGCTGGGTAACTTATTCTTGGCTGTAATCCAAGCTCCTTTGCCCTTCGGAATATCTGATCCCAGGCCCTTCGATCCTTCCAAGTAGAAGCTGCTAGGTCCTGTGTGATCCTAATTGTGGCTCCTTGATATTTAAATGTTTCTTTCTGGTGCTCTTCTGGATTTCAACGTCATCTATTATGCAGCCCAATTCTATCCAAACTCATCTCTCATTAGTCCCAGTGCCCATTCTGTGCCTATCTAGTCTGTTTATTATTCCTCATAAATTCTACATGTACTTATACATGTAGTTCATATTTTGCATATTAGCAAAATGGGTGCCCAATATAAAAAATAAATAAACAAAAAAACCAAGTGGAATGTGCTCCTAGATTATTTTAAAAGAAGGATATTTTTTCTTCGCCTTCCTTCTGTATTAAGGATCCATTTATATTTCCATTTGTAAGAGTTTAGAATTGTAATGGCCCTTAAAGATCATCTACCTAGTACAACCCCCTTATTTATAAATGTGACTCAGGACCAAAGAAACTGACTGACTTGTCCCCAAGATTACACAGACAATAAGCAGTAGACTTAAGATTTGATCCTATGTCCTCTGAATTAAAACTTCAATATATCCTCCTGAGTGATAAAGTTCTGTTTCTTGGCTTATACTTATCCAAACCCAATTTATCCTTCAAGGCAAATTCAACTCAAAAATCTCTTTTCTTCCCCAAACTTCCTAATTTCTTCCAGTCAGTATTAAAATAGTTTTAACAGATTTTCTTTAAATATATTAAAATCTAACTGTGGAGAGAAAAGCAAGATAGCAAGGGCTATGTCTGATATTACTTTGTACTCTACACAACATTCATCAAAATGTTAAACACAAATGGGGCACTGAATAAAGAACTATTAAAAATCAATTAAAGGAAAGAGAAATAACTACAATATAGCCAATTTGAGATGAGACCACATAGTATGACTTTAGTCCAATATTCCTTTATACTACACAGCTACAGTGTTATGATTTGATTTCTGGAACTGGAATTTCAGAGGAGGGAAGGAGTAATGTGTTTTTGAACAACTTAACAAGAAAGTAACATCTACTTGGTAATGCTGCTATAAAAATACATTCTGGAAGAGACAACATTTAAAGTCTAAAGCTTCTTGCCAGAGTAGCTGCAACACTTCTTGAGACCATGATACATGCTATATTCAATGTTATCACTCTTGAAACTCTCCTGGGAAATTAATGCCTTTTGGATCCTACAAGTCAGCGTGACATGGCATATAAATTGCATCTCATGCCACGCCAACCAGGAAAATATATGTCATCACTATGTGACATTCAGAATTTCATCTGGAAACTATAATCTTGTTCTAACTGCTTTAAAAAAAGTCTCCATACAAAACACTTTGGTTAAATTCTTGCTGAAATCCTGCCAGTTTCTGTAAAAGCTACAATAAGCTCATTTCCAGAGAAGTACTTTATTTTTCTAAAGCTTACACTACAATTACAACATTGGTATGCCTTTTCAAAAAGATTTAAGGTTACAAGAATTCATATTTAAATTATATACCATGATGCTTCCATTAATGAATCCTCCATTAATGAATCTTTTATAATGAAGCCTACTGCATTAAAGTAGAAATAACAAGTTCACAGCCCTCAGGGGAAAACAAAACAAAACAAAACAAAACAACAACAAAAAAAAAACGAACTGCCATACAACTAGGATCTTAATAGAAGAAGCAAAGAATCTGAAGAAGACTTCAGCATTCTTTTTCTGCCTTTATAGTGACAATTTCCAACAACTCTTTAAATCTTTGGCCTAATTTCATAGGACAAGATCTGATTTCACTCTTATTTTACCTTGTGGCATATTGGCTATTTAAGAATCATAAATGGTATGTCATTTTAATTAGAACTGGAATTGATTTCATAAGCTGTGTTATTCAGCCTATCCATGAATAATAATCATCTTTTTTACAATATACTTGAGAAGCCATCATGAAGCCTTTGAAAGCTTTAAAAAGGCTTCAACTGAAGCAACACCTGATAACTCCAGAGGCTGCCCATTTTATTGGTGAATAGCTTACTTTGGAAGTTCTTGTCACATGCAATTAATATCTATCTCTCTAAAATTTCCAATCTAATCAGTTCTCTAGGGTCAAGTAGAACAAATCTCTCTTTACATGAGAGTTTAATCTAAACTCTCATAACCTCCTAAATCTTACCTAACCTAATGGCACCCTTTAAAGTTCTCCTCCTTCTTGACCACTTCGCACCTCAGACACTGTTGACAACCCTAAATACTCTGTCAGCTGAATGATACTAGTAACTTGGCTCAATTCACAAATCCCATATCATTTTTCCATTTCTAACTCAGTGGCCTTTTCATTTATCACCAGGATTTCTTCATGATATTCCAAAAAGTTCTTCATTTTGGAAGATCACTTCAGTGCTTCAGTTTTAGAACTGACAAATTCACACCATAAGAAGTACCCTATATACTTGGGGACCCTCCCTTTGATTGAAAATTTCAGAATTTTCATGTGAGGAGGTTATCAGGTTAACCACCTCATTTCTCCAACATGTTCCCCCTTCCAGTTTCCTTTTTATACATTTTTTTCTCCTATTAGAATGTAATTTCCTTAAAGTCAAGAACTTGTTTTTTGTTTGATTTGTACTTAAAAAGTACTTACTTAAAGTACTTACTTTAGTACTTAAAAAGTGCTTACTAATGCTAACTTGTCACATAAGCAACATTTCATCCTTGAAGCTTTTTTCTTTAATTGATGAGTTTTTTCCTTGGAACTACCATTTGTGGAAGTACCTAGTGTATCCAGGCTTACTTTTAAACTGGCCTAGTCCTCAATTCTTTGGGCTCCTTTTCTACCTTGACCCTATAAATTAATTCTCCCACTTTTTTCAGCTTACTTTTTTGTGCTGTCTTCCTACATTATAATATAAGCTCTGAGGCCTTTTTGGGAGGGGGTAGGGCTTGTTTGTTTATTTTAAACACTATTATTTGTGTTCTCAGCTTATTTAATACATAAAATTAAATGTTTTATCTAACTTCTCTGATTTGTTTCCTAACCTATCTAGCTTCTGCAAAGTCCCCTTCAATAGCTCATCAATCACATCACCTGCCAGAAATATGGGTAGGCAAGGTGCTGTACTGGGGCCTTTTTCTTCTTCTACTTTCATCTGAGATCTGCATATTGATGCCTAGTTGGAAATCATTAACTGCCTACTGGATATTTCCAAGAGCAAGTTCCAGAGAATTAATTACTAAACTGAACATGCTTAAGACTGAATTAATTTTCTTTTCCCCTAAACTCTCCTTTTCCCCAAACTTCTCTATTTCTGGTGAAGGTGCCACTAACACATCTTTCCAGTTTATAATCTCAAAAGCATCCTTGATGTCTCACTCTCTCTCTTTCCACAAAACCAATCATTTTTATCAAGTCATGTTATTTTAGTTTTTCACATCTCTCACATTTGGTTACTTAGTTCAGGCCCCACTCACACTTTACTTAAATTATTATAGTAGCTTCTTTAATGGTCCCTCACCTAGGGTCTCTCCTTGCTCCAGTCTATTCTACACACTGCAATCAATGAAAATTTTTATCTAACACAATTCTGACCATATACTCAGAAGTGACTACATGGTCCCTAATCAGAACATCTCTAACTCAATTTCAGTGGTTTCCCATTGCCTCTAGGATAAAATCAAGGATCCCTCACTTAACTTCTTTCCCTACCTATTCTCCAATTATCCAATTCTCATTAATCTGCACATCTTATCCCATATCCCTTCTATATCTCTTATTCTACTCCCTTCCCCTTATTTCTTTGTAGATTTTGGAAGGAGCTTACCTATCATGAAATATGCGTGTGTGTCTGTGTTTATATGTGTGTATATATACATATATAGAGAGAGTACGCACATACATCCCCAACACACAAATATATGTGTGCATATGTGCATGTGTGCACATGTGCTCATGTGTGTTGTTCCCTATTTAAACCATTTCCTAGGTTAGAATTCAGAACTACCAGTCCTCCTCTCCTATCTAAGGTCTTAGTGTCACTTCTTTCTCTACATAATCAGTATTTTTTTTTCGGAGTCAATTGGGGTTAAGTAACTTGCCCAGGGTAACACAGCTAGGAAGTATTAAGTGTCTGAGGTCAAATTTGAACTCAGGTCCTCCTGATTTCAGGGCATAATTAGTATTTTAACCTTTACCTGGATGGTTTTCCTTTTTAAGAGTCGGATCATGCCCTAATCTTTCTTTTGCACAAATCAATTACTGCTATCAATTTTAGAATATAGTTTTACAACATGTGGATACTTTTCCTTTTCCTTTTTTTTTTTTTCTGAAGCAATTGGGGTTAAGTAACTTGCCCAAGATCACACAACTAGAATGTGTTAAGTGTCTGAGGTCACTCAGGTCCTCCTGATTTCAGGACTGGTGCTCTATCCACTGTGCCACTTAGCTGCCCCCTTTTCCCTTTTTTATGACCTCTTTGGGATACAAGCCCAGTAGAAACACCGCTGGATTAAAGCGTATGCACAGTTTGATAACTCTTAGGATACAGTTCTAAATTGCTCTTCAAAATGGTTGCATCAGTTCACAACTCCACCAACACTGCATTGGTATTCCAGTTTTCCCACATCCCCTCCAGCATGTATCATTATCTTTTCCTGGTGGTACCTCAGAATTGTTTTAATTTGCATTTCTCTAACAAATTGTGATTTAGAGCATTTTTTAATATGACTATAGATGGCTTTGATTTCTTCACATAAAATTTGTTCATATTCTTTGATCATTTATCAATTGAGAAATGACTTCTATTTTTATAAGTTTGAGTCAATTCTCTATATATTTCAGAAATGAGACCTTCATCAGAAATACTGGCTGTGAAATTTTTTCCAGCTTTCAGGTTCCCTTCTAATCTTGACTGCATTGGTTTTGTTTATGAAGAAAAAAAAATTATTAATTTAACTATAGTCAAAATTATCGACTTTGCATTTCAAAATGTTCTCTAGCTCATATTTGATTATAAAGTCCTCTCTTCTGCAACGAACTGACTATATATTGCTCTCCTACTTTTTTTACAGTATTGTATCATACTGTATATCTAAATCATGAATCAATTTTGACCTATCTTGGTATAGGTTATGAGATGTTGGTCTATGTCTAGTTTCTGCTATAATGTTAAAGGTTTCTAAGAACCCTAAATAGCTGTTTCAAAAATATACTCTGATGCCTTATTTGTCTGGCTAGTTAACACTGCTATAGTTTACTCCTGTTTTGTCTTGACATTTGGAAAGATGGATTTTAGAATTCTTTCTGCTGGGGAATGTTAAAGACTTTTTAATGTTCTATGAAGAACTCAATGAGTATTGTTGTTGTTATTGTTGTTTTTAAATACCATTAGTATTTATGGTTTTCCATTTTTTTTTTTGTCAAATGTCCAAATAGGCTTTAAGTCTTGGTGGGAACAGAAAGAAAAATGAATAAATGAATGAATGAAATGTGGACACCTGGTAAAGATATTTATTTATACAAGTGATAAGCTATTATATACTTTATAGTTGTTTTTAATGAGGTTACAATAACAATACTTTACTTGCAGAAAAATACTTAAATACTATTTTGCATTTCTTTATTCTTTATATTGATAAAGGATATTGATCATGCATTATTTCCTCTGTGTAATACAAAAAGTGTATACAAATTTATCATCTTTAATACCTTTAATTTGACTATTAGAGGAATAACTTGACAGGAAATTGTATGTAATATTAATCAAAATTTCACTTAATTTCATCTCTTTCTTTTTCTAAATAACAGACACCAAGGAAATACAAGTCAGAACAAAAGAAAGAATGAGCATTCCATTTTAGAGGGTGGAGAAAATAAGAATATAGTTAGTCCTGGCACAAAAACCCAAATAATGAAGTGATGTAAAAATATTAGTAAACAGAAGACACCAAACATTACAAAATAGTACAAAATAGGTCAAGGGACACAAAGGACAAACCTAGAAGAAGAGAACAATTATATAACAACTATAAACTGAAACTCAGAGGGGAAAAAAAGTCCTTGTCTATAAAGTGCATAAAATTACCTAGAAGAAATAAAGTGAGAAATTTAAAAAAAAAAATCATTAAGTGGAAAATAGTCCTGAAGAAAAAAAATGAAAGAAGAATAAATAGTTCAAAACAAACAGCAGAAAATTTTATCCAAATAACAGACTCCTGAAAAATAAAAATGGAGCAAAGAAAACTCAATGATATAATAAAAAATATTTTTTAAGAAATTTAAGTGAAAAAAAAAATAGAAAATTTAAGATACCCACTACCAAGAACAAATGACCTGGAAAATACATCAAAAAGAAGTAATTTAAGAAACATTGCACATGAAAACCATGATCAAAAAAGAAAAGAAGCCTACACATCACACTTCAAGTAATTACAGATAAAAATTGCATAGCTTTACTAGAACCAGAATATAAAGTGAAAAAAAAAAAGTTAAAAAACTTAAAATGTAACATAAATTTCTTAGCACTGAAACAATTAATATCTCAGAGGTTTCAAGTCAAAGAAAAAATTTTGTAACCAGTCGGAAAGAATTCAAAATCCAAAGAACCACACAGTCAGGATGATATTAAATTTGGCACTAATTATTTTAGAGAAAGGAAAAGCTTGATTTATTATATCCCAAAAGGCTCAGAACCACAAATAAGATATCTTGCAAAATTGAGCATTATTCTATATGGCTAAAAATGGATCATTAATGGAGTAGAGGACTTTCAAGTACCCCTGATGAAAAGGCTGTATCTGATGTAGGAACTCAAAATTTCAAACATAAAGAGTCAAGAAAAACCTAGAGAAATAAACAAATTCAAGCATTTATTTATAAGAGCTTAAAAAAGGAGAAGAAACAAATGTTCCTTTAAAATTCTAATATCTTCAAATAGAATTGAAGAAATTAATAAAACAGAGAACCTAGGAAATAATTTTCTTTTGGAGGTCTAAAAAAAAAAAAGAAATTAGAAGGTAAAAAAAAAAAAAGAAAAAGAAAAGAAAAGAAAAGAAAAAAAGAAGGGGGCAGAAATTATTTTTTTCCAAATTGCAGTATAAGAAAACAAGAAAACAAATATGAAGGCTAATGCACTTCACATAATGGACCTCATCATTCATACTGAAACCAGAAGAAAGAAGGTTGAAAACCACATACATAAAGATAAATATACAGAAAGATTTGAGAGAAAGAGATTAAAGGAAGAAGAGAGCTATCACAGGCCACAAAAATTTCAACTCCAGAGACTGCATGGTAAAGAGGGAATTGAAGAAGAAACTGTTAAAAACCAGACCAGCCATTAAGCTCTTTCCCATCAGGGGAAAGAAAGGTAAAGAGTAGGCAGCAGATTGTTTCAATTAAAGATCACTAGTACAGATCACATTTTTTTCTCTTTTACAACCTTCTTTGTCAAGAGGGAACATGAATAGGAATAAAGAAAAGAAAAAGAACAAAAATGGAGGTTTATGGAGGTTTACACAAATCAATAAATCAACTTAATAATATGTGCCTAGAAAGTGGTAAGCACTGGTAATGCAAAGAAATGTCCAAAATAGGACCTGTTAAGGGGATGTCATATTCTGATGAAGGGGACAAAATTGTGCAAATGATTCTATACAAGAAACAGAGCAAATAAAGATAAACTTATAGGGAAAGGAAATAATAGTTGGGAGGGAATCAGGAAGGGGTTTATACAAATGTTAGAACATTTAAATACAGAATAGAACTCAAGTATATAAATATGAAACATATATTAGCGATGAAAGAAATGAAAGTTCCCTGGAGAATAAGAATTATTAGTAAATTCAATTGGGGTCCTGTCTGAGCTTTTATTGTCCAGTGTAACAACTTAATTTCTTTTATTTTAAACTAAGATAATGGTCCCTGTAAAAGAATGTTAATTTAGTTTTCAGTTATGTATAGATTTCACCAGTACATTTTGAAGCAAAGACCCAATTTTGATTATTTTTATGTAACAACTGGAAAATGGAAACAAGAACCATCCTATTCTGAGTGAGAGGCACTCTCAAAGTCAAGAAGACCTGTGTTTATAAAATCCTGCTCTTAACTATGATTATGTGACTTTGGGCAAGTCACCCAGACCTCAGGGCCCTCAGGGTATCTAAGAATAAGAAAACATTGATATCAGTTAACATTGATAGAAAAAGTTTCTTTACTCAAGAGTTTCCTGTTTCTGCACAAATCACAAGTCCAGCTTTCTGCTTTTCCTGTAAAATCAGAATACCCAGCCTAAATACGAGAATAAACATAAAACAACACAATAAGGTTTTCTCCCAATTTCTACAATAAAATAAAGATTTCTCAGAGACAAAAGTTGGACTAAATCTGTAACTGGAAAGAAAGGGAACTGAGTCAGTTCCAAAACTGAGTCGCAAGTTGGAGTCCATATGGTTCATTCAATTTCCACAATTAACCACTTACTTTCTGTCCTAATCCCCTCAATTCCCTCATCCTATTCACTGAAACATAGCAATATTGAAATTAGGCCAATTAATAACCCTGCAATGGCTTCTAAGTGTGCAAGTAAAAGGAAGAGTCAATCATTGCTTTCTTATTTTATTTTATTTTTAATTTAATTTTTAAATTTATTTAATTAATTTAATTAAAATTTTAAATTAAAGCTTTTTATTTGTATAACATATGTATGGGTAGTTCCCCAGCATTGATCTTTACAAGGCTCTCCATTACAACTTTTACCCCCAATCCCCTCCCCTCCCCTAGATGGCAGGAAGTCCACTACATGTCAATAATATTGAAATACTTGACAAGTTGTGCAAGAAAAATCCTATCTACAAGAAAAAAAAAATCAGAGAAAGGCAGCACAATGCAAGCAAACATCAATAGAGAGCATGAAAATGCAATTGCTTTCTTATTTTAAAAAAAAATTGTCACTGCCATCCCAACTTTTAGTAACTGCTTTCCAGATTAGTCAGCAACCATCCACACTGAGGCAAGATTCTCCACCAGCAAGACCATGACTCCCTAAAGGCTCAGATGATGACTAACATTTTTTAGCATAAATATTTCTTAATTAAGATAAGTATATTCCTTAGACTAATACTATTGCACACTTAACAGACTATTTTGCTGTAGTATATTATTAAAATAACTTTTATGTACACTGAGAAATTATTGCACACAAAAAACTAATATGCCTTGCTATTCCTTTACTGGTCTGGAATATTTATCTGGAATTGGTCTGGAACTGAACCTGCAATATAGCCCAAGGCATGTCTATATTTTGTATTCTTCTAAAATACTTGTTAATTCTAAGATCTATTAAATTTCTGTTTCAGTCTTGTATCTACTAGATTAAGAGCTCTTTGAGGAATTCGTGTCTTATTTATATTTCTATCCCTCCTAATGCCTGGAAGATCACATTTTAGAAACAGGCAAATTCTGTTTAAATGTTGCATGGCCTTGTGAATTTGTATGGTGTTACAGCATCAGGCAATCAACCAACATTTATTACTCACTATATATGCCAGGTACTATCCTAAGTACTGGGAATACAAGAAGAGGTAAAAAAACAGTCTTGCCCTTAAGAAGCTAACAATTTAATGGGAGAGAAAATGTGAAAACAAACAAGTACAAAGAAAGTTATATACAGAATCAATAGGAAACAACAGAGGAAGGGTACTGGAAATTGAGAGGTTAAGGCTTATGTAACCCAGAGTAAAGATATTAGTAGTAGAAGGAAAAAAATTTAAAAGTATGCTATATGTTTATATGAACACACACACAAACACATATATGTATAATATATATGTGTGTGCTTATAGGTATGTATGCATATATGTGTATATACAGACATTAATATAAACATTTGAATTTAGATGCAAAAAATAGTATTTGGTTTAATTTTACAAAGGTCAATGATTTGTGGGGCTAATATAGGAATAGGAAAAGTATAGGAATAGGAATGTAATAGATTAAAGGATGATAATATACAAGGAACAGCTAATTGGCACACTGAAGAATGCTGGACCTGGAGTGAGAAAGATTTATCTTGGTTCAAATCTGTCCTCAGTTACTAGCTATGTGACCCTTGACAAACCCTGTTTGCTTCAGTTTCCTCTTCCATAAAATAAACTGGAGAAGGAAATGACAAACCACTTCAGTAACTTTGCCAAGAAATGGGGTCACAAAGAGTTGGACATCACTGAAAAATGACTAAACAACAATAATAAAATGTAAGATAAAGCAGAAACTTAGAAATGACATTTGCTTATTAATTAAAATACAATATGACAATTATTTACTAAGTATATTAAATCCATAATCCATTAAGCTATGAAAGTCACTAAACTTTCTGTTTTACACAATAACCTGAGGAATTTTAAAACCTATCTAGGGAAGGACAAGAAGTCTAAAATCTGGGGAAAATTAACCTAGACCTTGACAAACTTAGATTATAAAGGCTATAAGGTGAAATTTAAAATATGACAGTGACCAAATGGACATAAGGGACAGGTGAGAATCTCTCAGTTCTTTCCCTTATAAGGAAATAATGCTTTTTTTTTCTTCTTTTAATTGGTAATCTAATTCTTCCCTTTATTTTTCCCCACTGAGTTAAGTATTAATTCCAAATATCTTCCTTCTTTGATTTGTCTTATTTTTTCTTTTTCTGTACATTTTTCCAAGAAGGATTTGATCTCTTTATGAATACTCTCCTTTCTACTCTAAACTTGTATACTTTGTTCTTCCTCATTTCTCAACAAACTATAATGTATACTCCTCTACCATGTCCAGAAAATTCTTCATCCTGAGGATGATTCACATCTTAGAAGTACCTTCAGTCCTAGGGGCCCACATTCATGGGATGGTTCCTCCTAAAACCTTCATTTAAGAAGGATGCTCAGACCAATCATTCTCATTTCTCACCAGACAGTACTGATTCTTTCATCATCCTCCCTTCCTTTCAGCTTTCTTTTATGAGTTGTCTTCCCCCATTAAAAAGTAAGCTCCTTGAAGACAGAGATTACCTCTTTTTGATTATATTTGTATTCTCAATGCTTAGCACAGTACCTGGGAAATATTAAGTACTTAATAAAAGCTTGCTGACTAGCTAACTGATAATAATCTGTATACTGCTATAACAATACCTGGCATAGAGTTGTCTGGCCACAATTTCCCAAATCTCACCCCTGGGATTTCTAGTTCTTCCCATTTTGCAAAGAAAGAGAACGAAACAGAGATCAGCTATTGAAAAAGGAGTGGAAGAAAAGATTTTCACATGTGACTATAGTGGGAATATGGGGCCTCTTGAGAAGAAAGAAAAAGGTAGGGGTAGTTCCAAAGCAGAAGTCTAAAAGTGTCGCTATATCTGAAGTTCCCTTCTGTAAGACCATAAGAGATGATTTCTATCAAGATGCACAAGTTCAAAGATAAATATGAAATTGTGTATTTCACCATGGGTATTAGCTCAGGAGCAGGAGAGAAATAAATCAAATGAGAGAAATGGGTAGGTCCCACTCTGCCTTATTTCCATTTGTTTTTCTAAATTTATTTTGTCAAAGAATATATTTGCCTATTTAATATTATTTCTGATATGCAAATGTAGTCTACTCTGTCCTTATGTTCCTTGGTAATATTTTGCAGCATGAGGAAGAAATGGGTAGTCACTTGAGAAGAGGAGTTTTTACTAGACCAGGATTGGGAAATTAGTCTCTAGTCATTGTTAGAGAGGTATGCCCTCTAGCTAAGGACAAAAGCACCAAACATTTCATAACTACTCCTCTAAGTACAGCATTGCTATGAATTTGTACCCTATTTTCTAAATCTACTAAATAGATACAAATCAAGATTGCACTTATTTATTCTTTAGTTTTTCTGTTCCTAATGGAATTAAAGTTTGTAAAGCACCAAACTGGATGGAGGGTTGTCCCTTCTAATTTATAAAATAATGCATTTTGAGATGTTTCCTTCTTACACTTTTTCTTGTGTTGCATCTTATTCTTAGGAATATCTATTCATGACAGAAGAAATGAGAGAAGCACTGCCCCATGGTAGAAATTTCCCTGTCACCCAAATCACATACTTCATATCTACTCCTTGCCCTTCGCGTAAGATCCTTTTCTTTTTCATTTGCCATTAATTCCCCCCCCCCCAGGTCAGTCACCTCCAATCAATCTGCATTTTGGGTAACCTCAGAGCTTGAGTTTCTTTTCTTTTAATTCAGACTGTTGTCAATGAAAGAACAATACACTCTCAGAAGCAGCAGTCTCTCAGTTCCAATGATCTTGTGATGAAGAAAGACATGTATACACAGAGAGAGGACTGTGGGAACCGAGCGTGGTTCACAACATAGCATTTCCACTCTTTCTGTGGTTGCTTGCATTTGATGTTCTTTCTCATTTTTTTTCTGGTTTGATTTGATTTTTCTTGTGCAGCAAGATACATATATGCACATATTGGATTTAACATATATTTCTATCATGTTTAACCTACATTGGATTACTTGCCATGTAGGAGAGGGGGTGGGAAAAGATGAGGGGAAATGGGAACACAAGAAGGGAAGGGAAGGGAAGGGAAGGGAAGGGAAGGGAAGGGTAAGGGTGAGGGTGAGGGTGAGGGTGAGGGTGAGGGTGAGGGTGAGGGTGAGGGTGAGGGTGAGGGTGAGGGTGAGGGTGAGGGTGAGGGTAAGGGTAAGGGTAAGGGTAAGGGTAAGGGTAAGGGTAAGGGTAAGGGTAAGGGAAGGGAAGGGAAGGGAAGGGAAGGGAAGGGAAGGGAAGGGAAGGGAAGGGAAGGGAAGGGAAGGGAAGGGAAGGGAAGGGGTCTCCTTGTGTACCACCTCCTGATAGAATACAGACACTGTAAAATATCTCAGTTCCTAATACAGAATATATCTTCCCCTATAGGAGTGCCATTTCATTTATATACTCTGCTCTCACCAAATTAAAATTCAAACCTTTATTTTTTTATTGTTTTGAGCTCTCTCTTTGTCACTTTATTGATCATCCTATAGACATTCTTCTTGCTTAGAGATTTTAGGAGATATCATCCCTCCTGTACAAGCAAATATTACCTTTTATTATCTGTCTCAAACAGCTTACCCAACCACCCTCTTTTATGGACTCTTTCATTCTGTAATTTTGTCTCACAAAATAAAATGAATGACTAGGGTCAGGATGGGTGGAGTGGTCCATAGTGTTTTTAAAACTGCTCTTCCAATACCAGCTCTTCTGTTCTTTAAATTCTGCCTTCATATTTCTCTCATATATATTTTTCTATTTTTTTTTCCTTTAAGTTTCTATTGATGGTGTGTCTCTAAAATGTTACATGTGCTTTCCTCAATAGTTTTTATTTACCGTGCTTATGGTTCTGTTGCTTGATATTTCTGCAAGTCAAACAATTATGTTGTGGTCCACATTTCACTTCCCTCTCTCTGGGTGTATATGGCTCTCTTCACAGAACAACTGGAACTGGTTTGAAGCATTTCATTGTTGAAGAGAGCCATGTCCATCAGAGTTGATCATCATATAGTATTTTTGTTGCCGTGAATAATGATCTCCTGGTTCTGCTCACTTCACTCAGCATCAGTTCATGCAAGTCTCTCCAGACCTCTCTGAAATCGTCAGACCCTAAATTTTTAAATTATATTTTTCCTCTTGAAATCTTTAGTGGTTTCATATTTTTTCCTTATATTTCATTATTATTCACTTTCTGATTCCTTCCCCTTTAATGGTAGGTTTAAATCTAAGGTCGGAATATAAAGATGTAACAGTCTCCTTCCATTCCCTGCTCCATACAGATTCTAGGAAGATGGGACTAGAATGACATGATTTCAGGGATCTTTTCCTCAAGGCTAGTACAACGGATGGACCCCCATCCCAGTTCCCTCTAAGAATGAGTTCCCTAAATTGGTTGGAACAACTTGTTAGTTCCAATTAGTTTTTGGAGGCCTAAAAGAATGTGAGAAGAGAGCTCCTAGCAAAGTTTCTACACTCCTGGGGTTCCCTTAATTTAGGGGCAGAATAACAGTGCAGCATCACAGGCAAAGTACAGTGGGGAATACTAATCCACAATACTAAACCACTGCTCCCTCAGAACTTTTTCTCTACAAAGCCTCCACACTCCAGGAGGCTATACATATAAATCCAGGGTTTTATGCTTTGGGACTGACTAATCCCTTTCTGATTCTAATCTCTACCCTCATGTAGATGCATAGAATTGAGGTCTGAACTTTTTTTTTTTAATAGGGTGGTGGAGGAAGAGCAGAGACGGCAGTAAGCCAAAAATCTCTGTATGGTTCCCAAAGCACAAGTCTATAGTCCTGTTTATGTATCCTTCCAGAGCATGAAAGCCGGTAGTATAAAGATGCTGAGCAAGAATGTTATGGATTGGGGCAGCTAGGTGGCACAGTGGAGAGAGCACCAGCCCTGAAGTCAGGAGGGCCTGAGTTCAAATCTGGTCTCAGACACTTAACACTTCCTAGCTGTGTGACCCTGGGCAAGTCACTTAAGACCAACTGTCTCTGCAAAAATATATAATGGACTAATGTTCTCCACTATTCATTGAAAAAGTTATTAATTGTTGGGCACCTTTCTTGTTACATGGAAATAACTGCTATTTCTCTATCTTTAGTGAATAACTCCTCTTTTGGAAGTTGTTGAAGATTACTAGGCATTGAAAAAGGTAATGAGTCTACATTTGAATGGCCACATGAGAGGAATTTCACACTTGTTCAATTATAATAATAATAATAATGCAATCCAGGATTAGGCATTGATTTCTATACAATTCCACAAGAGTTTTACATTAGCTAATTTACTGTTAAATCTCAGAAAAGGATTAGTAATTTTACTAGTTCATTTATTGCACACATTTTATTTTCAACATAATGATAAAAAGAGGAGGTATAGTAAAGAAAAAGTAAAACCTCAGAGTAAAGAAAATCTGAGTTCAACAGACAATTTTCAGATGATGAAATTAAAACTATTTATAATCATATGAAAAGGTACTCCAAATCACTATTGATCAGAGAAATGCAAATTAAGACAACTCTGAGGTACCACTACACACCTGTCAGATTGGCTAAAATGACAGGAAAAGATAATGATGAATGTTGGAGGGATTGTGGGAAGACTGGGACACTGATGCATTGTTGGTGGAGCTGTGAACAGATCCAACCATTCTGGAGAGCAATTTGGAGCTATGCTCAAAAAGTTATCAAATTATGCATCCTCTTTGACCCAGCAGTGTTTCTATTGGGCCTATATCCCAAAGAGATCTTAGAGGAGGGAAAGGGCCCCACATGTGCAAGAATGTTTGTGGCAGCCCTTTTTGTAGTGGCAAGAAACTGGAAACTGAATGGATGCCCATCAATTGGAGAATGGCTGAACAAATTATGGTATATGAATATTATGGAATATTATTGCTTCGTGAGAGACGACCAGTAGGATGATTTCAGAGAGGCCTGGAGAGACTTGCATGAACTGATGCTGAGTGAAATGAGCAGAACCAGGAGATCATTATACGCGGCAACAACAATACTATATGAGGATCAGTTCTAAGGGACATGACTCTCGTCAAAAATGAAATGCTTCAAACCAGTTCCAATTGTTCAGTGAAGAAAGCCATATACACCCAGAGAGAGGGATGTGAAATGTGGACCACAACATAACATTTTCATATTCTCTTTTTTTTTTTTTTTTCATTTTCATATTCTCTATGGAGGTTTGCTTGCATTGTATTTCCTTTATCGGATTATTCTTTCTTGTAGATACGATTTCTCCTGCACAAAAAATGATGTGTAGCAATAACTATACATATATTCAGTTTCTTAAGTATTCTAACATAATTATCAAGTAGTGGATATCCTGCTATCTAGGGGAGGGGTGGGGAGTAGGGGGGAAAAATTTGTAACAGAAAGCTTTGTAAGGGTTAATGTTTAGGAATTACCCATACATATGTTTTGCAAATAAAAAATATTAATAAATAAATAAACAAAAAAGAAAAAAGAAAATCTGAGTTCAAATCCTTCCTGACACATATTGCCAGTGGGACTATAGACAAATCACTTAATCTCTCAGGGCCCCAGGCAAATCTCCAGTGTAGAAAGGTTACTGTTCTATATACTTTAAGGAAGTTTCCTCACTGGGAGCTCCCTTTGCCAATAAAATCACAAATTGATCCAAAACAAATAAAAAGATACTTAGGGATATTTTAAGTGTGCCAAATCTAAGGATGTTAAGAAATCAAATAATCTAAAAGAAAGGTAGCCTTATCACAAAAGGTCAAAAGGAAACTGGAAACTATGATATAAAATGAAAGAACGTGACTTTTAATTACAAAAATGGCAATTTAAATAAATCTTTCTGGAAGAACATTTAAGTCTAAAAGGTGTCTCACTATATTTGCACAGCTGATCATTTGAAGGGAGAGTCTGTATATGTGCATGTGTGTGTGGTTTTCAAGAATTCGTTTAAAGAGGAGAACATACCTGTTACCGTTTTTGTTTTGACAGGGCTGCTGGCATACTCAGAGGCCTGATTTGACTGCTGCTTTGCCAAGGGCATACTTCCAACTGACACCTCATCTTCCTTTTTTCTGGTAACTGGCATAACATGAGGAACAGCTCCCATGGCCTGCTGGAAAGAAGAAAAATGAAACACTGAGCTATGGCTATTCCCCAAGCAGTGACCAATATATATATGGCATTGGCAGAGAAGGCTCTTTAGGAGGTAAGAGCTTGGGACGTTTTTTTTTGTTTGTTTGTTTGTTTTAATTATTTTAAATCGGCAGAAAAAATAACTTTAAAAACAAGAACTGTGGTGGTTTTATTTTTTAAATTCAAGCCCTCTTAAGAGAATTTTAAAAATCTAAACACAAACCTCCCAAAACGTATTTTAAAATTTTGTCTTAATTATCCTAATTGTATTAAATCCTTGTCTAAAAATTTTTTTGGAAAAAAATTATTACTCAATTCATATAAAAAAATGAATGACCAAGAATCAAAAGCTAAAATTAAGTTGATTTTTTTTTATTCTAAGAAGCTAAAGAATTGTACTAGATGACATTTTTTCTGAGAACTATACTCAAAATTAATGGATTAATATTAGAAAATTATTAGGGAAAAGGTTACTAATATGAGTACCACAAAAACTTTTCAAATTGTCTGAAACATCTATTCATCATCTATAAATATGAAGTCTAGTTCATCATTATATTACATTGAAAAACATCAAGATTATCTTAAGACAAAGCTGGAAAAAATTATTCTCATATACTGAATGTATGAGTGCTGAAATTGACAATAAAGCAGCTGTTTGATCTCTGCTCAGAGAAATAAAGGTTGATGTTACTGGTGACGCCCAATTCAATCATGTCAGGTTTCTGGGCTGCCCCCTCAAAAAAGTTGTTGTTATAACTTGGCTTTAGGATGAAAGATCAATTTTGAATTGGATGGAAAATAATTATCAAAATGTTGGCTTTCAGCCATAATATGTAAAAGAAATTGTAGCTTGGGAAACAGCAGATGATAAGAGTAACACAAGCTGTTTAAGATGAATCTGGTTGGGGTAAGTTAGGTTAGAGTTCCCTGAAATATTATCACTAACAAAATCAAAACTTCACAGATGTAACTATATGTTATAACTATAATAACCATTAGAGAAATGAATATTTAGATTTTTATTAGGGAGAGAGTTAATGTGCATATGAATCAAAAATATGACATCAGACCAACATAACATTTTCATGATCTCTATTGAAGTTTGCTTGCATTATGTTTCCCTTTTCAGATTATTTTTTCTTGTAGATCCAATTTTTCTTGCACAGCAAGAACACATATTTGATTTTGTCAAGTATTTTAACATAATTAACATGTAGTTAGACTTCCTGCCATCTAGGGGAAGGGTGGGGTTTGAGGGGGAAAAATTTGTAACAGAAAGCTTTGCAATGATCAATATTGAAAAATTACCTATGCATATGTTTTGAAAAAAAAAAGCTTTAATAAAATGAAAGAAAAAAAAAAAAAGAACATGCCATCAGCAGAGAAGGTGCCATCAGCAGAGAAGGTACCATCAGAAGAGGAGGTGAGGGTTTGGGACCTTAAAAAAAAAAAAAAAACTTTTAAAATATATAAGAACCTGAGGTGGTTTTATTTTTTAGATACAAGTCCCAATAAAAGAATTTTTAAAACCTAAAGGCAAACCTCCCCAAATGCATTTGTTTTTATTTTTGTCTTAATTCCCTTAAACTGTGCTAAATTCATATCTAATTTTTTGGGGGGAAAACTGCTCTTAGCTGTGTTGTATTAGATTGTATTACAACAAAGAGGAATGAACTTGAACAGTACAAATGCTGTAACAACTTTAAGAGCTAGAAGATGAAATTAAGGAAATTCCATTACAAACTAATAATCAGCAAAAAAGAAAATTCCTATACTTGGTTTAGTAAAAATTGTTTTTGCCATTTTAACAGGTTTCATTTGATTCATGAAATTTTTTCCAATGCAAACATAAAAGTTGTGAAATCTTCCCAGATACTATAAATATAGGACACAAATTTGGAAAGAGAATTTCAAGAGAACATTTGTTCCTGTGCCATGAATGGGTCAAATGCTCTTTAAGAAGAAAAATGGGACATGATCAGCACCTATATTAAGAGAAGTACCAGGCAGCTATTTATCAAGCAGAATAAAAGTCAGCATAAACAACTGAATCTACCTATCTAATTTCATTCTTTCTTTATCAGTGATGGGCAGCTTACTCATTGCCAAATAAATTGCTAAAAATAAAACACTTAGTGGAATCAATTTGTTGGCTATAATAAGCAATAGGAATACTCATTAATTTTTTTTTCCTTTTTTTTTAAATTAAAACTTTTTATTTGCAAAACATATGTATGGGTAATTCGTCAACACTGACCCTTACAAAGCTTTCTGTTACAGATTTTTCCCCGCTAGTGCCCACCCCTCCCCTAGATGGCAGGAAATCTACTACATGATAATTATGTTAGAATACTTGACAAATCGAATATATGTATACATATTTCCACACTTATTGTTGTGCAAGAAAAATCAATACTCATTAAATTTGATGTCATTAGTTTTTCAGAGGATTAGGCTTCAGTGCATAAACTATGCTTGAGGGTTGTTGAATTGACAGTACTGGACAGGTCTTCAGCCAGAGACAGCTGAGCAGTCAGGAATTTATAAATTTGAAACACAATTGTTAGTTCCAGACTGATTCATTGGCTTCATTGAAGTACACATAGAGTTGGTGGCTAAGTACAAGCACAAGGTCTACAAGGAAAGGCCATCTCTGACATATTTACAAACTCTATAATTCTGAACCACTTCTAACTAAGGTCAAATAGAAGAGAGAAACAACCCCCTAGATAGACTAAATACTGATGTGATTGCTTTAAAACACAAGATATGGAAAAAGCAATAAATATCTTTATTCTACCTTTAGTATTTGTTCTTAGCATTCAGGGTGTCTGAGAGCAGAGAAAGAAAATTACTTTAAGGCACTCAGAAATAACTTCAGTTTCCAGGTTTACAACCCATTTTACCCATAAAGAAAACACACAGTTTATCAACATGAAAACTGAAAAGGGTACTAGCCAGTATTCAAATCAGTCAAAATTCAAATAGCAAAATCAAAAATTCCAAGAGAATCCACTATGTTAGAAAAGGTGAAATGAAAAGTTATTTCCTTCATGCTATTCCAAGTGGTCAAGATAATGGCAGCCAAGACACAAACTTACTTACTGAACATTATTCCCCAAACTGCTATTAATAGAGCTTGTGGGAGTGGAATGAATCACTCGCAAATGAATAAGACTGCCAAGTAAGAAACATTACTAAGATTTCTTTCTGATAAAATTAAACCAATTGACTTCCCTGACTGTCATTTAGTGGATGTGTGACTTCGGAAAAATTATAACTTCTATGAATTCATATTTCATTATCTATAAAATAAGATCAATACTTGCATTATTTACCTCATAGGTGGAAAATCTATTTTTTTTTAATATAAATCTTAAATTAGGGAAGGAAAAGGAAGAAAAGAATGAGGGAAAGGGGGAAAGAAAAGATGGAAGGGGAAAGAAAAAGGAAAAGGAAGGTGAAGTGCCTTGATTTCACTTACTTATAGGATCAGTTAAAAGAACTAGGGATGTTTTGCCTAGAAAGAAAAGATTTAGGGGGAATACAGAATTGTTGTCAAATATTAAAGGGATATGAAATGGCAGAATTAAGACTAATGGACAAAAGTCACAAAAATGTAAATTTAGGTTCAGTATTAAGAAAACTATTCCACAGTTATAAATTCTAATTTGGAGGATATAAAAGATGACATTTTTTTTTTTTTTTAAGCATTCACATGAAGAGAGGGAAGAATCACCTCTGACAAATGATATGCTTTGACATAACCTCTATTGTTACGCTACTTTTAGTCTGGATCTGGTTTGACTGTAAATTAGATTGTTACATCCTTGAGGGAGAAATAATGGCTCACAGTTCTTTGTTTTTTGCTTATTAAGACAATTCTTTTAATACTTAAGAAACATATAATATGCACACATGAAGAAAAATGATTAAGAATAAAAAAAGAAAATTCAGTCATCTACTGCTACTATAACAAATCTAACAACTGCCAGGCCTACAAATAAATGACTTGATTTCTGCTCTTTATAAATGTCCTTTTCCTCCTTTTCTCAAATCAGGAGGCTTCTCTCTCCTGAAGATACTCCAAATAAATGGGCTACAATTTTACTTAAGGGGGGGGGGAGTATTTTCTGGAGTTAAAAAAAAAGGCTTTGATCTAATTCATATGAAAACTTAAAGAAATGCATCATAAAAAAATTGAGGTTGGATGGCTATTTGTTCTGCTACAGAAATATTTTAATAATCTTTTACCTGCTGAATATGTCTACTACTTCGTTTCTGTGGCTGGTAAATAAGCCACGTATATAAGACTGGATCAATACTGGCTGCAATTCCCTGGACACTGGCAAGAAGCACTGCACCTAAAATATGAAAAACAAAAAACAAAAAACAAAAGTATATTATACCTCTTCCAATGAATCTATAAACATTTATTAAGTGGCAAGAACATACACACATTCTTTAGGAAAAAAACTTTTCAACAATTTGCAATTATGTAAATAAAGTGACTAAAATGTGCCTAGATGTGACCTAGAGATTCTAATACTAGGCAAATTTGCGAAGGAGGTTACTAACAAAAAGGGACTCCACAAATACCAAACTATAGTAGCAAGAAATGGAAACAAAGCAGAAATTAATTTACTAGGGAATAGAAAAACAAACTGTGATATGTAATGGAATATTATTGGGAAATAAGAACCCATGAATATGCCCGAATACAGAGAAGCACAGAAAGATTTTCAAACTGTTGCAAAATGAGGTAAACTGAACAAGGTAAATGATATGCACAATAAATTCAACCATGTGAACAGAAGAATGAAAACATTAAACAACTGAAACAGTATTTCAAAAGTGTAAAGAACAAATTTTGGTTTCAGTAGAAAAATATAAACCTTCTCTTTTGAGAAGGTTTGGGAGATGTCCACAGGTGTAAAATATTGTATATGACATCACATTTTCCCCACTTCTTCCTCTATTAAAAATTATTAATTAAAAGAGTGAAATATAGAAACAAAAATATCATTAAAATATATTTTTTTAAATTGGGTAACACATTGCTTGCTTTTTCAATGAATAGAATAAAGGGATGGAGGGAGGGAAAAGCACTAAAATGGAAATTATATATTAGAAACAAAAACACAAATCAGGTAGTTATTTTGTCTTGACAGTAAAATAACACAATATTTTTTGTGATTTGTTTGTATCATTTGCTGCTGGGGGGAGGGGGGCGGAGCCAAGATGGCGAACTGCAGACAGCGTTCTCTGTGAGCTCCTGAGACCTTCCCTCAGACCCAGACAAATTGAGCCTCCTAAATGGTTTTGGAGTGAGGGCTCCACCAAACACTTGGACTACAAAGCACTTCTATCAACAATCTATCTACTCTGAAAAAACTTCAGAGAAGGTTAGCCTCAGGGGAATTGGCTGCTGGCCTCAATCAGACGCCAGCACACCTGGGGTGGAAGTCCGGCTGTGACAGAGGCGGATTTTAGGCACCCAGGAAGCCCCTGGGAGACACCTGGGCCACTTTGCTCTGCTTGCG
>JAJPUD010001082.1:184938-222111 GCA_023553655.1 Myrmecobius fasciatus | reverse complement strand
ACTAATAGAAGGATTAGGGGAAAGGTATAAAGGGGAGGGAGGGATTCCAAAGGGGGGAGGACTGTTGGTGGGAGGGGGTCATCAAAAATAAAGTACTGGGGAGGGGGGAAGGGAGAGAGGGGAAAGGGAAGAGAAAATCATAACTGTATCATTTGCTGCTTTTGACAAAGAATAATACAATCACAGAATGTACTAGATGAGGGTACTTTTGCAATGATCTGGCTCAGTTCCTTGATCTAACTGATTTGTAATATTGCAAAATTAGTTGGTGATGTTCTTTGATATAACAATTCCTAAGTTTTTGCTGTTATGCACTCATGAAAACTACAAGCAATCCAAAATTATAGCTCTGTCTCTTGTGTCAACTCAGCAGTCTTATGTAGTAAGAAAACTACCAGGGCAGCTAGGTGGCAGAGTGGATAAGAGCACCAACCCTGAAGTAGAAGGACCTGAGTTCAAATCTAGTCTCAGACACTTAACACTTCCTAACTGTGTGACCCTGGGCAAGTCACTTAACCCCAATTGCCTCAATACTTTTTTTTGTTTTTCTTTATCTTTCGAGGCACTGAATTCCTAGAAATGCAAGTGAATGATGAAATGGTTAATTTAAAAGATAAAATGGAATAACAAAAACAAATAGATGAAAGAATTTTCCCATTTATTGATAATGATTTGCAAGTCACTAAAAATTCAAATAAAAGTCAAACTTCTTTCATGAATATTTTCTTTATGTGATTTTTGAATTCACACGTTTAATAAAGAATGAGACACAGGCACACTAATGCACTATTGATGGAATTATCAATCAGTCCAACTATTCTGCAAAGCAATGTGACATATGTTAGGAAAAGGTCTAAAAAAGACCATAGACTTTGAAATGGAGATCCCATAGATAGACATTTACATGGAGATCAGTGTTTAAAAAAAAAAAAAAAAAAAAGTTCTACAAGCACCACAAGACTTTTGGCAGCACTATTTGTAGTATCAAAGAAACAAAGATTGAGTTGATTCCACCCATCAATAAGAGAATGATGAAGTAAATTGTGATACATGAATGTAATGGAACATTACAATGCTCTTAACAAATGATGAATATGATAAATTCAGAGAAGCAAGAAGAGTTATATAAACTGATTAAGAATGGAATGAGAAGAACCATGAAATATATAGAATGACTACAATAAGGTAAATGGAAAGTACAACTTCAATTAAACTTTAGAAAATGATTCTGAAATTATATATATCATACCCAGCATGAACCAAAAGAATCCATTCTTTGAAAAGACAACATATGGAACACAATAAATAACATCAGATGCTCTTGTAAGAGCATGGCTAATTTTTAGGGGCGGGTTTAAATTTTTTATAAAATTTAAAACAAAAGAGTAATTTTTAAAAAGACAAATTATTTGCATTTTTGATATTCTATATTTCATGTTAATGGC
The DNA here is from genome assembly GCA_023553655.1 of Myrmecobius fasciatus. Lineage (NCBI taxonomy): Eukaryota > Metazoa > Chordata > Mammalia > Dasyuromorphia > Myrmecobiidae > Myrmecobius > Myrmecobius fasciatus. Next base: position 220,666 of record JAJPUD010001082.1, on the reverse strand, counting down.
TACCAAGTTGAAAAAGACCCTATTGCAATGAACAGATGTGTCTATCCTTCTGTTGAGTTAATATTAATGAACATTTAAATTAATTAAACAAAAATCACCACTGATACAATATTATTTTACACATGGCAAAGGAAGTGACACTTCTCCAAATAGTTTTGTGTTTATATTGTCACATACACACACAAACACAAAGGTTCCATAGGATGTTTGTATATTATGGTCTGGATATAAGGCATTTTTTAATCATTTTGTTTTCTCTGTGAGGAAATACTTTTGAGTGATTACAGAATTTTAGATTAGTTTAGGTTTTTATTTATTTTTTAGATTATGTTTAGATTAATACTTAGAAACATTAAAATGATTGTGTAAAGTTTGAAATATTTTAACTCATTTTGTTATTGTAAAGAAGTGGTCTACTATGAAATATTGCTTATAAAATCATTCCTATATTATTCTCATCAAAGTTGCCTTGAAAGACTATTTAACCTCATAAAATTTTCATTTAAATCAAAAAATAAACAAATGAATTTATGTAAAATAAACTTTCATATGAAATTTTTATAAATGGTGTCAATGTCCTTTTCTCTTTCTATTTGAAATTAAATAAAAATGAGTGTAATCTTTCACATATGCATTTGATTTTAAGCTTTGTTGGATATATCTTTTAGATAATAACACGAAACATTACCTATTTGCCAAACAAAAACTATCATTTTATCACCTCTCTAGAATAACACACATTAACAATTTATTAATTAATATCTGGAATGATTTTAATTTTCAGTGACTTCATTGAAGAAGTCTCACAAGGAATATTTTCACGTAAGTCACTGAAACTCATCTAAATTTTGGAAGCTCATTTTTAAAGTGATTAACAAGCATATTGAATAAAATTCCCATTTGATCTCTCTAAAGTTATCCAATGCCAAAAATCCAATCATAACCCAAGTTACTTTTCTTTCAATTTTAACTATTTGAAGTAAATGCCAATACCAAGAATCTAATCATAATCCAAATAACTTTTCTTTCAGTTTTAACTATTTAAAGTAAAGCATAATTACATCTAAATATAAATATAAAGAAAACACCGGAAATTTGTAAAGAAGATAAACTTAATCAAAACTATCATAATTTGGTTTCTGTCTGGATATAAAATTTAAATAATAATTATTATTTTGTATAATTTTAGAATTCAAGATATATTAGCAATAGAGTACATTAGCCTGCATTAAAAACACTAAGCAAAAGAATGGGGTGGTAAGGATTATTTTCATATCAATAGACAAATAAATTGAAACAAAGAAATATGCCAAGAAATATATTATATTTCAAAAGAAAATGGTTAATTTGCAAAAACATTTTATGAAACCATTTTTTACTGCTGAGTACCTCTAAGATCTGAGACACTTTTTAGAATACAAACATTTCCTATATTCCACAAGAAGTTTATGTTATATATATATTGCATGAAACATTTATCACATACACAAAATCCGTTCCAATGTTATGATGAGCTTTAGGTGATCAAAACCTTTCTGTACTCCATTACTGACTCTCAGATAAAAAGGAAACTTCATAGTTTTTATTTTATTATATCCCAAAATATGGTTCCCACCTACATTTCTAGCCTTTTCAAAAGATAGCATCACCTTTCAAAAACTCTACATTCAAGAAAAAGTGAACAGCTATCTTCAGAAACTCAAAAGTTCATCAATTTTTCCATGGTGGGAATGCACTCTCTATTCATTTCTACCAATCATTATCTCATATTCTTTCAAAAACTTAAGATACCTGAACTCCATGATGTTTTCCTTCATCTTCCTCTTCCAATTACTTTATTTATTTTTGTAAGCATATTATACTCCCTATAAAAGGCAAATTCCTTGATGGCTATGTCAGCTTGGTTCTTATTTTATCTTCACTGTGTATCCTATGATACACTTCATAAATGTTTAATGAATTAAACTGATTTCCTATTTTACATTTTTATTTTTTTATTTTTTAAATTAAATGAACTGAGAAGAAGTTAGTGTGAAGGGGTAAGAGAAAGGAGGAAGAGTGATAGAAGGGAGAGCAGGTAGAAGATAGGATGGGTTAAAAACCAAACACTACTAAGGAGGGAAATGGTGGAAAGAGAGAACAAAAGTATATGCAGGGATGGAGGGAAATATAGAGCTGGTAGTCATAACTGAATTTGAATGGGATAAACTCTCCCATAAAATCGAAGCAAATAGCAGAGAGAATTAAAAAATCAAAATCCTACAATATGTTGTTTACATGAAACACATTTGAAACAGAGACACAGAGTAAGGGGAAAAGGTCATAGCAAAATTTATTATGCTTCAATTGAAGCAAAAAAAATAATCTCAATAAATAAAAAGTAAAAATATATCTAATTAAAAGAGAAAAGAAAGGAAACTATGTATTGTTAAAGGGTTCCATAAAGAATGAAGTACTAACAATACTGAATGTATGTATACCAAGTGGTAGAGTGTTCAAAATTCTTAGAGAAGATATTAAGCTAGTTATAAGAAGAAATAAACTGCAAAATTTTATTACCTGGGGACCTCTCTCAGAATTAGACAAATCTAAACACAAAATACACAAGAAAGAAACTAGAGAGGTTAACAGAATCCTAGAAAATTAGATATGATAGATCTCTGGAGAAAACTGAATAAGGACAGAAAGGAATACACCTTTTTCTTGGCAATACATGGCACCTACACAAAAACTGACCATGTATTGGGGCATAAAAACCTCACAAACAAATGCAATAAGTCAGAAATAGTAAATGTTTTCTTTTCAGATCATGGTGCAATAAAAAATTATGTCAATAAAGGGACAGGGACAGACAGATTAAAAACCAATTGAAAATTATATAATCTAATTATAAAGAATGAGTTTGTCAAACAACAAATCACAGAAACAATAATTATATCCAAGAGAATGACAATAATGAGACAACATAGCAAGACCTATGGGATGCAGCCAAAGAAGTTCTTCAGGTAAATTTTATCTCTAAATAGTTACATGAATAAAATAGAGAAAGAGAAGATCAATGAATTGGGTATGCAACTAAAAAAGCTAGAAAAAAAACAAATTTAAAACCCTCAATTAAATACCAAATTAAAAATTCTGAAACTCAAAGGAAAGATTAATAAAACTGAAACTAAGAAAACTATTAAATAAACTAATTAATAAAAGTAAGAATTGGTTTTATGAAAAAACCAACAAAATAGATAAGCCTTAGGTTAATTTGATTAGAAAAAGGGAAAAATAAAACCAAAACAAATCAGCAGCACCAAAAATGAAAAGGGTGAACTTACCACCAATGAAAGAGATTAAAGTAATAATTAGGAGCTATTTTGCCCAACTGTGTGCCTGCAAGTCTGACAATCTAATCAAAATGGATATTTACAAAAAATATAAACTGCCCAGATAAACAGAAAAGGAAATAAATTAAATAGTTCCATTTCAGAAAAAGAAACCAAACAGCCAACAATGAACTCCCCAAGAAAAAATCTCCAGGGCCAAATGGATTTACAACTGAATTCTGCCAAACACTTAAAGAACAAATAATTCCTATACTCTGTAAACTATTACAAAAAATAGGTAAAGAATGAATCCTGCCAAATCCCTTCTAGGATACAAATATGATACTGATACCTAAACCAGGAAGAGCTAAAACAGAGAAAGAAAATTACAAACTAATCTCTCTAATGAATATTGATGCAAAATTTTTAAATAAAATATTAGTAAAGAGATTACAACAACTTATCAGCAAAATAATATACTATTATCAAATGGGATTTATACCAGAAATGTAGGGTTGGTTCAATAATGGACCATAATGGACCATATCAATAACAAAACCAAAAGAAATTACATGATAATCTCAATAGATGCAGAAAAAACTTTTGACAAAATACCTATCAAAAACACTAAAGAGCACAGAAATAAAAGGAGTATTTAAATTAATGAGTATCATCTCTCTAAAATCAACAAGCATTAATTTTAATCAGGAAAAATGATGCATTTCCAATAAGATCAAGGATGAATAAGGATGCCTATTATCACCAAAATTATTCAATATCACACTAGAAATGTTATCTTTAGCAATAACAACCAAAAAAAAAAAAAAAAAAAAAAAAAAAAAACTAAAGGAATAAGATTAAGCAATGAGGAGATAAAACTATCATTCTTTGTAAATCATATGATGATATATATACTTATAGAATCCTACAAAATTATCCAAAAATCTACTGGAAACAATTAACAGCTTTAGCAAAGTTGCAAGATATAAAATAAACAAATACAAATCATCACCATTTCTATATATTACTGACAAAGACCAGCAGCAAAAGATAGAAAGACAAACCCCATTTCAAATAACTATAGACAAAATAAAATATTTTTTGGGGGGTCATCTATCTGCCAAGACAACCCCAGAAACTATATAAGTATAAAAATACAAAACACTTCTTCACACAAATAAAGTCAGATCTAAACAATTAGAAAAAAAATATCAATTTCTCATGGGTAGGCTGAACTAATACAATAAAAATGACAATTTGCTTAAATTGGTCTACTTATTAGTCCCATAATAAAAAAAAAAATTACAAAGGATGGTAGCCTAGCAGTACCAGCCCTAAAACTATATTATAAAGCAGCAGTCATCAAAGCCATTTGGTACTGGCTAAGAAATAAAGTGGTGATCCATCCATCACTGGAATACGTGCTACAATAATCAAGGCATATAATAATATAGTATTTGATAAAATTCCAAACTCCAGCTTCTGGGATAAGAATTCACTATTTGACAAAAATTGCTGGGAAAACTGGTAAATAATATGTCAGAAACTCGGCACAGACCTACATCTCATAGTCCATACCAAAATAAGGTCACAATGGTTACATGTCTTGGGCATAAAGAGTGATACTATACACAAATTAAGAAAGCAAGGGATAATTTACTTATTAGATCTTCAGAGAAGGGAAGAATTTATGACTGAAGAACTAAAGAACATTATAAATATGAACAACTTAGTTTTTGAACAAACAAAACCAACAGAAACAAGATTAAAAGGGAAGTACAAAGCCAAGAAAAAAATTTTACAGCCAGTATTTTTGATAAAGTTCTCATTTATAAAATACATAAAGAACTATGTCAAATTCATAAGAATACAAGTCATTCCTCAATCGATAGATGGTAAGAGGATATGAACAATTTTCAAATGATGAAATTAAAGCTATATAAAGTCATATGGAAAAATGTTCTATATCAATACTGATTAGAGAAATGTGAATTAAAACAATTCTGAGGTATCACTTCATACTTCTCAGATTGACTAAGATGATAAAGATAATGATGAATGTTGGAGAGGATGTGGGATAACTGAGACACTAATTTATTGTTGATGGAGTTATGAAATGATCCAACCATTCTGGAGAGCAGTTTGGAACTATGCCCAAAGGGCTATAAAACTGTACATATAGATCTGTATCCCAAGGAAATCATAAAGAAGGGAAAGAGACCCACATTGCAAAAATGTTTGTAGCAGTTTTTTTTTGTGGCAGCAAGGAATTGGAAAATGAGTAGACGCCCATCAATTAGGGAATGGCTGAATAAGCTTTGGTATATGAATTGAAAGTTTGTGAGACACTAATATATTGTTAATAGAGTTGTGAATGAATCCAGCCATTCTGAAGAACTATTTGGAATTATGTTCAAAAAGTTATCAATCTATGTATACCCTTTGATCCAGTAGTGTTTCTATTGGGCCTCTATCCCAAAGAGATCTTAAAGGAAGAAAGGGGACCCACATGTGCAAAAATGTTTGTGGCAGCCCTATTTATAGTGATTAGAAACAAGAAACTGAGTGGATGTCCATCAGTTGGAGAATGGCTAATTAAATTATGGTATATAAATGTTATGGAATATTATTGTTCTATAAAAAATGAGCAGGAGGATGATTTTAGAGAGGCCTGGAGAGAATTACATGAACTGATGCTAAGTGAAATGAGCAGAACCAAAAGATCACTGTACATGACAACATCAATATTATATAACAATCAATTCTGATGAACGTGACTCTTTCCAATAATGAGATGATTAATGCCAGCTCCAATGATCTTGTGATGAAGAGAGCCATCTACACACAGAGAGAACTGTGGGAACTGATGTGAATCACAACATAACATTCTCATTCTTTTTGTTATTGCTCGCTTGCATTTTGTTTTCTTACTCATTTACTTTCTTTTTTTGATCTGATTTCTCTTGTGCAGCAAGAGGATTGTATAAATATGTTTATACATATTGGATTTAACATATATTTTAACATGTTTAACATATATTTAATTGCCTACCATTTAGGCAGAGGGGGTAAGGAGGAGAAAATCTGAAACACAAGGCTATTATGCAAGGGTCAATGTTGATAAATTATCCATGCATATGTTTTGAAAATAAAAAGCTTTATTTAAAAAAAAGTATTGAAAGTAAGAACGTTATCTAATTAAATGAAGTATTTTAAATAGCATATTAAATAAAATTTTTGAATTCTGAATCTTCACTACACAATTACTAACAAGATGTCAAATCTCATAAATTAATGCTTATTTTAATTAGTTTGTGTATGTCACAAGAAGCAAAGCAAATAATAAATGAAAAAATATATTATGCAAGTCATCTAAACAGATCCTGGTCAGTGGATACTATAAGCCAAAATGCACACAATGAAAAAAATACTGTATGAAGACCAAATTCTATATAATAATTTTGTTTAGGAATAAATCTTAAAATAAATCCCTAATATTTCAAAAAAATTCTTACAAAAAGACAAAGGAAGAATGAAGGATGCAAAATTAGAGGAATAATAATTAAATCTTTAAGTAAAATATAAAGAGAGGCAAATACAAACAGAAAATTCTATGTCTCTACTGAGTGATTATAATCATCAGAAAGTTATCAAATGAGAAAAATTAGGTGAAAAAACTTAAATAGTTGGCAATAAAAATATATTTATTTTAGAAGTTAAAAGCAACAAATTATGAGTAAATATAAATTCATGATGAGGCATAAGCATAAAGATGAAAAACTCATTTGGAAAAAGAACTGGACTTTGAATCAGATAAAACAAAATTGAAATTCACAAAGTTGAGGCCCAAAGAAATGAAATGACTTGCTTAAAGTCATAAAGTGTCAGATGAGACTCAAACCCAAGTTCTCTTATGCCATGGAATCATGTTCACAATTATTTGAAAGAGGATCAAGCTAATTAGAACATGCTAAATTAACTATACTAGGTCTCTGGGGTGGAAAGCATAATAGCATTTATATTAAGTCACAGAATTGCATGTTCACTTGGGTAGAAGTTGAGAAGGAGAGGATAAAGGTGAGAATTTTGCCGCAGATTTGATCTGTCTGCAGAAAAACAAAGAGCTCCCTTCTCTTCATTTTTTCTTCACTATATGGGGAATTGTATGCATGGGGAGATACTATCTAAAAAACTGAGTGACAATGAGGTATCAAGAATCAGTCAACAAAACCAAAAAAAAAAATGAAAAAAAAATTGAAGAAAATGTAATATGCCTCATTGGAAAAAACAACTGACCAGGAAGATAGATATAGGAGAAACAATTTAAGGGTTATTGGACTTTCTGAAAACCATGATGAAAAAAAGAGCTTAGACATCCTCTTTCAAGAAATCATCAAGGCAAACTGCCCTGATGTCCTAGACCCAGAAGGTAAAATAGTCATTGAAAAAATTCACTGATCACCTCCTAAAAGAGACCTCAAAATGAAAACTCCAAAGAATATCAGAGCTATATTTCAGAATTATTGGAGCAGGGAAAAAATATTCCAAGCAGTCAGAAAGAAACAATTCAAGTATCAAGGAGCAACAATCAAAATTAGTTTCTATCTTAAAGGATCAAACGGCCTGGAATTTGATTTTTTAAAAGGCAAAGTAAGTTGGATTGTAATCAAGAATCAACTATACAGTAAAATTGAGCATAAAACATTATTCTATTCTTATTTCTGGTGGATGTAGAATAGTCATTTTGTTCAAATTTATTTTCATATATATATTTGCTGAGGCAATTGAGGTTAAGTGACTCGCCCAGGGTCACACAGCAGGGGGCTGTTAGGTGTCTGAGACCAGATTTGAACTCAGGTCCTCCTGACTTCAGGGCTGGTGCTCTATCCACTGCGCCACGTAGCTGCCCCTTTTCATTTATATTTAAAGAGTAGTTAGTAGACTATGGTTTTTCTCATTGTTAGTAGATTGTGGAAAATTGTTTGTCATTAGAATTATTAAATTTAACCATTGTGTCTCTGAAAAAAAATAAAATAAAATAATAAATAAAAAACTGAGTGAGACGGCAACAACAACATGAACTGATGCTGAGTGAAATGAGCAGAACCAGGAGATCATTATACATGGCAACAACAAGACTATATGATGATCAATTCTGATGGACATGGCTCTCTTCAACAATGAAATGTTTCAAACCAGTTCCAATTGTTCAGTGAAGAAAGCCATATACACCCAGAGAGAGGGATATGAAATGTGGAGCACAACATAACATTTTCATGCTCTCTATTGATGTTTGCTTGCATTGTGTTTCCTTTCTCTGATTTTTCTTTCTTGTAGATACGATTTTTCTTGCACAAAAATGATAAGTGTGGAAATATGCATACATATATTCCATTTGTCAAGTATTTTAACATAATTAACATGTAGTGGATTTCCTGCCATCTAGGGGAGGGGTGGGGAGTGGGGGGGGGGAAATTTGTAACAGAAAGCTATGTAAGGGTTCATGTTGAAGAATTACCCATATATATGTTTTGCAAATAAAAAGTTTTAATAAAAAAATAATTGAAAACTGAGTGAGAGAGCTTTGATCAAGTCACTGAGGGTGGGAAGGTGAAGAAAGAGTAAAGTCTTTGGGAAAAATTAAGAGCAGTAACTTTTTTTAGTGTTTCAATACTTAAGATTTTATTTATGTAGAAATTCCCTCTAAAATCTACAACTTAGTCTTAGAGAATTTCTTGGGGCACTAAGAGGTTAAGAGAAATGACTTGTCCATGATTACACAGTTTGTCTGCATCAGTCAGGACATAAACCTAGGTTTTCCTAGCTGTTAGCCTGATTGTCCATCACTTATATCATGTTACCCTCTCAAAACAAAATAGCAAAGTCAACAACTGAAAACTCACCTGCTCTTCATAACACCTTATTATACCTATTATACAAGCAAGGAAACTGAGGAACAAAGGGAAGGAGGGGATAATAAAGTTAGAAAGCATAGAATCTCAAGGCAAAAATAACAGCAACTCTTGTGCTGAAATAAGCATGTATATCCATATTCATCTAGAAAGAATATGAAATGGAAATATCTGTTTGCTCATGTCAGTTTCTTTTAAAGAAAGAGGAGTGTGCCTTAGAAATACTCAGAGAAGAGAAAAAGATTGGAAAGAATTAGGATGGAGCAGTGACTGATATTACTATAATTGTTTTGGAATGCCATGTACAGTGCCTATATAAAATAGCAAATACAATCAATAAATAGGGTTTGTGCTTTTTGACTGCTTCAACAGTAGAAGTCATTCCATATTTCTCTAACTTTCCTCTAACCTCTATTTTCCTAAATCAGAGAACAAAAGAGAAATACATTAAATTTCAGTTACTTCCTAAAGACTTACAGATTTTTTTAATTTTTGTTTATTAAAGCTTTTTATTAATAGAACATATGAGTAATTTTTCAACACTGGTCTTTACAAAACTTTCTGTTCCAAATTTTTTCCTCCTTCCCCCTACCCTCTCCCCTAGATGGCAGGTATTCTAATACATGTTAAAATATATTAAAATATATGATAAATCCAATAAATGCATAAATATCTATACAGCTATCTTGCAGCACAAGAAAAACGGATCTAGAAAGAGAAAGAGAAAGAAAAAGAAAAAAACAAACCTAAGAAGGAAAAAATATCAAGCAAACATCAACAGAAAGAGTTAACATGTTATGATGTGGAAGACTTGCATTATTTAGGGAAAATGGACACCAAAAGTCAATAAAATGAGCATATTCTATAAGAAAATTAACTGACAAGTTTTGTTTACTTTTTCATAACTAAGTAGCTTAAGAAAACATTTCACAATATGTTACATAAGCTATACCATACATTATGTCAGAAATGATTTCATGACTTATAGGTGGTTCTAAATTCCATGAATGTTAAACAGGTGTTAAGGCAGAACAAGCAATTAATTTCTAAGTATGGTTGAGGACAATATTATTTTTAATTTAGCATTAAAATTTCCAGACTCCCTACAACGTAGAAGGCAGAATCTTAAAAAAAAAGAAAAGAAAAGAAAAGAGGAGGGGAGAGAGGAGAGAGGAGAGAGGAGAGGGGAGAGAGGAGAGAGAGAGGAGAGAGGAGACAGGAGAGAGGAGAGGAGAGAGGAGAGAGGAGAGGGGAGGGAGAAGGAAGAAAGGAGGAGAGGGGAGGGAGGGGAGGAGAGGAGGAGAGGAGGAGAGGGGAGGGGAGGGGAGGGGAGGAAAGAGGAGAGGAGAGGGGAGGGGAGGAGAGGAGGAGAGGGGAGGGGAGGGGAGGGGAGGAGAGGAGAGGGGAAGGGAGGGGAGGGGAGGGGAGGAGAGGGGAGGAAGAAAGAAAAAGAAAAAGAAAAAGAAAAACACACACATTAAGTACAAGTGTGCAGGCAATTAAGTAGATGTTAGGTTGACTCAGACCAGATATGCTATAAATCACTAAATGTGGAAATACCTAACTCTGTTTAATTTTAGCTCAGGAGACAACTGAAGGGAAAAAGTGTGCTTTGCTTCTCTGCTTTCTGCCAAAATGGCTCCCTTATCCACATTCCACACAGGCTTTACCAATTAGCCCTCCCAGGGCACCACAATCACTTTCAGTTACATCCCAATTCTAAGAACTAGAGCTGAACCAGGGTTACAGACTGAAGTTTCACAGCATAAACACAGAACTTCTTGTCAGTTTTATAACATATATGACAAGCCAACTACATTTGCTTGTAAAATAGCAACATACTATGGGACAAACTGTCCTGCATTTTATCTTGGACCATTAGACCAGACAAGAAAAGCAGACATATCAATCTAATCAAAATCTAAGTGGCTGAAAAACCATTTTATTTGTACTAAGCTGTATAATTGGAATATTAAAGATTGTAATACATGATTGTACACCTCTAAGAATATTTAAATAACTTCTAAAAATAGGTACATCAGCAAATGAATTGTGATTCAGGTGCCCAGATTTCCACACTAGGAGGGAAAACTAATATTTATAAAATTTATAGAGATGAGTATGTCATGTTCCTATCTCTAATCACAATCATTTCCGGGGAGAGGGAAGGTTTTCCTACAATAACTTATTATTGTATTCACTAAAAAAAAAAATTACAAAGTATTGGTAGCATTAAAATTAATTTCTACATCTCAGTATAAAGTAATTAAAAAAGAAGGATCGCTTCAGAAAGACAGAGACAACATCAATAAAGGGTGGACAAAGTAAGAGAAGACATGGGTAGACAAAAGACCCTCTGAAAAATATCTAGAAATTTTAGTGGTCCACAAGTCCAACATAAATCTCAAGTGTGATACAGAAGTCAAAAAATCAAATGTAAACTTGGGCTGCATTACAAGAAGCAGTGGCCAGAACTGGAGAGATGACAATTCCTGAAGTATTCTGACCTGGTCAAAACACATCTAGAGTCCTATGTTAAGTCCTGATTGCTCTACTAGAGTAAAAACAACAGGAAACTGTGAAGTCTTTAGAGGAGGACCATTAGGACAGTGAAAGAAAGGTCTTAAAACCATGCATTATTGAACTAGGTGAAGAAACAAGAGATGGTCAGCCTGGAGAAGAGAAGACTTATGGGGGCCATAATAGCTGACTGCCAAACCCTCCCAATAAACTTCCTTAATGAGTCAGTTCAAAGTACAACATATACATTTCTCCTTACTCTTACAAATGTGAAGGAGAGCGGTAGGTGGTGAGGAGGTAGGGGAAAAATATAAAGGAGTGTGACTATATGTGTGTGTATATGTATATACACACACTCATGCACATGCACACACACACACACACACACACACACACACACACACCCCAAAACTGAGGATCATTACAGACAACAAAAAAAAAAGAGTAAAAATGTTTTAAAAGGCTGCTAGCATTACTACTTGTGAATCTAAATGTAAGTAAATATAACTCCTAAACAGCCATCTAGTTCAACCTATGTACAAAAGGAATCCCCATGATAACATATCAGAGAAGGGGATTATCTGCCTTCTTCATGAAGATTTCCAAAAAAAGGTCACCCATCACTTCTCTAAGCACTTTTAGACAGTTTTATTAGGAAGTTTTTCTTGATATTAATCTTGAATTTCCTTCTTAGAACCTTCAAAACCTTCAAACTACTGCTTCTGGTTCTTCCTTCTGGAATCAAATGGAAATTTATTGGCAACTCTTCAAATACTTAAAGGTAATTTTCATGTCTACTTTTTTTTTTTTTTTTACTTGAGGTTAAACATAACCACTTACTCCCACCAAATTTTACAACATAGAAATTCAATACTCAAAACAAACACAATACACAATATTCTGAGCAGTGTCCAAAGAGCCAAGTACAATGGGACTATCAATTCTCTATCCCTCAATCTCTCCCATAACACTTCAATATTTAAAGACAGCTAACATCTTTCTCACAACCACAACTCTAAATCTCTTCTTATCCTCTAAAATTGCTCTTTTCAAATAAAATAATAATAATAATAATAAAATTACCCTTTCCCCCATGTACATATTATAGCCATCAGCAGAATAGAAGCACTTTGCTATAGTCTGAGTACTTTACCAAGTAAATGCTTAATGAAATTTTTATTATGTGTAATAATACTAATACTAAAATATCATAACATTTAAAAAACCCGAATTACATCAGCTTCAATTTTGTCCATATATCTATTCTGTCATTTCTCTTCCCATTAAGTTTTCAAGTGAATTTTTAGCAAGCAGAATTATATTACTAAATAATGAGTAGCAACTGAATTTAAGATATACTAACTGTTAGGTACTTTGCAAAGACAATAAATAGGAACTCTAGATATCTTATTTTAGCTTTGAGTTATTTTCTTCACTGCCAATGAAACTAACATTATCAGGCTAATGGTTTATATAGCTGAATGTAATCTACTGAATAGTCTTAAATGTACTATTGACCTCCCTCAATGAACACATACATGTAATTGGTTTCAACCTTTAAAAAAAAAGCTATTATATATTTTTAATTTATTTGAAGTATTGTGGGTTACTTTTAAAATGTGATCATTTAGTTCCTGGGAACTAGAACGAAATGTTATTTATCATTATTAATGTTTACTTTTATATACAACTACCAAAGCAGCCAAATTATACTTATATAAATGCCACAGAAAAGTACCCAGATGTTATTTGATTATATATTGATAATATTTAAAATATTCACATAATAAAAAATTATATATTATTCTGTTTTCTATGAAGAATAAACATAAATATACCAATTTTAATGAGAAATATGATTTAAAGCTTTTTAGGAAATCTTAATTTCTAAAATGAGTTTTTTATTAAAGTTTTTTTTTTTTAATTTTTAAAACATATGCATGGGGCAGCTAGGTGGTGCAGTGTATAGAGCACCAGCCCTGAAATCAGGAGGACCTGAGTTCAAATCTGCCCTCAGACACTTAACACTTCCTAGCTGTGTGACCCTGGGCAAGTCACTTAACCCCAATTGCCTCAGCAAAAAAAAAAAAAAAAATTAAAAATTAAAACATATGCATGGAAAATTTTTCAACATTGACCCTTGGGAAAGTGGTCAAGGAATATGAATATACCTTGGTCAAAAGAAGCAAAAAGTCAGAAGGACCTGAGTTCAAATTTGGCTTCAGATATTAACACTTCCTAGCTGTGTAACCCTGGGCAAGTCACTTAACCCCAATTGCCTCAGGAAAAGAAGGAAAGAAGGGAGGGAAGGAAGGAAGGGAAGAAGGGAGGAAGGGAGGGAAGGAAGGGGAAAGGAAGGGAGGGAGGGAGGGAAGGAGAGAGGAAGGAAGGGAAGAAGGGAGGGGGGAGGGAGGGAAGGAAGGAGGAAGGAAGGGAAGGAGGGAAAGAGGGAGGAAGGAAGGGAAGGAGGGAAAGAGGGAGGAAGGGAGGAAGGAAGGAAGGGAGGGAGGGAGAAAGGGAGAGAAGGAGGGAAGGAGGGAGGAAGGGAGGGAAAAAGGGAGGGAGGGAGGGAGAGAGGGAGTGAGGAAGGGAGGGAAGAGAGGGAAGGAGGGAGGGAAGAAAGGGAAGGAGGGAGGAAAGGAAGGGAAGGAGGGAAGGAAGGAAGGGAAGGAGGGAGGGAAAGAAGGAGGGAAGGAAGGGAAGGAAGGAGGGAAGGAAGGGAAGGAGGGAGGGAAGGAAGGAGGGAAGGAGGGAGGAAGGAAGGGAAGGAGGGAAGGAAGGAGGGAAGAAGGGAAGGAGGGAGGAAGGGAGGAAGGAAGGAAGGGAAGGAGGGAGTAAGGGAAGGAGGGAGGAAGGAAGGGAGGGAGGGAAGGAGGAAGGAAGGGAGGGAGAAAGGGAAGGAGGGAGGGGGGAAAGGAGAGAAGGAGGAAGGAAGGGAGGGAGGGAGGGGAAGGAAGGGAGGGAGAGGGGGAGGGAGGGAGGAAGAAAAACAGAAAAAAAAAAAAAGACCAGAATGGAACAGAACAGAATACTGTTGAATGCCCAGCAGAACATCAGGGAGAATTCAAAATACATAACAATAAATTACTAGTTCAAGAAAGGATATATAATTGAAACGTTATAATTATGAATGTCCAAATTTCTTTGCTTCCTTTGTTATTCATTTGTTCTCTGCTGCGTGTTTTTTTTTAACTTTATTCTTTTTTTTCCCCTTTTTACTCCCTCCTCCCCCAAGCAGGCTATAGTTAAGCATGTGTATGTTATCTACACACATAGATATGTACATATACATGTACACATGCACATGCTTGCTCATTCATACATATTCACACACACATTCACACCCATCCACAGATTCAGTCAAATATACATATATCTATATATATACACACATACATAGAGCAACATGTATATATATCTGCATATACTCACATACACATACAAATATACATATACAAATTTACTTATATATAAACATGTATCTAAAACAATATTAGTATGGCTGACATAAAATGTAGATTTTTTTCTTAATTGAATCTTTAAGTTTGACTTATTTCTTCTTTCCTATCCCTGCTAACTCTTCTGCTTTAATTCTGCTCCTTAATTTGCCTTGCTATTACTTAACCTCCCTCATATTCTCCCCCTCCTTTATCTTCTTCTCTCATCTTTTGCTTCCCCCTCAGCCCATCCTTCCCTCTTTATTTCTTTACAGATTTTGAGAGTGCTATATTTGGAACATGCTTCGTGGAATATATGTAGGTGGTCTATTTAATCCATTTCCAAGGTGAATATTCTCAGAACTATAAGCTCTCCTCCCTCCGTTAATACCTCTATGTCTATTATTTCTCTGCACCTCATTTGTATAATATGATAACTATTTTTATCTTAACTCTGCCCTAATCTTTCTTTGGAAATGCCCAATTGCTTAAACACATGGTGTTTACTATGTGTTTCCATGTAAAAAAACATAAGCAATTTGTCCATGGTAAGATTCTTTGAAATTGATCTTTGATGTTGGTTCTTATATGTTAAATATTCTATTGAGTTTAGTTTAGATTGTTAGAGCATATTGTTAGATATGATATTTTTGGCTGCAGGCCTAGTAATTTTGATTGCTGGTATATATGATTCCAGGATCTGTGGTCTTTTATTGTACATGCTGAAAAGTCTTGTATAATTCTAACAGTAGCTCTAATATATTTGAACTGTTTTGTTTTTTTTTTTTCCTTGTTTCTTGCAGAATTTTCTCTTTGATCTGGAGATTTCAACATTTGGCAATTATATTCGGGCTATCACATGTAAAAAACTTAGAAGCTAACTAGGGCTAGACTGGAATCTCCAGAGGTACCTGAAGCCTTTAAAATGATTTACAGTGGAGAGAAGGATGTGAAGCACTTTACACAGTGTTCCAAATGGGAATCTTTATAAAGCAAGGGAAATTACAGCACTTTTAGCGTGGACACAAGGCAGCATTCTGACTGAAAGATTTGAGAAGGACCAGAAGTCCACAGCAAACTCACCTAAGAGCGCTAAAAATATAATGCTTTGAAACTGTATGATATGGGAAAACCTGAAATCTGATAGAATGTCAAGCACAGACACATCAGTAAAGGTAGAAATCAGTGGCAGAAGCCCAGGAAATTAATATCAGGACCAAAAAGCATCTGAACTATGGAAGAACAGAGGAGAAGGAAAGAGCCCGACACTAAGGGGAAAAAGGGGGGGGAGGGGTTTATAATCAGTAGCTTGGGCTAAAGATATAAGCAAAGAAAAGAAGACACTGAACATTACATGAAGAAATATAAGGGGGTAAGAGATAACTGATAGAGCCACAGAAGAGAATAATTAACTTTATCATAGCCACAAGCAAGGCCCCAGTAGGGGAAAATGGCTTTACCACAAGGAGCCCAAGAGTACTTGGAAGAAAGTAAGCCAAAAATAAAAGAATTGTAAATGAAATGAAAGTTTAAGAAGAAAAAAGTAGGAGGAGAATAAATAGAATAGAATATGGAAAATTTTAGCCAAGCAAGAAACTTCCTGAAAATTAGATGGGAACAAAAATAACATAATGGTCCCATTAGGTTTCTTCCATTTACACTGTATATGTCTAAAATGTACATAGTTATTTGAATATTATATCCATGATTAGATTGTGAGGTCCTGATGGAGTCAAGATAGTGGAAGAAAAAGAAGAAAAACAGATGAACTGTCCCACAAAACTCCTTCAGGCAGATCTAGAAAATGCACCAAAAATAAACCTAATAGGGAAATTCAGGAAAAGCTAACAGCAATTTTTCTTATAAGGTTTACTAAAGGAGACAGAGTAATCAGTAGAAAATGGGTAGGGGATTTAGAGGAATAGCAGCATGAATAATTCTAAATCAAGAAGAGGTTATGCCTAAGGGCAAGATTTAGTCCCAAACACAGAAGGGGGTATTACAATTCTCTGCAGGCTGTGAAAACGGGCTTTTCTGAAGCTTCTGTTGCCCACTACCTATTTACAAGTCAGAGATATGAGGGACAGACTGATACTCAGGGGTGGCATTCTAAAGTAAAGAGCAGTGGCAGTAGTTATGTGGGTTGAGGTCTCAGTTCCATTTCCTAGTCCAATCTGAGGCCTGCAAAGTAATGACCATGTAAGGAATTCCAAGTTAGGCTGCAGTTCTGTCACTCTGAACTAGCAGAGCTTTCTATATGGCTGATAATGGCTGACAATAGAAATCTATAGTTAATCATACACAAATCCTGATTGGTACCTTGGAAATCTCAAAGCAGAGAACAAAGATCAGATCATAGGAATACTGAAAATTTGCAGGTTCTCAGGCTAAATTATCCTTATAAGAAAAATATCATCCAGAGCAGCTAGGAGGCATGGTGGATAGAGCACTGGGCCTGGAATTAGGAAGACTCATCTTCCTTGTTCAAATCTGGTCTCAGACATTTACTACTAGCTCTATGCAACTCACTTAACTTATTTACTTCATTTTCATCATCTGTAAAATGAGCTGGAAAAGGAAATGGCACAGATACTCCAGTATCTTCACCAAGAAAACCTCAACTGAGGTCACAAAGAGAAACAAGAAGCCAGAGAATCCACCCAGGCCTTTCCTTCAGAAGTGACCAAAGCCCAGCTTTAACACCAAGTCCAAAGTCAGAAACTAGACTAGGAAAATGAGAAAAAAAAAATCCTACCTAAAAAAGCTTTTATAATGATAGGAATGCTGAACACAGAACAAAAGAATGAATGCAAAACATCTACAAACAATGCGCCAAGGAAACATATTTTGCGCAAAATTTCAACTAAAATTTCTGGAAGAGGTAAAACAAGAATTTTTTTTAATGGATACAATTTTTTTTTTATAAATTAAATGAGAATACTAGAGGAATAAACTGGAATAGAAATAAGAATGGGGGGGACTGGAAAAGGAATAAACAGCTTATTAATTAAAAAGTTAGATATACAAAATCTTGTCCAAGCCACAAGCTCCCAGAAAATTTGAATGATTTAAATACAAGCTATTGACTACCAGGCAAAAACAAAAATAAAATAAAGTCAAAAGACTGAAGGGGTGGAGGGAAGGATAAAAGATTTCAAAGCACAAAAAAACTAGAAAATTGATTAAGGGAAAAGAATTTAAAGGTCACTAAGCTACCTGAAAGTTGTTACCAAACTAAAAAATAAAGAGTCCAGAAATGTAAAAGAAAACTGCACAGATGTCTTAGAAAAAGGCAATGTGTAAATTAAAAAAAAAAAAAAAATCACCAGTCACATTAATGAAAGAAACCCTAAATTAAATACAATGTAACACAGGTTTAATTCAGAGGAATAAAGCTGGAAACAGCCTAGAAGAGAAACAAGTTAACTTTTAATTCATGTTTTGTCCATTAAACATTGAAATAATTGATTCAGTGAAAAAAATAAGTTGTTTGACATCATATAATTCAGTGTACCATGGAAAGAAATGTGTTAAACGGGTTCACCTAGGTTGTAATCTACTGCCATCCTTAGAAACCATCATTAATCTTTAACAGTATTATCCAATAATACAGTGACAAAACATATAGGATTTACGATGGTTCTGCTAAAAAAGGATACAAGGTCCATTATCTTGGTAACATAAAATTGTTTCTGCGAATACTTTTTTTTTGAGCATATGAAAATATCACAAAGTTGAGTAGTTATAGGAGTTCCCTAGTTAGTTAAAAATGGCTGCTCTCCTATTCCTTTTTAAGAATGCAAAATAATTCTGTCATAGACATTATGACAAATTTATTCATTTGTGAGAATGATTTGAATCAAGAGTACATCAAAGTGGAATGCAGGGCATGAGAAAAAAAGTTGGATAACAGGTTTGAATCCTGATTCTAATTTTTAATATTTTTGCAACATGGGCTAATATCTATTTTTTCTGGGATTCAGTTTACTCATCAATAGAAAAAGAGATTAGATTAGATGATGTCTAGGGTTATTCTGAGATCTAATTCTAGGTCCTCAAGTAAAGAAACACATAATGCAGTAATTGATAAAAACACTGAAAAAAATCAACAATATTATGAAAGCCAAATATTTGAATCCATTCTTTAACTTCTTAGATGATTTTTTTTCAATTGCCTTCTAATAAAACAATTTCTTAAAAATAGCCTTTTAGCTCTCATTTCTAAAATATATGGAGAATTTACTCAAATTTATAAGAATTCAAGCCACTCTCCAATCAATAAACGGTCAAAGGATATGAACAATTTTCAGATGAAGAAATTAAAACTATTTCTAGTCATATGAAAAGGTGCTCCAAATCACTATTGATCAGAGAAATGCAAATTAAGACAACTCTGAGGTACCACTACACACCTGTCAGATTGGCTAAGATGACAGGAAAAGATAATGACGAATGTTGGAGGGGATGTGGGAAAGCTGGGACACTGATACATTGTTGGTGGAAGTGTGAATGGATCCAACCATTCTGGAAAGCAGTTTGGAACTATGCTCAAAAAGTTATCAAACTGTGCATACCCTCTGACCCAGCAGTGTTTCTATTGGGCTTATATCCCAAAGAGATCTTAAAGGAGGGAAAGGGCCCTGCATGTGCAAGAATGTCTCTGGCAGCCCTTTTTGTAGTGGCTAGAAACTGGAAAATGAATGTGTGCCCATCAATTGGAGAGTGGCTGAATAAACTATAGTATATGAATGTCATGGAATATTATTGTTCTGTAAGAAATGATCAACAGGATGATTTTAGAGAGGCCTGGAGAGACTTGCATGAATTGATGCTAAGTGAAATGAGCAGAACCAGGAGATCATTATACACGGCAACAACAAGACTATTTGATGATCAATTCTGATGGACATGGTTCTCTTCAACAATGAAATGTTTCAAATCAGTTCCAGTTGTTCAGTGATGAAGAAAGCCATATACACCCAGAGAGAGGCCTGTGGGATCTGAGTGTGGACCACAACATAGCATTTTCACACTTTCTGTTGATGTTTGCTTGCATTTTGTTTTCTTTCTCAGGTTTTGTTTCTTGCAGATCCAATTTTTCTTGTACAGCAAGATAGCTGTATAAATATGTATACACATTCTACTTGTCATATATTTTAACATAATTAACATGTATTAGACTACCTGCCATCTAGGGGAGGGGATGGGGGGAAGGAGACAAAAATATGGAACAGAAGGCTTTGCAAGGATCAATGTTGAAAAATTACCCATGCATATGTTTTGCAAATAAAAAGCTTTAATAAAAATAAAAATAGCCTTTTAATTGTTCAACTGTCTTCTTAAACTTTCTAATGCATCTACCTTTCTTTGGCAGTTTGTTACATTTCACAAATAACTGAGGGATATCTGCTTTACCATCCTTAAATTGAAGGCAGTAGCATGTATCATTGCTGTTCCTTTCATTTGACCCTTTGTTTGAATTTTTATCTGTATCTTAATTCTCTGCCAAAACATTTTCTCTGCTGCCACAGTTTACCAGTAGATGAACTGAGTTTATATAGCAATTACTTCATGCTAGTCACTGTGCTGAACATTTACAAATATTATTTCATCTGATAATTTCCAACAATCTACCAAGGTAAGAATTATTTGTATTAATTACTCCCATTTTGATTAATTACTCCCATCATCAGACATCACCTCTGGTTAATTTTGGTTAATAGTTTGTTAGATGAGAAGGTTCAATATAGGATGGAGATTGGGAAATAATATAAAAACGGATAAGAAATGTTACTATTTTTCAAATTTCATGATAAGCATTTAAAACAATACATGGCACATAGAAGGCACTACATGTTTGTTGAAATAAATTGAATTAAATTTGGATTATATGAAAAAGAATAATAGATATGAAACTTTTTATGAAAAGGCAAAAGAGATTTAGTATAAAGGTATTCCACATACAGAAACTCCCTTCATCAATGGTACTGATAGGTTAAATTACCTGCCTATGTTCACAGTCAGTACATGTGAAATTTTGAATTCAAGTCTTCCTAATTCCAAGATCAGCCATCAGTATCTTACTGTGTTAAACCATTTTTTTATATGTTCAAATTATGTCATTAACTTGAAGTATTAGTAGGTTTACAAGGGAAATGATATTCTTCAAATGATATGCTCAGTAAAGAAAATAATCTGCTTTTGAGTTACACAGCTTATAAGAGTACTGCTAAGTATAACAAAGTAGTCCCAAATTATATGCTTCAGATTCTTTTTAAAAAGTATTAATTTGTGCTAAATTTTTGTTTCAATGCTGCTTTTGTTAAGTAACTGAAAGACAGGGAGAAATGAATTTAGAAATATTCCTGCATAAGTTTAGAATCTATCATAAAAAAAGATAAGTAATAAAGGCATTCTCTCATGGTTCAGACTTGGGGCATAAAATTGAAGGATTAAGTTAAAGCTGGCATTCAAATCTTTATGGCATGGTTATAAATAAATTTTAGAACTTGTATGAATTTATAAAAGACTTACATAGCTCAAAACTTATGCAAAAAATGTTCTTATATAGTACAACATAAAATTGATATAAAACCTCATGTTTCCATAAAAATGGATACAAATAAATATTTATAAATAAACAATAATAAACCCACTGGATAAAAAAAGATAAAATTTAATTTTTCTTGCATGAAATATTACTATCAATGACTTGACTATTTTAAAAACACCAGTAAATACTTAAAAAAGAAAAATAATTTCAGACATTCAGCAGTTTAGAATTATGAGAGGGAGACATAATACCAAAATGTTTTTTCACAACAGAATTTTGACAGATGTAGAAATCTAGTAGATATTTTAAAATAGCTAGCATTTATATGTCAATTTAACATCTGCAAAATTTTACACATTATCTCATTTAATCTTCATAACAAAGTGGTAAGATGGTTGCTATTTTTACCTCCATTTTACATATGGAGAAAGTAAGGCTGAGAGAAGTGACTTGAGCATGGACACACAGTTAAGAAGTGTCTGATTCAAGTGTCTCTTCAACAATGAAATGTTTCAAATCAGTTCCAGTTGTTCAGTGATGAAGAAAGCCATATACTGGATTCAAACTCACATTCTCTTCCTCCCAAGTTCAATATTCTATCTACTGCATTATCTAGATGCCCTGTTTTTTAAAAATCATATAAGTTATTAATCTACTAATAATTTTTATGGAGATAATAAAATGATTTTCCAAAATTTTTAGCTTTAACTCTTGGTGAATCAAGACCCTGAAACACTAGGGTTGAGGGAAAAAGGGGCAGTTATACCAGTCTCACACCAATAGAGAATACTTCTGGAGGTGTATTTTAATGACATTAGAAAATCAAACCTATTGAGAATGAATGTGAATATGGGGAAAATCAAAGTATTCTTAAAACTACTGAAATAAAACAGATACTGTATATGGCCATGGGGCTGTGACTTTAGTTTTTAGTGTTACTTCTCCTCCTGGCAGCATAAAATAGGTATGGTATAATCAAAGATAAAAAGCTCAGATTCTATCCCTTAGGATACTGGGTACAAGAGCTCTTCCTGGTTTCTGTTTCTAAGGGGAAATACCTAAGAAAGTAATGAATGACTTTGTAAGAATCACCCTTCCAAAGACCCAGAAATCCTACTCTCATCTTTCCTAACCCAAATTAATTTTATGATGAACATGACTAATGATTTGAAAGAAAAAAAAAAAAAGGAGACTAACTGTTTCGGTTTAAAAGATGAAGTAGCCCTTGGCATTTCACTTGGAGGGAGTGTGTGGCATAACTGATCAGAATTGTAAAAGAAAAACAGATACTCTGATTCCAAGTTCTAAGATAGTTTCTACTCATTCTGAATGTGACAAATTATGGGATCCTTTGTGACAAATCATAGGAGCAAAATGAAACCAAAACTCTTTTGTGGTTATATGACAAATGTAATTTATCTAATCATTGTTAAAGGTAAAAAAGACAGAAAAGATAAAGACAAACAGATGGAAAGATGAAAAGACAGATTTCAGAATGACATCAGCAAAAACTGATACTACCAGTTGCTATTAAGAAGATCCAGTTGATATATAGATATGTATACATATATTGCATTTGTCATATATTAGATTACCTGTCATCTAGGGGTGGAGGGTGGGGGGAAGGAAAAGAAAAGCTTGGAACAAAAAAAAAAGTTTTGCAAAGGTCAATGAAGAAAAATCACTCATATGTTTTGTAAATAAAAAGCTTTTAATAAAAAAAAAAAAAAGATCCAGTTGAGCAAAATTAGAAGTCAACCACAGATTATTTAGTCTGAATGAGATGCCTTGCCCAGTAAGGTGCTAAAAACCCAAACAAACAAACAAACAAAAAGAAATAAACCAGAGTGGATGAATTTGGTTTAATAATAGAAGCATTTTTGTAATATATGTTTAAAAAAAAACTTAAATGAAACGAGGACGCTGAATCTTACAATTCTATAGTCATTTTGAGAACATGCGTATTCCTCACTCATGCATCATCTTCAAGTTTTGTGACTGCCTATTCTTTCTCGCAGACAATGGATATATTGCTAAAAAAGAACTACACAAATATAAGTGTGGACTGTGATGTGACTTTCTTTTTGGTCTTATCAAGTAAATAGTTATGCTTAGGATCAAAAACTGTCCATTAATTTGAATGGCTTATTTTATTTAAGTGGAAGCTTTTTAGAAGGAGCTCTAGAATAAAAGTAGCAAGTGGCAAGAGAGTAATTTGCAAAATGGATTATTTTTAGGACTCTGAAAGAGTCTGAATATAATCATGAGGTGAAGACCTTCTTGGGAAACCTAACAAGATAGTATGAATGCAAGCTGAAGGCAGCAAGCACAGAACGTATGTAAGTATTCAAACACAATATATGAGAAATATGAGACAACACATTGTCTATTATCTGCTCTATGTATTTGTAGCATCATCATAGCAGTGAGATTCACAACAGAAAAACAAAAAAGTTTGCTTTAGAAAATCTGTCCTAGAAATATCAATTGTAAATTGTTTATTTACCTTCTATGATAAGTTGTGATGTTAGAAAAAGTAAACCTTTCAGAGCCTTAGTGTGTGTCCTCATCCATATTCCAACTATTTTCAATCTTGCCACTTATTACTCCATTTTCTAACCCATAGTTGTGTCCAGGAAGAACCAGGTCACATGAGAACATGAACCCTCAGCCTCAACTAGGCTATTTTTCTAATTACTACAGCTGTCTGGAACATGCTAAGCTTTCCTCTTTGCCTTCTTCCTGCATCATTCTGAAAACTGCAATCAAATCACTATCAACACTGATTCTAGAAAGTATTAATGAACTATAGTATGGTACTCAAAAAATATTTCTTAAAGGTATATTGAAGACTGGGGCAGACTGCTAAATATAAAGCTGTATATACAGAACTGCAGAATGATAATATTGTTTTCTACTGTTTACAAATTATATACTCTAAATTGATTGTCATGGTGCATAGCATACTTTAAAAGTAATGGCTATTATAATTTGTTTGCTCTTCTGGTTTTTGAAACATTTTTATCCTTCAACAATTCTGAGACAAGAAGATTTTTAAATAATGCTAGGGTATGGGACGCTGCTGAGAGGGAGTACAAAGGCCACCTTGACCTGTGGTGCACAATAAGTTTCTGCCACATCGCAGAAATGCCCTTGTTGAGCAAGGAGCACTAAAGCACAGCATGGGAATGGGTTAAGCCTGAGGATCACAGCTAGTTGCTCGTGAGCAGGGATGCCTTGACAAGGCCTCTTGCTTGTGAGCGGATTGCTGATGTGGCTTAGTTGACTCTCCTGCTATTGGCAAATATCATGCATACGCAATGTCCATGAGCTGCTTCTCTGAATGGTGATTGGGGATTGCCTACTGTTCATGTGCCAATCATGCTTGCAAAAATGTATATCAACAAGACTGTGCGGCATAATAAACTGGAGCTCTTTTCACACCCTGTGAGTCTCCCACCTCATGCATCTCGCCTCTGAGATCAAAGGGCTCACACAAGGTGAGCTCTTAATACAGCCACAACAAAATAGATTTTAATTTCCAATTTAAAAGGAAAAGATAAAATATTTTTAGCAGTGGAAGAGAATTCTAAAATAAGAAAATCAATCACATTCATTTTACAGGCTAGGCGTTTAAGTAATTTGATTTACATTCTAATGACACAATAGTAATCTGGGAAAATAATGAAAACCTACTCTAACAAAATTAGGTAATGAAATATTGTCAGAACCAGACTACAGTATAGATATAATCATGTATATTCAGATACTATATTTATACTAGATCATTAAATCCCATCTACTAATTTGTGAACCAATTTCTTGAGTTATAAAAATTTTTAATGATATCTTAAACAGTGAATAATTATCTAATTATGCTACAAATATATTTCACACCTCTGTAAAAACAAGCATGTGTAAATATTTGAAACATTATAGGTTTTTTTTTCCCCTTGCAGTAATCTAAAATCATCATGTTCATGCATACAACAATTTTGGTGTTCGTGCACAACTACATCAAACTGACCACTTCTCACTAAATGCAACATGTTCTTGTAGTTTCTCAAATTATTTCCAAACAGTTACAAGGGTTCAACATTTGCACTCAAACTGATTCTCCCATGAGATAGTCATACACATAAGCATAAAACTGTGTCTGGTGTTGAGTGAAATATTGCAAACCTTTTTAAAATACAAATTCAATATTGAAATTAGTTTAAATGTGATAACTTTGTAACATTTTTAAAATGTCCAAATTATAACTAATTTCATTTAAAATGCTAAATGTATGTGTATATAAATATTCATATAAAGCAACAAAACTTATACAATAAAAATTCTATATAGGTCTTGCAGATAATAATAAGAATATCATCCTGTGGGATTAATTTTTAAAATTCTTATGGAATGCCCCATATAAAATGTTTGTAATTCAATTATAATTATAAGTTTTATAATTTTATATTTAGTTTTCATAATTATAAGTAGAATGAAATTTTATATTTTATAATTGTGGAATGTAAATATTAACTTAGAGCTTTTTTGACCCAAAGTTATCCTTGTATTTAAACACTCAATGCATAAATATAAAAGAATAAGTAGTATATTAAATTAATCTTAGGAATCACAACATATTTGTTGTTGCTGTGGTTCAAGGGGTTCAAGGAACAAAAAAAAACATCAGAAACCACTGCTATATTATACTCAAGTAAATTTTAAGGCACGGCAATAACATAACTCAGAAAACAACTCAAAGGTGGAAAACAATTCGTTCATTTTATAATATTTTCCCTCGAATAAAAGAATAAACATTTTGAAAATAAAAGCAATAGTCACTATCCTGCATTACCACTAACTGATCATTCCTGGAAATTCACCAAAGTTTCATAATTAAAGAAAAATATTTTACAATTTCAGGGATATGCTAATGTAGTATAACTCAGGTCATACATCTGGATCATAAATTGCATACTTCGTAATGACTGCTTTGCTCATGCAGTCAACTATATATTATGGAAGTAATATTATGTATACTATATACATTTTCCTGGGCTAAAATCTTTAAGATACAATGAATACAAGCCAAATTTTTGTCTGAAATAATGTGAGGGTGGTGGGGAAGCCATAACTTTATACAAATTTAAATTTAAGTTCCAGATTACCAATTTTCTCTGTTTTGTAATCTTAGGTGCTTAATAAATGCTTGTTGATTGAGTTATAACATGTAACATTCTTCTTTCATTACAAAAATGACTGGTTAGATTTATTGCATGGTAATATCATTAATACAATTTAGATTTCTATCTGGGATAAGGTCTCTCAACAATGATTTTTTTATTAATTACTTTTAAAATTAATTTTAATTAACTACATATTATCTACATATTGGAGTTATCTTTATCTTTTAGACTATTCAAATCAATATGTAAAGAATCAAATTTGTAATTTTCCTAATAATATAGGAAAGAGAAATTGATAGAAAACAGAAAAGGTTACATTTACGTGAAACTGGTCTTAAATTGAACATATATTTTTGATTATAAGAATTTTGTCTAAAATATTATAAGAATCAATAAGTAATAACTTTCATAAATGATAGAAAAGACATTTGCTTAATCAAGGTTAAATAAAAAGAAACTATCTGTCCACTGAAACAAAAATATAAAATGATTAAAAAAAAAAAAAGATGAGCTTTCTCCTCTTGCCCAGGCAACAAACAAAAGGCTGATTCATTGGTCCAATCTTACTGTGATCAACACTAGGGTTTTGCTCTGTTTCAGAATGAAAATATTCTGCCCACTCCTTAGGAAATGTGGCAGTACCTTGTTCCCAGGGACTTATCATATTAATACTAAATTTAAATAGGATACTCAATTGGCATAGCATGTTGCAGTTCAGAACTTACAAGCTCAAGAGATCTATCAACCTCATTTTTCCTAAAAGCTGAGAACATGTGCCACTACACCCAATGAAGTAAAAATCTTAAAATATCTTCTAGAAGAGGTCCATGTCAAAATATTATCAACCAGAAGTCATAACTATTCTCATATTTTTTGCTATTTTCATATTACTTATTTATAGACTATATAAGGTTAAACTATAACTTCAAGCTCAGCTATCAAGGCAATACATATTATGCCAACTTTTAAAGAAAAACAAACATGCTTTTCAACAAAGGTTCAAATAATAAGTAGCTTCTTACAATTAAAAAGTTCATAAGCTTTGGAGAGATTATACAAAATTTGTTATTAATTGAAACTGAACCCTGTTATTATCCTTCCTTTGACTAATTTTATGATCTGTGTATTAGATGTATGGGCAATGAATATATAAATGATATGAGAGGACAGGAACCACAAGGTGGTGCTAATACCCTCTGATAATTGGCTGATGAGACCACTATGGATACTCCTTAGACATAATCCAAAGAGATGATCTTTACTACATATATAGCATGTACCAATAAAGTACTGATGACTGAAGAGAAAACATATGATATTATGAAGCAAGCAGATTCCTTAAGTCATAGAAGAGACAATACATTAGCAAAATAGCAAGTCTTTGGACTCTTGGTAATGGCAAAAGTTATGCAAGTAAAAATCTTGCACAGAATTAATTTCTTAGTTTGTATTCATGTTCCTCAGAATTGCTTACATTGGTTGAATAAGAATAAATGGTGACAACTGTAAAGGTAAATGTTCCCACAGCTTAAAGGTTAGTTGAATGAACATAGAGCTAAACAATTAAGATTATCATTTCAAAATTCATGAATATATTAAAAGAACTACAGTAACCAAGGGGTTAGCCATTCCCACCAATTGCTACTTACTAAGCAAGAAAGTAAGCCTAGCTAAAGAATTGAAAGGAAACCACAAGGTAGTAGGTGCCAAGAAGTCAAATCACCACCACCCCCCTTTAGCACCCAATGAACAGAGTCCAGGGTGTTAAATCCAAGAATCTTGGAAGCATCAGTATCTTTAGAACTACTAGTGCTGATTCCAGCCTAGGCTCTTCAATCATCTTTGAAGGCAATAATTATTATAGACAAAGGATCCATTTTCCTTGTCACAACCAATACCAACTGCTTACCAACTGTCACCATGAGGCAAGGAGTGGTGGCAACCACCAGTCCAAAGGCCCTACTGCCAGTTCTCAGCCCTTATGGCTGTCATCTTTCAAAACACCCCCTTTGAATTTGAGACTGAACAACAAATTCTAATGAGGTGACATAACTACTGAAGATTCAGAAAATAAAATACATGTAACCAAAGTCTTGGGCATCATTACAAGGTCCAACAGTAGAAACAGATATGATTAACAGTAGAAAGACATTAAAAGATCTGCATTATCTTCTGACAGGGCTTCTGTACTCTAAAGACTATGGGCCTTTTCCTTCTGTTTTACTATTGAAAAAATAAAAGTGTTGTCTGATCCTATTTGAATGGGAGGTTCTAGAGTTCGGAGACCACCTTGATTTTTCATTTGTGTGCCTGACACATAACTATTTTTCATTTATTTATTGTAAAGTCTAGTTTAATTCCATTCAATAAAAGATGGCCACCATCTTTTTATTTCTTATCATACCTCTGTATCATGTACTTACTATGTATTATCTTCCTCCCACTAAAATATAAGTTCCTTGGGGAAAGAAAATATCTTTCTTTTTGCTTGTATTTGTATTTCCAACACTTAGTACAGTACCTACCATATAATACTAAATGCTTGTTGACTGACTGAGTGCATACTACATAAGATACTCTGATAGGGCATAGAGATTTTAAACAAAAACACAACAACAATGTACTTCTTCCACTCAAGAAGCTTGTTTCTAGGGACTGGGGGTGGTGGTGGTAGAGTTAAAACAGCAGAGTTAAGGAAGAGCTCACCTGCACTCTCCCAAATTCATCTCAAAAGAATGTTAAAATTATGCCTCAAAACAAAATCTAGAATGACAAAAATAAGGAAAGGATGCAAGTCTAAGATAACTTGGAAGGTTAGCAGAAAAGGTCTGTCTCACTGGGCTGAAAGTGGAGTGCCATGCAGCATGGACTACACCAGTGTAGGCCTCAACAAACAAACAGAGCCTCCTCCACTCCAGGAGCGGAGTCCAACTTTAACATAGTTAAGTTAAAAAAATAAGCTCAAAAAATGGGCAAATAAAAAATGGAACCTGACCATAAAAAGTTACTACAGTTTTGAGGGAGATCAAAACACAAACTCAAAAGAAGACAACAAAATCAAAATACCTACATGAAAAGCATCAAAGAAAAGTGTGACAACCTCAGGCCCCCAAAGAGCTCAAAAAGGATTTTAAATATCAAATAAGGGAGATAAAGGAAAATTTGGGAAAAGAAATGAGAGTGATGAAAGAAAATCAGGAAAAAAGAATCAGCTGCACAAAAGGGTCAAGAAGCACACACACACACACACACACACACAAAATACTGAAGAAAATAATACAATAGGACATATCATAAAAGAGGCATATGAAAATACACTGAAGAAAATTCCTTAAAAAGTAAAATTGGCCAAATAGAAAAGTACAAAATTTCACTAAAAAAATAATGCCTTAAAAATCAGAATTGGGCAAGTAGAATCTAATGGCTATTTGAGACATCAAGAAACAATAAATAAAATGGAAAAAAAAATAAAAAATTTTTAAAAAAGTGAAATGTGTCCCTGGAAAAATAACTGAAAAATAAATCCAGGAAAGACAATTTAAGAATTAGTAGATTATAAGGGGGGAAAAAAAAGAAGAGCTTAGACATCACACTAAAAAAAAAAAAAAAAAAAAAAAAAGCTTAGACATCATATTTCAGGAAATTATCAAGAAAAACTGCTCTGATTTACTGAAAGAAATCCCAAAATGAAAAATCCCACGAATATTATAGCCAAATTTTTGAGCTCTCAGATCAAACAAAAAATATTGAAAGCATCCAGAAAGACACAATTAAATATCATGGAGTTACAGTCCAGATCACACATTAAAAAATGACAGGAAATAAGTAAGAAAGGGAAAGTCAGGAGAATCAGAAGGGGTTGGGAAAAGACTTCCCGTAGAAATGGGATTTTAATTAGAACTTGAATGGAGTCAGTGAAGCTAGCAGGCAAAGATGAGAAAGGAGAATGTTTCAGAAATGGGAGAAAGAGAGACAATGCCAGGTGCTGAGAAACTTTAAGAATGCTAGTATGAATGGACTGAAATGTACTTGGTGGAGAGTAAGGTGTAAGACTAGATAGGTAAAAGGAAACTAGGATATATAAGGCTGGGATCTCAAGGAATCCAGGAGGTGGAGATGAGGAGGAAAAGCATTTTAAGCATGGGGGACAGCTAGAGAAAATGCTCAAACCCAAGTCTTGTTTCAGGAAAACCAAGGAGGCTAGTGTTAACTGGATAAAAGAGCACATGGTAGGGAATAAGATATAAGAAGACTGAAAAGGTAAGAAAACCTTAGGTTATAAAGAACTTAAAAAGCAAATCAGAAGATTTTGTATTTAATGCTGGAAGCAATTGGGAGCAAATAGCATTTATGGAGTAGACAGATAATATACTGTACTTTAGAAAAATCACTTTAGTGGTTGTATAAAATCATGGATTGGATAAGAGAGAGAATTGAAGCAGATAGACCCACCAGCAGGCAATTATACAGTAAAGACAGAGTAAATGAAGACCTGCACAAGGGTGATGGAAGTATTAGAAAAGATAAGGGGATATATTCTAGAAATGCTGCAAAAATGAAACTGACAAGACTTGGCCACGGATTAGAAATGGGGAAAGTGAGAAACTGAGGATGATACCTGGATTGTAAGCATGAGGGACTAGGTAGATAATGTTACCCTCAACAGTAACAGGAAAGTTAGGAATATGGGAGAGTAAAAGGGAAAGAAAATGAATTCAGTTTTGGACATATTAAAATATCTTATATACATCTTGTTCAAGATGTCTGATAGGTAGTTAAAGACATGAGATTCTAGAGGTCAGCAGAAATGTTAGGGAGGCTAGGTAGATTTGAGAATTGTCAGCACAGAGGTGAAAGTTATATCCATTGGAGCTGATTACATCACTAAATTAAATAGTATAGAGGAAAAAGAGAGCCCATGACAGAATTATACTGTGGGACACCTACAGTCGGAGGGCATGATGCGGATGAGGATCCAGCAAAAGAGATGGAGAAAAAGTGGTTTGGTAGTTAGCTTCTCAAATTTAAATAACACAATTTCTTTCAACCAATTCTCTTTATGTATGGTCAAGTCCTGTCATCATCTTTGTATCTCTTAGATGTACCAACTTAATTTTATAAATGTCATAGTGAAAATTAAACAGAAAATGTGTCAGACATAGCCTGACCCTACTACAGTGGAAGAATTTTCTCAATTAATGCAACCTAAGACTTTATTAGCTATTTAATTATCATGTCCTAATGTTGCTTCATCATCAATTTTCAGTCCTTTTTTTCTACAAGAAATGTAATTTATCATATTTTCTTGATCATAAATTTATGAAGACAATTCCTTCTCAAATGAAAAAAAAAGATCATATGGGCACATAATACTTTTCATTTTACTAGGTTTTACACAGAATTCTAATCTTTTGAAATGGTTTTGGTCTTAATTCTGAAATCATAAGTTTTAGTTATTCCTAGCACTCAATCTTAGACAGCAAGGTAGCCCAGTGGATAGAATGGTTATCTTGGAGTCACAAAAACTTGGGTCTAAATACAGCCCTAGACATATAATATGAGAATGCTCAAGCCAGACGTCTCTTCATTTCTTATCAGCCTGCAATCTTCTGGATATCTTTTTCATGACTCAGAAATTTTTCTATCTAGCAAAACTAGCATCTAGCCTGAAACACTCATCATTATCTTCTGTCCTGGGAGCCATTTGACTCACTATGAGTAGAGGATGAAGAAGAAAAAACTCTTTCAAGAGATTCCAGTTAAGGAGGGTGGCCAGGTCATCTCTTCATTTTCTACCTTGAAGCACTCTGGGCTTCTTTATCATGCCTTCATCCTTCTTTGCTTTTCCTTTTGTGTGCTGCTCTCCTATTTCATTAGATTGGAAGCCTCTTGAGGGCAGAGTCCAACTTTTGCCTCTCTTTGTATCCTTAATACACAATGTTTAATAAATGTTTGCTGAATGACTGTGAACTTTGGCAAATCATTTACCCTCTGTCTTAGTTTCCTCATTTGCAAAATGGAGCTATTAATAGCACCTATCTTCTAGGGTTATTGTGAGGATAAAATGAGTCAATATGTATATAATGTTTTGTAAGTTGGAAAGCACTATGCAAATGCTATTATTTATATTACCTTCAAATATGGTAAAAATTCCATTTATACATTCATAAAAATCATTTAAATGTGCTTTGAACAAAATAGAGCCAAGAATGGGTGTGGGGAGCACTGACTGCATCAAGTATCTACTGAAGGATGACATCAATATTCTTTGGGTCAGGTAATAGAACCAATTTCAAATTCAATTAATTCTACTACCATTCGGCATCCCTACCTCCATCTTATGGACCACAATTTCATGTAAGACTATCAAATTCCTTACTTTAACAGCAGACTAAATCTAGACTATTCCACTAATATGCCAGTTTAGTAAACCTGTTATGAAAGGAAATACAATTAGTTTGTTATGCTCGGTCCCTAATGAACTTAAGCTGGTTCTCAGTAATGACAAATTTCCTTTTCAAGTAATAATAGCTCATATTTACATAGCACCCCAAATTTTGCACAATTCCTTTCTCACAACAAATTAATGGAGTTAAAGGTAAATGCCATTGTCCTCATTTTTCAAATGAAGAAAAATGAAAGCTCAAATGAGGCAATATTTTTTTTTTTTTTGCTTTTTGCTTTTTGCTGAGGCAATTGAGGTTAAGTGACTTGCCCAGGGTCACACAGGAGGCAATATTTTTAATGCACAGTGTTTGACACTTATTAAATGTTTATTTGCTTCTCTCTGCTCTTCATAAACCATCCTTTTTCATTATAGTTTTTCCAGAAATTATATTTAAGCTGTAGATTTCAGATCTCATTCTCTTTTTTAAAATCAAATGAACATTTACCCTTTTTGAGTAAGTACTTTCCCTGTTATCAATGATTTTTTAAAGGTCTCTGAATGTGGTTCAGTAAACAAACATGTGCTAGATAACATATGTAAAATATACTATAAACTACAAAGTGCTTTATAAATGTCAAGAATCATTACTGTTTCCCCACTAGATTCTTATTGGAATGTACAGAGATAACTTTGGATTTTCCAAGGTAATGGTACAGGAATAAAAATTCTAAGAGGTTTCATTTCTATCTAAAAAAGCTGTGAGTAAGTTTTATCATAAACATGACATATGCCTTTTGGTAAAAAACAGAAAAAAAGAAAAAATAGAAAAAAGAAAGAATGATTCCTACATTTTTAATCATAACCAATATGTTGCTTTCTTTTGACTGACTTTTTTTTTTTAAACAAGGGAAAAGGGTCTGTATTTGGGACAAGGTAAGTTAGTAGGAATGACAGACATTCAGGGAGGAAAAAGAGTATTAATAAAACATTTTAAAATTTTCAGAAGGAAACATTAAATTGAGAAGGGAAGAAAGACAAATGGGACAATTTTGTTACTATCATGCTAAATTTAATATATTTTAAAATAATTGTTCATAAAAAAGTTTGTACTTCCATATACAATTCCTCTTTTTTTACTGAAACACTTTTTCTTGATGATTAAGTTCATAATAAATTTTTTTTAGAAGAAGATATAACTAAGAAAAACAAATAAGTAAATAAAAGTCTTAAAAGAGTAACAGATAGTGGGTCTGCTTTTTGAACTCCTTGCTTAGTATAAACAGACTTATAAGCATCAACTGGCTATCAGATAACAAATGTTCTTGAAAGCCACTCTTTTCTCTGATTGCTTCTTTTCTTTTTTTCATCTTCTTGTTTTACTTTAACACTGACTCTGAACTAATATCCCTCTTTTCTTCTATTTTCTCTTTTTCTTTACTTGTCTTCCTATAAATTTTTTTATTTTCTCAAAAAGCAACATCTTGGGGCAACTAGGTGGTGAGGTGGATAGAGCATCAGCCCTGAAGTCAGGAGGACCTGAGTTCAAATTTGATCTCAGACACTTAACATCCCCTAGCTGTGTGACCCTGGGCAAGTCACTTAACCTCAATTGCCTCAGGGGAAAAAAAAGCAACATTTTAGCTAGGCCAGAATAAAACTCAAGAGAAGAACCTAGAGTATCCTGATCATCTCTACATTATGAAGGACTCAATTCAAAACAAGCTATAAAAAAGAATCCTCTACAGCAGCCACAATGATAGTTAAAAACCAAGAAACTTGAATTGGATGTGAGAACTATGTGGAGTTAACAATTTTGAAATCAAATATCTAAATAGTGAAACCAAATGTGTTTGAAGCAATCCTAAGAAAACTGTACGTTCATATCCCAAGGAACTTACAATATAAGTTCACATTAATACAGATATGCATGTGTAATTTAAATATGTAATAGATACATTTGATAATTTGATATATATGATAAATCAAGTTTCCCCACAGTGATTCAATGATGTGATTATGCCAGCAAATCATATTACACACACACACACACACACACACATACATACCCCTACCCCTTAAAAGCACCTATATATCCTATTGGACTGCAAACCCAAGCATTTCTGGTGGGTGAGTAGGGGTGTGTGTGTGTGTGTAATATTATTGTAGCCTATTTGATCTCTTACTTGATTTACTGACATAATCACATTGAAATCATAATTGTGATATTATAGTTTTGATTTTGTCCTACATAATAACTATGATAGTTTTATCAAATAAGATTACATAAATATAGAATCTCAGAGATTTTTAGATAAATACCTGTCATTTAAAAATACATAAAAAAGAACAGATTCTCCCTTCACCTTTATCAAACTATCAACAAGAATTAGGCAAAGATCATATTCCAGGTAATATGCTCAGAAT
>JAJPUD010001082.1:88119-168190 GCA_023553655.1 Myrmecobius fasciatus | reverse complement strand
CTTTTTGTAGTGGCTAGAAACTGGAAATTGAATAGATGCCCTTCAATTGGAGAATGGCTGAATAAATTATGGTATATGAATATTATGGAATATTATTGTTCTGTAAGAAATGACCAGCAAGATGATTTCAGAGAGACCTGGAGAGACTTACATGAACTGATGCTGAGGGAAATGAGCAGAACCAGGAGATCATTATACACGGCAACAACAGTACTATATGACGATCAATTCTGATGGACATGGCTCTCTTCAACAATGAAATGTTTCAAACCACCTCCAATTGTTCACTGAAGAAAGCCATACACACCCAGAGAGAGGGATGTGAAATGTGGACCACAACATAACATTCTCATACTCCTTGATTGATGTTTGCTTACATTGTGTTTCCTTTATCTGATATATCGTTTGTGTAGACAAGATTTTTCTTGCACAACAATGACAAGTTTGGAAATATGTATACATATATTCGATTTGCCAATATTTTAACATAATTAACATGTAGTGGATATCCTGCCATCTAGGGGAAGGGTGGGGAGTTGGGGGAAAAATTTGTAACGGAAAGCTATGTAAGGGTTATTGTTGAAGAATTACCCACACATATGTTATGCAAATAAAAATTAAAAAAAAAGATTCCAGTAACTATTATTTCAATATAATAATATTCCTTCATAAGCCTTTGAATTTATTTATTTATTTTTTTGCCCTTAAAAACATGATTCTTTGAAAGAGCACAAGCAGGACTGCCAAAGGGGCACTGTGACCAAAAACAAACAAAACAAAATTAAGAACCGTTCCAGTCTTTTTCCATTGCAAAAACTACTAGCTCTAAGTTTCAAGTATATGATTCTGATCATATTTAAAATGGTCTCACAGTTTTATGTAGTTTCAGAATTTTAAAACATACATATTAAATTTTTAAAAGGACTTTCTGCAACTATTGAAATACTAATGAAATTCTTTTAATATTTCTTTTTTATGATTATTTTACCAATGTTGCAACTTACTTGAACTGTTCCTATGAATCCAACTTGGTCACAGTGAGTTATTTTCAAGATGTTTTTCTTGTTAGAGTTCTCTTATATTTTGTTGCACCTTTGTTTGGTTATCAGCATATTTGTTTCATAAAAGAGATTTAGCATACTGCCTTCTATATTTATTTCTGGGAATTATTTTTTTTAGCTGAAGCATAATTTATTTATTGAATACTGGATTAAATTTAATTCTATATTCATCTTGTCCAAGTGTTTTCTTCCCTTCGGGCAATTTGTTTACAGCTTACTCAGTTTCTGTTTCTGAAACTGAAGTGTTGAAATTTCTCTTTATGGATTTGTTTGGGCATTTTATATTTTGCTATATTTAAATTCGGCAATTTCCTTTAAAATCTCACTTTTGTTTGTATAATTATGCATAATAAACAGGAAAATTATTCTTCATTTTAGGAGACTTTTTCAACAACTAGAGCTAAAATTATCAAAATTAAAGCCCAAAGAAAAATGAACTATCTGAGAAGATAGTGTGAGAGAGAATGAAGGGAAGACACTATTCAATGAAATCCCAAAAGGAGTATAACTACAGCATAGCAAGAAAGGTCAAGATTACTCAGAGTGCTCAGTGATTATGCTTAATGTAATCCACTGCAGCTGACAGCCTGGAAAAAAAGAGACTATGTCGTAAATGGAATTGGCAGTAATCTTCCAGAGAGATCAATTTTACTTATAATCTGGAACTAATGGGGGTGTTTCCCCTGAAAGCAGATGGATTTCCTCCATGAAAGACAGGGAGAGGGAGGACAAGGAGGAAAAGAGGTAGGAAAAGAGAGAGGAGGAAAGAGGAAAAGCAAAAAGGTATAAGGAGAGTGAGAGAGAAAAAGAAGGAAGGCAGAAAGGAAGAAGAAAAGGGGAAGGAAAAGAAGAAACAACATAAGAGGACCTTTGTAACCTTAGTACAAGGTGCATAGTAGGTACTTGATAATGTATACTCTATTGTTACCTCTGTTATAACTGTGACCTCTGTCAGAGAAGCCAAGAAATTCACCTAAAAGAATAAGACAGAAGCAGCTAGTAACAGCAGTCCTAACAAAGGCATCTACCTCTCTCCTACACTGGGTTTGCCCACAAGCAGTAGATAAAACTCTAGAATTTCTGGGCTTCCAAGCTTAAGCTGGTTCTTATTTTATACAGAAATAAATTTAGCTAACACTGTAGTCCCTAGGGTATTTGTTGTTCATGGTGACTTCCCCTTGGGTAACCACTAGGTGGTGGTATGGGAATATAATAAAATCATCTCCAAGATCTTTGCCTTCCACCTTCTGCTCTTAAATTATTTAGAGTAGGATTTCCTAACCTTTTTTTATGTGTTATGGACCCATATGATACTCTGATGAAACCTATGGACCTTTTTTAAAAATCATATTTTAAAGGCAAAAAATAAAATACATGAGATTAAAAGGAAACCAAATATACTACTAATTATTAAAATATATGGATTATTTTTAAAAATTCCTAAAACATAAATATGCAGATCAATAAGTTATGCTCCTTAATTCCTTCACAGAATCAAACTATATACTAGTGTCAATTTAGTGCTTCTTCTCAGGACACTCTCCAACCTCCTACAATGACACTTTTACTGGCTTGTTTGCCTGTCTGTGCCTACCTAGTAAAAAGAGACGGAGGAAAGTAAATCTAAATTATTTGGATATAGGACACAAACATATTTGTATAAACATAGATAACCAGAATGGCTATAAGTTAGCATAGGATATTTTTTTAAAAATAGTTATCAGTCTACTCAAACACTTGTTTAAGACTCCTGTCCCCTAAAGTTCTGAGTTACATAACACAGAAAAAGAAAATTTTATTTTGAAAATTTTGCCACACCTGTTACTAATAAACCATCTCAAACATAAAAGAAGTTAGTATGGCTCCTTTAGAACATCTGGTTTTAACAGAATTTTATCCAGAGCAGCCCACCTGAATAATCAGCTATAAAAAACACATCTATTAACTGAATAAATTGATATGTAAAATGGTGTTATATAACAATTTTCATTCACATGCTAGAAAATACCTACCAAATAAAAATATCTATATTTTGTAGTGATGAGGCCAAAGTACTTGCACTAACAAAAACTATCCGATGAACTTAGCTACTTTTAAAATTTGCTTTGTCCAAACTTTTTCATACTTATGACACATAGATTCAGTCTAACCTAGAACTATAGCTCTTGGCATGGTATAGTACTTAGTTTTGGGCAAATCACTAGCATGAAAAGCTTGGGATTTTTTTTTAATTTATATTTTATTTGCCCAAAATCTGAACAAGTGTGGTACAGGGGAAAGAATATTATGTGTAGAATCAGCCCGGCTTGGCCCAAAACCTGGTAAGTCATTAATACTCTTTAAAGTTAGGTTTTCTCAACTACAAAATAAATGAATTATATTTAATGATCTCTAAGGTGCTTTCCATATCAATCTATGATCCTAAAATTGCTTGTCACTTTTACCTAGCTTGTCTATTATCTCGCCACTGGAGCATATCCCAAATCAAAACCTCCTTCTACACATCCTCAATCTGTATCTATTTCTCTCTCTACTGCCACAGTCCAGAATCTGGTCATCTCTTACTTTAAAAATTATAGCCCTCTCTTCACCAGACTTCACATACAAGTCAATTATCACTATCACTAGATAGCAAGTGACTGAAGTATCTATTAGATAGTAAGATCTTTGTGTAAAAAAGAATATTTAATGGATTTTACAACCCATTCAGTTGTTTCAGTCAAGACCAAGTGTTCATGATCCCACTTCGGTTTTCTTGGCAAAGATGCTGGAGTGGTTTGCCATTTGCTTCTCCAATTCATTTCACAATTGAGGAAACAGACAGCGTTAAGTGACTTGCCCAGAGTCACACAGCAAGTAAGTGTTTGAGGCCAGATTTAAACTCAAGATGATGAGTCTTTCTGACTGCAGAGCTAGTGCTCAAATCACCACCACCTAGCTACTCTCTTAGATCACTGCCTTGTTAGGGCAGAGGGGCCTGTGCAGCTCACTGAAACTATAAGTTATAAGCAGGGTTACTAAGGATAACAGGTCACAATGTAGAGTTCTGACAAAAATCTAATCCACTGGAGAAGGAAAAGGCAAACCACTCCAGCATCTTTGCCAAGAAAAGCCCATGAACACTATTAAGATGATAACAGATATGATATCAGAAGCTGAGCCCCTCAGGTGAGAAGGTATCCAACATGTTACTCAGGAAGAACAGAGGACAATTACAAGTACCTCCAGAAAGAATGAAGCAGCTTCCAAAAAGAAGCTCAGCTTTATTCATTTCACCATGAATATGGTGACAAAAGGAAAAATCTAATCCTATAAAGATCAATATTGCATGGAAAGCTGAAATGTAAGATCTATGAACTGATTAACTGACATTTTAATTAAGAGTAATACAGTGTCTGCCTGAATAGAGAGAACAGAAACACAGTAAGTGAAAAACCTACAAACATTTATTGGGAAGTAC
Source organism: Myrmecobius fasciatus (assembly GCA_023553655.1). Lineage (NCBI taxonomy): Eukaryota > Metazoa > Chordata > Mammalia > Dasyuromorphia > Myrmecobiidae > Myrmecobius > Myrmecobius fasciatus. Next base: position 163,669 of record JAJPUD010001082.1, on the reverse strand, counting down.
AGCATATGTATGCACAGAGAACAGCAGAACTTAGTCTAGTACTCTAAAGATTGTAGATTTAGAAAATAGTTTGAAGTTTTACAGTAAAGGGAGGCAGGAGAATAGGAGAAATACAGAAGTATTCCGAACTAGGATGTTGGTATAAACTCTGTCCATTTGGGGCTACTATGAATCAATTTGAGCTGGCCCTATGGCTGTTGACACAGCAGAGGTATTCCAGGTTCACTCAGTGAGCAACACAAAGGATAACTGGTATGTCTAATAGAAGCAATTCACATTCTGCTCCCTGATTGACTGATTTTGATTCCCAGATTATTCAGTCTCTCCTGGATAATAAAGGAGTTCAAGCACATCAAGGTGATTAATAAACTCATTATTCATTTGATTTGTACAAAACCAAAGTAAGCTAGATGTGTTTGAATGAAATATCTTTATTGTGAATTAAAATGGAATTGGAAGGGGTGAATTTATGATCATGGCATACATTACTGTGGGCAAGAATCCCTTCAAAGAAATGGAGAAACCCTGAGAGTCAATAATAAAAAAGCAGTGCTGGGGTATAATCTTAAAAAGTGACAATGATATTTGTTCAAATCTAAGGCAAACATCACAGCAATACAACTCTACTCCTAATCACTGAAGCCAAAGGTAGCTAAGTTGTTAAATTCTATGACAGCCAAGAAATTTTTTTTTCAAAATAACTCACCAGTCATGAAATTTTTTTCAACAACCCAACAGGTGATTCTACACATGGATATCATCTATATTGAAATTAGACTGATTATATTCTTTGCAACCAAAGATGGAGAAGCTCTATATAATTAGCTAAAACAAGACCTAGAGCTGACTGAAGCTCAAATCCTGAGCTTATCATTGCAAAATTTAGACAAATTAAAGAACGTAGGAAAAACCTTCAGACTATATAGGTATGACCTTGTCTGATACAAATAAGTGAGAAATGAAGGAACTAAGGGAAAGGAGAAAGTGAAAGATATGAGTTATGGCCTGTGTAGTCCTGATGAGATAAAGACTAAAGGTAGAGAATAGAAGTAAAAATGAGACTGAGAAGCAAGAACCATTCCCAGCAATAAAAGAATCTTGTGTGACTTTTTTTCAAAATGAGATTAGAAGATAAGCATGATTTCATCAACAAAGAACTTGAAAGACTACAGGAGAAATTTAAGCAACAACCTATTAAATAATTAGCTGTCATTAGCTGAGGAAGGCATGATTAAATGGGAAGAGGACAAAAGGAAAAAGAACCAAGTATTTATTAAGCAAGCACCTATGAGGTGCCAGGTACTATGTTATGTGCTTTACAAATAACATCTCATTTGATCCTCACCACACCCTGAGCTGTAGGTGCTGCATTCTCTCCATTGAGGAAACTAAGGGAGAAGCAAAATTCTTCCTTGCCACAGTTTTATCAGCTGGGGATCTCTCAAAAAATTTATCTTCACAAATCTAACTGAATCAGTTTGAGGTTTTGAATGAGACCTATCTTTTGTCCATTTTTAGGTAATTAATATATGTAAATCTGACCCCAAATAAATAACTTTTTTTTTGGAAACTAGTTTCAGAAAAAGGATCAACAAGGAAGAAAATAAAATCCTTTAAAATATGAGTTTTGTGGATTGGATTTATGGTTAACCACCAACAGCCTTTACCTCCCTATTCTTCCCTTCCACAGCTTACATCAAGAATAATAATCTTCTCTATTGGGCAGAGTCCCACCTATGTAGCATTAAGATTTAACTATAAGCCTCTTATTCCTTACTACAATATACACCTGAATAGCCCAAATAATGAAATTTGAAGGGGAAGTCTATTTTCAGCATATATAAGATATATATATATAGAGGGCAGCTAGGTGGCGCAGTAGTTAGAGCACCAGCCCTGAAGTCAGGAGGACCTGAGTTCAAATCTGGTCTCAGACACTTCCTAGTAGCTGTGTGACCCTGGGCAAGTCACTTAACCTCAATTGCCTCAGCAAAAAGCAAAAAAAAAAAAAAAAAAAAGATATATATACATATATATACATACATATATATATATACACACACACATATATATATATATGTAAGTGCTTTGGGACGGGTAGATATAGAGCTAATCAATCTAGATTCAGCATCAAAAAACATTAAAACATTTCTCTGATGGACTGATTCTAAATGTAATTCTAATTGATCCCTTTTGGACCTTCTTTATTCTATCCCATAAACAGAGCCAACAAAGCCTCCAGGTCTATCTTCTCTTGGAAGACTCCAGACCCTTTAGACAAAGGTCTCCCAAATAGCAGGTATTCTTTATCTTGAAGATGGTTCAGACAATTCCATTTGAGGGAACACTTGAAAGATAAAGATGTAGAATTTGGAAACGCCTCTGACTTTCTAGCAACTTAGAGGTGGTGAAATTATGCAATCGAACTATGGTCACAAGAATTTCTAAAGGAAAGGGTATCTCTTTCCCAAACTGATGACAACCCTGAGTCACTAAATGAAAGTTAGGGAAAGACTTTACTTAGCTCCACAAAATAAGGGCAGAGCTCCTTAATTAGGGCCTCTAAAGGGTCAAAGATGTTGGTATCATTCCTCTCACCGAGTCCCAGGCAGCAAAAGACTGCTTTTGCACAAGAGGCTTGGAAGGTATTAAAAAGATTAAGTCCTCAACTAGACTGTGGCCAAATTTCCCAGGTGCTGCTCCTGCTCATGGTCAGCAGTATTCATTAGAGAATCTGCTCTAAACTGTCCTTGATACTCTTTCCTTCCAAGGGACTATTAAGTAATTTTTTGTCCTTCACCTTTTTCTTTTTCCTCTAATAGTGCCTTCTGTGATGAATCCTGTCGAGCATTTTATATTCTCACAATCAGTGTTGCCTAGTGTCAGCCTAAGAGCCATTTAATCACTAAAATGTCCCTAAGCAAAAATAAGGGCTCTTGCCAACAAGTGTGAGGTAGTAACTTCGACACCTGTTTTACATAGCCTGGAGTGATTCCCTTTAAAAAGAGGAAGAAAGCCACCCTTGTGATTTGACCGATAGAAGGGATCAGAGGCATTACTGTGGCTTCCCGCCCATATAAACCACACAGTCCTGCCTAAAAAGAGTAGTAGAAGCTACTTAAGCTAGACAGAACTGCAAGGACAGCTTTCTTAAGTCTATGATTGGTACTACTGTCATGATAAAAGCAGAAGCAGAGGGAAGCCAATGTGGAGACTTTCTTCATAATAAAATGGGAAACTTTTCCACTGATTAAAAACTTTTTTTTAATCACTCAAAAAACATATCTAAGATCTGTTGTGCTAGCCACATAAGCAGATAAAATTTTTAACATAAGGAATGGTGCTAGTCCTTAGAACTTACACAGTCCAGCAAAGATTCAAGATACCTAATTCAGATAATCATAATAAACTATTATCACATGATAAAAGAAAAGTACCATGTTAGTTTTTAACTTTCTTCTTTTCAAGGGGGAAAACTATTGCCAAACAGATTTATTTTTGCTTTTGTTATTGTTGTTATTTTTGGAGAGAGGGAAAAAATTAGAAAAAGAGTAAGCTTCATATAAAGCAAAGGCAGTATTGTAGTAGGCTTCGGAAGGATAAAGAGAAATTCATAGGATAATAGGTTTATAGTTAAAAAGTCAATAAAGTTCTTCAAATTCCAGCTCCTTCATATCATAGGTGGGCAAAGTGAAATCCAGATAGGTTTACAGTTAGAACATTTAAGAGCATGGATAAGGAATTAGGTATTCTAATTTCAAATCAAATGTTCTTTTCAACACACCTCTAGTTTTTCAGGCAAAATGGAAAAAGAACGTCATCCTAGGTGTAGAAATCTTTGTGAACAAAAGGCAGGACTACAGGAGTCTTTAACATAAAAACAAGTAAAATTTTAATATATGCTTTTTTATTACAGGAATGACTATAGAGGGGATATGGGTCAATTATGGAGTATTAGAAACAACCCCCCCCTAAAAATGGTTAGAGAACCAAGAGAAAAGTATTATAAAAAGAAATATATATATGTATATATTCCAAAGGCAAAAAGATTTTACTATGAGGAAATACAGGTAAAAAGTTAAATAGAAGATGGTTGGTATATATTCATGTATATTATAACATGAATTTACCCAAATGCCAGGAAAGAAATTCTTGGCTATAAAAATGCTTTCAGTAGTTCTGGGTTTCATATGTTTTTTGAAGTTCCTTGAGAACCTGGAGAATGTATAGAAAAGAAAAATCAGAATGATGAAAAATCTCAAAAGCATGCCATATGAAAATCAGTTGAAGGAACTAGGAATACTTATCCCAGAAGAAAAAAGATTTTGGGAAATATAAACACTGCTTTCAAGGATTTGAAGAGCTGTCATGGGATAGATGAATGGCATGGTATAGAATGCTGTATCTGAAGAGTGGAAAACCTGAGTTCAAATCTAACCTCAGACATTTACAAGCTTTGTGATCTTGGGTAAGTAAATTAACTTCTGTTTAATTCAGTTTTTACATCTGCAAAATGGAAATAATAATAGCAGCTATCTCCCAGGACTGCTGTGCTGAGATAATAGTTTACAGCACTTACAACAGGACCTGGCACATAGTAACTGTTGTATAGATTATTATTATATTATTAATATATGGGAGAAGTATTGGGACTGTTCTGTTTGGCCATAGAAGGAAGAATAGTTAAGAGATCAAAGTTTCAAAGAGGAAAATTTAGTTTTGTTATTAAGAAGAAACTTCGTATTATCTTGAGTTATCCAAAATTGAAGAGTTATCTTAAGAAATAGTAGATTTCACTTCACTGGAGTTATTCACACCAGAGTTAGATAACCACCTGAATATGACCCATTTCCTGTCTGGCTGTATGCTTAGATTTTATCAAGCACTCAAAGAATGTCATCATCCTGCAAGATTATATTAATCCTGAAGCTAACATCTCTTTAGCACCCTTTGTGCCCAAGGTCTTCCCTCCATTTAATTGGAGAGGGTGGAGGACAGTGAAGAGGTTGGCCAGGGCAGTCATCTCATAATTTCCCATCAGACCACACTTGTGGATGTTATACCTTTTTCGAATACACAACATGATCAGCTTTACTTTATGTCTTCTCCCATTAGATTGTGACCTCCTTGAAGACAGGAGATATTTTTGCTTTTCTTTGTATCCTTAGAATTTAGCACAGGGCTTGGCACAAAGCAGGTGCTTATTAAATGATGTTTACTGACTGTTTATTGACTGACTTGAGTAGTAATTTTAGTTGGTACTGGATGGCCTCTGAAGTACCTTCCATCTCTGAAATTAGGTAAGAAGTCAATCTAAGACATCTTTGTACATTCATATCCATGTGGTGCAGAGAAGTCAGTGTTTTATAATGGAAAGGACACTACATTTGGACTCAAAAAACTTCACACGTTCTCTGGCCTTTCTGAGCCTGTTTCTTCCTCTGTAAAATGAGGGTAACAGAACAGATGGCATAGGTGACTGATGGTCCCTTCTAAAGATCCTATGAACCTGTATACAACAGAATATAATCCAATTGTTTTCTAATTATTTCACAAATTAAATGTTTGTGAAAATATTATGTTATGATTCTACACTGAAACTAACTATATTATACTGGTTCTGATGCTGATCAGCATGTTCACATTTAATTCAATCATGTTCATTAATTTTTTTTTCACTATTTCTAACACATTAAGTTACTTCAGTTCTCTTAATACAACTCAATAACTTAATTATTATTTAAATCTATAATTATTCTGGTTATACTTGAAAATCATATTCAGGCAAAATTAAATTATTTTGCATCTGAAAACACAACTACTTAGAATCAATAATTCTAATCATTTGGTATTAGGGTTTATATCTGTTTTAATTAATTTTTTAAAGTTAAAAATGTAGTACATAAAATCCTACAACAAGTATTCCTCTAACTTTATCTTCACATGAATTTTTAATCTAAAAATTTTCTGAAAAAAAGTTTTGCCAAATTAATAGTCTTAAATACACAACTTTCCAAATCCAGAGCAGCAATCTAACACATTTACTTGCAAAGAATATTTCTTCAAACTTTAATAAGATAGGTAACTCTCCTTAATAATCCATCAGAAGATTTGATGACAAGCAAAAGATTACTTTGCAAATTATTATGGTCATTTCTACTAATGTAGCTAATATTAATATTAAAGATCTGTCATTTCCATTTAAAATCCCACAGTTCCTAGATTTATAATCCATCCATAAAACTTAACTGAATAAGATCTTTTTGAGAAATGAATTTCCTTTCCAATTATTCTTCCCAAATAAATCCTATCTCATCATTTTTCAGTTAAGCATGCAAGATGTCTTTTAAAAATTGGTTTTGAATTTGCAACACAGGGTTTTGCAGGGGCAAATGTTGAAAACCATCTTTGCATATATTTTGAAAATAAAAAGCTATTATTAAAAAAAGAAATAAATGATTTAAATAAAAAAAAATTGCTTTTGGAAGAACTAAAACTCAAGTACAGCTACTTAAGTAGCTTGTAGTAAATGCAAGGATTTGGTCACCAGTTGACATCAATCTTCCTACTGGATAAATTCCTAAAAAGATTATACAAATAAAAAATTTGTAGTTATTGCTCCACATCTCAATAATGAAAGTTATGGAAAACAAAGTGATAATAACTGAATTATGTATAAAAGTATAATTTAATTAATTTTGAGACATTTCTTTTATTCTTAGATTTTAGATCTTTAGATTTTAAATTGGGACATACTTTGTAAAATTTAAATTTAAGTTTCTTTTTTTAATTTTTAAATTTTATTTTATTAAAGCTTTTTATTTGTATAACATATGTATGGGTAGTTCCCCAGCATTGATCTTTACAAAGCTTTCCACTACAATAAATTTAAGTTTCTTAAAAGTAAGAACTATTATTCCATTTTATTTTTTACTTTTAATAGAATGGAAAAAGTTAAGTATATATATATATATACATACACACATATAGAGGCATATCATATATTTCTACATATAAATATACATATATTCTTCTTCAAAATTCTTCTTCATACCCATTGGACTGGAAAAAATAGTAACAGCAAACATTTATGTAGTGCTTACTATGTGCCAGACACTGTATTTCATTTGATCCTCACAATACTCATGGGAAGATAGATGCGATTCTTATTCCCATTTTGCAGATGAGGAAACAGAGACAAAAAAGGGTTCAATAATGTGTCTAAGGTCATGCAACTAGTTAAGGGGTGAGGCTAGATCTGAACGAAGATCTCCCCTGACTCCTGGCCCAGCACTCTATCCAATGCATCACCTAGCCACATCTAAAGAGAACAAAAGATGGCAATTCTTGAAAAAGCTATGGAAAGCCAGACATATTCAAATGCATCATTTTGGAGATGGGGATTGGCCCAAATATTCTGGGAATTCAATTTCTGGTTTTTTGTTTTTTGTTTTTTGTTTTTGTTTTTGTTTTTTTTTTATTAAAGCTTTTTATTTGCAAAACATATGTATGGGTAATTTTTCAACACTGACCCTTACAAAGCTTTCTGTTACAAATTTCCCCCCCTAGTCCCCACCCCTCCCCTAGATGTCAGGAAGTCTACATGTTAATTATGTTAAAATACTTGATAAATCGAACATGTATATACATTTTTTTTTTTTTGCTTTTTTTGCTGAGGCAATTGGGGTTAAGTGACTTGCCCAAGGTCACACAGCTAGAAAGTGTCTGAGACCAGATTTGAACTCAGGTCCTTCTGACTTCAGGGCTGGTGCTCTAACCACTGCGCCACCTAGCTGCCCCATGTATATACATATTTTTTACAGTTATCTTGCTGTGCAAGAAAAGACGGATCTACAAGAAAAAAAAAATCTGAGAAGGGAAACATAATGGAAGCAAACATCAACAGAGAGCATGAAAATGGTGATTCAAACCATATCACAAGTTTCCAAACTGTATATATCCTTTAACTAATGTTCAAAATATGCTCACAATAAGAAAGAAAACGCATTATCATCATTAAATCAGACATAAGGACTGTATGATATTTACATAATAAATTACAAATAAAATTTAAGAATAATTCAGCCTAGAATTGTACCATATAATTGATTCAAAGCACTGAAACCTGCACTATAAATTAGAATGTAAATTCCAAAAGAACAGAAGCAACACTCACGGTATTTATACCATAATACCTAACATACCATCCCTTTCACATTTTACACATTTAATAAGTAAAAATTGCAATTAATTAAACTGACCTGAACTGAACTGACACTGAGGGAACTTGTTAGGAAAAGACTGAAAGAAATGGACAAAATCAGAAACAGTTCTCTGAAAAGTGAAGAAAACAGCAAGTTAAGGTGGAGGAAGAGATGACATCCAGTGAAAAATTTCAAAATAAAGAATGCAGTTTTTGGATCCAATCTATAAAAAAGAACAATTCTTCTTGGAACCCTAATGTGACAATAATGAGGAGGAGAAAGAGGAAATGGAAGGGGAGTGGAAGAAAAGTATCAGGAGAATAATGAAAACTAATATTTATATATTATAGCATTTCAAGGTTTGCAAAGTACCTAACATTCATTGGCTACCTGAACTCCTAGATTTTAACTTCATCATCATTATCATCATCATTGTTGTCTTCTTTATCATGCCTCCCCCAGAATAAACTCATCAACAGGAAAAACATTATTAGGAAACTATTGTGGAGTAAACTGAAACCTTATCCACATCATGAGCTGCTTTTGCCTCTCTGACTGGAAGGAAGGAGAGTAAAATAAACAACTTCTTTCATATCCTCCCTTTATAGAAAGTTTCAAAATGCCAGTCATCCCTTCATTCACAGCCACCAGCTGTTCTGACTGGTTTCAATTCCATTCTCATCATGTGCATCATGTTTTCACCTGTCCACACTTTGCAACTTCCTTTTTGTCTTGCCCCATTTGATTGTAAACTCCTTGAGGGTAGGGACTGTCTTTCATTTTCTTATTTGAATCCCCAGCACTTACTTAGCACAGTTTCTGGCACATAGTTTATGCTATCATGTCACAATGTATCATATTGCATCATAACATATTATAAAAAATGACAAAGAGAATGAAATGTCAAGATTAAAAGCAACAAGAACAATCACCCTCTGAACTACATAAGCAATTTAGAGTTTTCCTTCAAACTGTTCTCTTAACAAAGAGAAGATTTGAAATGGCATCATTTTTTATGTTACAAAAATAAGAATTTAGAGCTAAAATGTTATATGACTGAAACTAAAATGACTTTAAAAATAAGATAGTCCAATCTTTTCATTTTAAAGATAACAAAGCTAAGCCTGATAATGATTCTATGATCCTATATGATTAAGTGACTTGCCCAAGTGTAACAAGGGCTTAAACTTTTTCCTATTATGACTCCTTTTCACCTGAGAAATTTTTACATGATCCCGAGAATACAGGTTTATAAAAATGGTACACAAAACAAACATTTGCTAATAATAAATAACTATAGGATCCCATATAGGTCATGAACCACAGTATAAGCAGCTGGACCCTAGACTAATTATATTTTTTCTTTTCTTCCCCTACCATTTAGCTGAAACGTCCACTCTTCCCAGTGTCAAAGTTCCACTTTATCATTATACTTTCATCTCTGAATAGTTTTTTGTTTGTTTGTTTGTTTCGGATTTTTTTGCTTAGGCAATTGGGGTTAAGTGACTTGCCCAGGGTCACATAGTTAGGAAATGTTATGTGTCTGAGGCTAAGTTAGAATTCAGGTCCTCCTGATTTCAGAGCTGGTGCTCTATCCACTGCACCACCTAGCTACCCCTCTGAATGTTCTTTAATAATCTATGCTCAGAATATTCTCTCTCATGTTGATAATTCAGCTCTCTGGAATCCTTCAATTAAACAAAAACAGCTAGCATTTATAAAGAGTTTTAAAGTTTGAAAAGTAAATAGTACCTACCTCTTAGAAAGGCTACAAGGATCAAATGAGACAAAATTTTAGGGGAAAAACAAAACAAAACTCTGCAAACCGTTAAGTGCTATTTTAAAACTAGCTTTATTACTATTATTACTTCATAAAAATTATCTCACTCAATCTTCACAACAACCCTAGGAAGTAGATATTTTTATGATCCCCATATTTTATAGATGAGGAAACTGGAATACATAAAAATTAAGTGACCTGTCCAATAATAGTAAGTGTTCTACCCACTCATTTTTCAAATAAGGAAACTAAGGCCCAAAAAATTCAATGACTTGCCTGAGAACTCAAAGGAAGAAGGAAGCAGAGCAGGAACGTGAACCCAAGTTCTTGGAGAACAAATATAAAGCTTTTCTTCACTTCAAAATATTGTCAAGCAAGATTCAAAAGCTATGAACTAGGATGCCTAAATCAAGAGAAATACTTAACTTTGGAAGACAGACTATGAGGGAAGACATCACCAATTCTGTCTTAAACAATTCTGGATGATGACATATTGACATTAAAGAGAAAGATAAGTAAAATTTACATTTTGGAATCACCAACATATAGAAGATAATTAAATCCATGGGAAATGAGGAGGTTTTTAAGGAAAAGAGTTTACAGAGAAAGTAGAACTGAAGACCAAACTTTTCTGTTATAGCTTTCATTGTGGCAAGGAGACAAACACTCAGAGAGATAAAAAAGATCATTTGAGTGTTAGGAAATCAGTGTTTTATATTCAATGCATCTGCCAAATTTAGCAATCAAAATTTATCTTTGTCGTGACCTATCACCTTTACTCCCAGTTAGTTAATATGAAACTAGCTATAGCTATATTATCCTTCCTAAACAAAAGGCTTGCTATTTAACAGGACTTACCTGGATGGACTTTCTGGAGGCAATAATTTTTAAAAAATGATTAAGAATTTTGATGCCAGAGAGGTAGGGAAGAAAGAATTTGGGGCAAAGAAAGTCTTTTCATCATTTAGTAATGCCATTGTTGTCTGAAGTAAGACTATCTCCAACTTTGAGAACAGAGTCCCTCTTCAACTTCTAATCTTTTTTCCATTTCCACACTTTCTTTTTTTGAAAGAGAAAAAGGTCTCTCAGTATTATCAAGGAAAAGAACTATCATAAGAATCAGGTAATTTACTTTGTCAGAGTAGCTCTAAACATGTTACATAAGTGTCAGAGGAAGCAAAAGTAAAAAACATCATTTCATATAGGATTGAACAAGTTAGTTCCAATATCAATTCCACAGCTTCTAAGTGTCGATAAGGTATTCAGCAAAACTCTATAAGGTTCTGGTGTCACAATTATAAAAAGGAAACAAAATAGTCCCTAAAATTAAGAAATTTATATTCTACTAGGAAGAGTTAAAAAGGTGTGAATCTTTGTTTGAAGACATGGGGAGATGGTTGTGCTTCTTTTTTCTCACCATCATAATTCTCTGTAAAGTGTAGACATGTTCACAGGCATTTTACTGAAAAGACCCAGCAAAAGCCAAAATAATTACCTGGTTGAGGTTCACAGGCGCTATTAATTTTTCATGATTCATGATTCATTATCCTGCATTTAAATGGACTAGGTTAAGTGTTAAGGGACGGACACAACAAATTACTCTTTAATTGTGTTGTTATATACACACCGAGATTTTACTTTGGGGAAATCTTTGAATAAGGCATGTGATTTTCACTCCATGATGAATGATTGTTTAATAGCACTCATTAATGATTCAATTATTAGCATGAATGAAATAAATGTTTATATTAATGGAACAAAGTAACTATAAGAGGAATATTAAGTATAGAACATGCCACAAAGAGAAACTTAAAGAGTAATTTATTTTGGCAATAATAATTATTATGATCATATCATTTATTTGGTATGTTATGGTTTATAAAGCACATTCCATATAACTTTGTAATATGGAACAATGCAAATATTGTTATTCATAATTTATTAATGAATAAACTGAGGTTTCTAAGGATTATGTAGTTTACTCATGATCACACCTAGAAAAATATTCTAAATGATCTCCCAATACAAGTCCAGTGCTCTTTGTATTATGTGCCATTTTCCCTCTCATTCTAAATTAAAATATAATTTACCCATGTATCCATCCCTTTGTTAAAAATTTAAGCTCCTTATAGCCAGGGATGGTTTAGCTTTTCTTCTTTGAATTTAAACTAACATATATAATTAAGTTGTTGATTAAGTTGAAACTATTTATGGAGATATCCATCATGTGGTGATGCCTACAGGGACTCTTCTGGCACCAAGGGAAGACTTAGACCATCAATGAAAAAGTGAGAAAAGAGATGATAAAAACATCAGCATTAAAACAAAGAAGTTTGGGTAACATAAACTGAGACTATATGTAACACACAAAAAAATAAAATTTTAAATTGAGAGGAAATTCCAACAATTAACAATTCCAAATTTCCAAGACTCAGTATCTCAAATCTTTTCTAACCGCAAATCAATGTGAATGCATTGTTGGAATAATTAAATGTATATTAAATGATCGTGAATATATTATTACATGTGTATTCTATACTCAATGAAGTTTCTTAGCAATAACTTATTCTGTGGTTCCAAAGAAAGGATGAGGAAATGTATCTCCCTCCCTTCTTTGCAGAGAGTAGACTATCTCTGCAAAAGGAGAGAATATAGAACATTTCAAGCCTTTGAAACTCAGTAGGCATGTTATTTGTAATTCCTTTTTCCCCTCTGGGAAACTTATTCTTTGTTATGGTGATAGCTTTCTGAGGAAAGAAGCAAAGAAGAATCTATTTGGAAATGAAAGAGATATAGAAACTAAAAGAAAGGCATGCAATTTTATAATGCCCTCCAGAAAATTTTATAAGGCCAAAAAAAGTTGAGATAAACACAAACACAATCACAATTGCAAGGGTATACATAGATAATCTACAAAGTTCCCTTATGTGCAATGCCTCCCTTAATGACAGCAAATAAAGGAATCATTACTGTATGTGCCTGTGTGTGTGTGTGTGTGTGTGTGTGTGTGTGTGTATATATGTATGAAAAGCACAGTGGATTTGCACAAAGTAGGCACTCAATAAATACTTGCTGAATATATGAATGCATAGGTAATTTTTATGACATCAACAAAATTTCAAAGAGACCAATTCTAAATCTTTGAGAGAGAGAGAGAGAGAGATAGACAGAGAGAGAGAGAGAGAGAGAAAATATGAGGAAAAGAAATAAGAGCTTTGCAGGAGAATCTGAGAAAGAAAAAGAAATTGACTGAAAAAAACAACTCCTGAAAAAATACATTTAGTGAAATGGAAAAAAAAAATAAAATACTGAAGAAAACAACTTCTTCGGAAATGGATTTAGTGAAATGGAAACAGAGCAACTTCTTTAAAAATAGAATTGGTAGAATGGGAAAAAAGTTCAATGAACAAAACAACACCTTTAAAAGTATAACTGGCCAAATACAAAAAAAAAGTTAAAAAAAAAAACTAATTGAACAAATTCATTCACTAAAAACTAGAATTGGACAAGTGGAAGTGAATGACTAAATGAGATATCAAAAATCAGTTAAACAAAACCAAAAAGGTAAAAAAAATAAAAGAAAATGCAAAATACCTCATTGGAAAAACAACTTGCCTGGAAAATGGATCCATGTGAAAAAATCTTAGAAATTATTGGATTTCTTGAAAACTAGCATGAAAAAAAGACCTTGGACAACATCTTTCAAGAAATCATAAAGGAAAATTGCCCTGATATGCTAGAACCAGACTCCAAAAAGGAAACTCCAACGAATATTATAGTTAAATTCCAGAATTATCACATCAAGGAGAAAATACTGCAAGCAGTCAGAAAGAAACAATTCAAATATCCAGGAGCCACAATCAGAATTACCTAAGATCTAGCAGTTTCTACCTTCAAGTATTAAAGAGGAATATGATATCCTGGAGAGAAAAGGAGCTTGGACTGCAGTCAAGAATCAACTATCCAGCAAAACTAAGCATTATCTTTCTGGGAAGAAGAAATGGACATTCAATGGAATAGGGAGTTTTCAATTATTTTTGAAGAAAAGCCCGGAGCTGAACAGAAAATGTGATCTTGAAATACAGAACTCAAGAAAAGAAAAAGGTAAAAGGGGAAGAAAAACAGCTATATTTTTTAAAGGTTAAAATGTTTACACATCCCCATATGGGAAAATGATACTTGTAACTCTTGGGAATTATATTTTTGTTAGGGTGATATTTAAGAGGTTGTAGATATAAATTGATTTTAATGTGGTGATATAAAAAAAGAAACTAGAGTAAAAAAGGCATTGCACTGGAAGAAGAATGAAAGGGGAGGTAAAATGGGGTGAATTACAACATGTAAAGAGGCAAAAAAAAAAACTATTACAGTTGTGATAAAGAGAGAGAGGGATGAGCACTGTCGGAATTTAATTTCATTGGATTTGGCTCAAAAGGGGAATATCATACATATTATGTTTGGTATAAAAATTTATCTCACCCTATAGAGAAGTAGGAGGGAAAGGGGAAAGAAAGGGGGAGACTAATGTAAGAGAGGACAGAATAGAAGGAGAAAGGAATAAGAAAGGAAGGACAGAACAAAAAAAAAAGAGGGCAGATTCAGGGAGGTGGTGGTCAGAAGTAAAATACTGGTAGGAGGGAAAGAGGGGGAAAGGAGAAAGAAAAGTATAACTTGGGAAAAAAATAGGATTGCAGAAAATACAGAGAAAGTTTAAACTGAATATGAATTGAATGAACTCTCCCATAAAACGGAAGTGAATAGAAGACTGGACTAAAAGTCAGAATCCTACAATATGTTTTTTTTCAAGAAATACATTTGAAGCAAAGGGATAGACTAAAAATAAAAGGCTAAAGCAGGATCATTTATTCTTTACCTGAAGCAAAAAAAAAAAAAAAAAAAAAAAAAGCAGGGGTACAGGTTAACAGAAGAGGAAATAAATTATTTAAATAGCCCAATTTTAAAAAAAGAAATAGAACAAGCTATTAACGAACTCCCGAAGAAAAAATCTCCAGGGCCAGATGGATTTACATGTGAATTCTACAAAACATTCAAAGACCAATTAATTCCAATACTATATAAACTATTTGAAAAAATAGGGGAAGAAGGTATACTACCAAATTCCTTCTATGATACCGATATGGTGCTGATACCTAAACCAGGTGGGGTGAAAACAGAGAAAGAAAATTACAGACCAATTTCCCTAATGAATATTGATACAAAAATTCTAAATAAGATATTAGCAATGAGATTACAGAAAGTCATCCCCAAGATAGTATAGTATGACCAAGTAGGATTTATACCAGGAATGCAAAGCTGGTTCAACATTAGGAAAACTATAAGCATAATCAATTACATTAATAATCAAACTAACAAAAACCATATGATTATCTCAATTAGATGCAGGAAAAGCATTTGATAAAATTCAACACCCATTCCTATTAAAAACACTAGAGAGTATAGGAATAAATGGGCTTTTCCTTAAAATGATCAGTAGCATCTACTTAAAACCATCAGCAAGCATCATGTATAATGGGGACAAACTAGAACCATTCCCAAAAAGATCAGGAGTGAAACAAGGCTGCCCACTGTCACCATTACTATTCAATATTATATTAAAAATGTTAGCTATGGCAGTAAGAGAAGAAAAAGAGATTAAGGGAATTAGAATAGATAATGAGGAAACCAAATTATCACTCTCTGCAGATGACATGATGGTATACTTAGAGAACCCTAGAGACTCAACTAAAAAACTACTAGAAACAATTCACAACTTTAGCAAAGTTGCAGGATACAAAATAAATCCACATAAATCATCAGCATTTTTATATATTACCAACAAAGTTCAGCAGCAAGAAATACAAAAAGAAATTCCATTCAAAATAAAGGATGATAGTATAAAATATTTGGGAATCAATCTGCCAAGAAAAAGTCAGGAACTATACAACTAAACTACAAAACACTTGCCACACAAATAAAATCAGACCTAGTCAATTGGAAAAATATTAAATTCTCATGGGTAAGCCGAGCAAATATAATAAAAATGACAATACTACCCAAACGAATTTACTTATTTAGTAGTGCCATACCAATCAAACTCCAAGAAATTATTTTACAGTTCTAGAAAAAACAGTAGCAAAGTTCATTTGGAAGAACAAAAGGTCAAGAATTTCAAGGGAATTAATGAAAAACAAGGCTGATGAAGTTGGCCTTGCTGTACCAGATCTAAAACTAAATTATAAAGTAGCGGTCATCAAAACCATTTGGTACTGGCTGAGAAACAGACTAGTCGATCAATGGAATAGTATAGGATCACAGAACAAACTAGGTAATAACTACAGCAATTTAGTGTTTGATAAACCCAAAGACCCCAGCTTTTGAGATAAGTACTTACCATTTGACAAAAATTGCTGGGAAAATTGCAAACTAATGTGGAAGAAATTAGAGCTTGACCCACAACTAACACCACATACCAAGATAAGATCTAAGTGGGTTCATGATCTAGATATAAAGAGTGATATTATAAGCAAATTAGAGGAACATAGGATAGTTTACCTCTCAGACCTGTGGAAATGGAACAAATTTATGTCCAAAGAAGACTTGGAACTCTTAACTGAACTCCAGATAGATAATTTTGACTATATTAAGTTAAAAAGTTTTTGTACAAACAAAATTAATGCAGACAAGATTAGGAGGGAAGCAACAAATTGGGAAATCATCTTTACATTTAAGGGTTCTGATAAAGGCCTCATTTCTAAAACATATAGAGAATTGTCTCATATTTATAAGAATTCAAACCACTCTCCAATAGATAAATGGTCAAAGGATATGAACAGAAAATTTTCACATGATGAAACTAAAACCATTTCTAGTCATATGAAAAGGTGCTCCAAATCACTATTGATCAGAGAAATGCAAATTAAGACAACTCTGAAGTACCACTACACACCTGTCAGATTGGCTAAAATGTCAGGAAAAGATAATGATGAATGTTGGAGGGGATGTGGGAAAACTGGGACACTGGTGCATTGTTGGTGGAACTGTGAACAGATCCAGCCATTCTGGAGAGCAATTTGGAACTATGCTCAAAAACTTATCAAACTGTGCCTACCCTCTGACCCAGCAGTGTTTCTATTGGGCTTATATCCCAAAGGGATCTTAAAGGAAGGAAAGGGCCCTACATGTGCAAAAATGTTTGTGGCAGCCCTTTTTGTAGTGGCTAGAAACTGGAAGCTGAATGGATGCCCCTCAACTGGAGAGTGGCTGAATAAATTATGGTATATGAATATCATGGAATATTATTGTTTTGTAAGAAATGACCAGCAGGATGATTTTAGAGAGGCTTGGAGAGACTTGCATGAACTGATGCTGAGCGAAGCGAGCAGAACCAGAAGATCATTATACACGACAACAACAAGACTATATGAAGATCAATTCTGATGGACATGGTTCTCTTCGACAATGAAATGTCTCAAACCAGAAGAAAGCCATACACACCCAGAGAGAGGGATATGAAATATGGACCACAGCATATCATTTTCATGCTCTATACTGATGTTTGCTTGCATTGTATTTCCTTTCTCAGATATTTTTTGTTCACGTAGATACGATTATTCTTGCACAGCAAGATAAGTATGGAAATATGTATACATATATTCAACTTGTCAAGTATTTTAATATAATTAACATGTAGTAGACTTCCTGCCATCTAGGAGAGGGGAGGGGACTAGGGGCGAAAATTTGTAACGGAAAGCTTTGTAAAGGTCAATGTTGAAGAACTACCCATATATATGTTTTGCAAATAAAAGCTTTAATAAAAAAAAAAAAAAGCAGGGGTAGCAATCATTAGCTCAGATTAAACAAAAACAAAAGTAGACCTAATTAAAAGAGATAAAGAAGAAAACTACATCTTGCTAAAGAGTACCAAAGACAATGAAGTAATATCAATGCTAAACATATATGCACCAAGTGGTATAGCATCTAAATTCATAGACAAGTTAAGAAAGTGTCAAGAAGAAATAGACAGCACTATAGTAGTGGAGGATCTCAACATCCCTCTTTCAGAACACAAAGTAAACAAGAAATATGTTAAGAAAGTAAATAGCATATTAGAAAATTTAGGGATGACAGACTTTTGAAGAAAAATTGAATGGGGATAGAAAAGGATATACATTTTTCTTGACAGTACATGGAACTTATACAAAAATTGTCCATGTCCATTCCTATTTAAAAAAAAACACTAGAGAGGAGAGGAATAAATGGAGTTTTCCTTAAAATGATAAATAGTATCTCTTGACAACCATCAGCAAATATGATGTGTAATGGGGATAAACTAGAAGCACTCCCAATAAGATTAGAGGTGAAACAGGGTGGCCCATTGTCACCACTACTATTCAATATTGTCTTAGAAATGTTAGCTTTATGCATTGTGTCTCCTTTATCTGATTTTTCTTTCTTGTAGATACAATTTCCTTGCACAACAATGATAAGTGTGGTAATATGTATACATATATTCGATTTGTCAAGTATTTTAACATAATTAACATGTACTGGATATCCTGCCATCTAGGGGAAGGGTGGGGAGTAGGGAGGAAAAATTTGTAACAGAAATCTTTGTAAGGCTTATTGTTGAAGAATTACCCATACATATGTTTTGCAAATAAAAAAAAAAGAAAGAAAAGAAATGTTAGCTTTAGCAATAATAAAAGAAAAAGAAATTGAAGGACTTAACAAAGAAACAACATTATCATTCTTTGCAGATGATATGATGATAATCCTAGAGAATCAACTAAAAAACTACTAGAAACAACAACTTTAGCAAAGTGGCAGGATATAAAATAAACACATAAATCACTGGCATTCCTATATGTTACCAATAAAGTCTAGCAGCAAGAGAAAGAAAGAAATATTCATTTAAAATAACTGTAGATAATATATTTGGGAGTCTATCTGCCATGACAAAACCAGGAACTATTTGAACACAATTGCAAAATACTTTTCACATAAATGATGTTAGATCTTAACAACTAGAAGAATATCAATTGCCCATGAATAGGCTGAGCTAAAATATATAATAAAATGACAATTCTACTTATTCACTGCCATACCAATCAAACTACCAAAAAATTACTTTATATAGCTAGAAAAAAATAACAAAATTCATTTGGAAGAAGAAAAGGTGAAGAATTTCAAGGGAATCAATGGGGAAAAAAAAAAAAAAAAAAGGTGGCCTAGCTGTACCAGACCTATAACTACAGAATAAAGTGCTGATCATTTAAAAAAAAAAAATTGGTACTGGCTAAGAAATAAGAGTAGTGGATCATTGGAATAGGTTAGGTTCACAAGACACAATAGTCAATGATCATGGTAATCTTGAAGTTGATAAACCCAAAGATTCTAGCTTCTGGGATAAGAAATCACTATTTGACAAAAATTGCTGAGAAAATTGGAAATTAGTACAGAAGAATCTAGGCATTGGCCCACACCTAACACCTTCTGTTTTGGTTTTTGTTTTTTCTTTCTCATAGTTTTTCCCTTTTGTTCTGATTCTTTTTTCACAGACTAATATGGAAACATGATTAATATGATTATATGTATAACCTCTATCAGATGTTTGCTGTCTTAGGGAGGGGGAAGAGGGAGTAAAGAGAAGGGGAAAACATTTGGAACTCAAGATTTTAAAAAAGTGAATGTTGAAAACTCTCTCTTACATGTAATTGGAAAAAATAAAATACTACTAAGTGGAGAGGGGAGAGAGAAAAAAAAATGAATAAATGAAGAGTTCAGAATATGTTGTAGGCACCCTGGAGAACAGCTTTTCTTCTTCAGCATGTCCTTTCAAAAGAAAATGTATTTTTTTGCTAGTTGTTCTTGACCCATAGGACTTTATATAGCTAGAAAAAATAATAACAAAATTCAACTGGAAGAAGAAAAGTTCAAGAATTTCAAGGGAATCAATGGAAAAAAAAAAAAAGAAGAAAAAAAGAAAGGTGGCCTAGTTGTACCAGAACTATAACTACAGAATAAAGTGCTGATCATTTAAAAAAAAATGGTACTGGTTAAGAAATAAAAGTAGTGGCTCAATGGAATAGGTTAGGTTCACAAGACACAACAGTCAACGATTATGGTAATCTTGAATTTGATAAACCCAAAGACTCCAGCTTCTGGTATAAGAAATCACTATTTGACAAAAGTTGCTGGGAAAATTGGAAATTAGTACAGAAGAATCTAGACATTGGCCCATACCTAACACCTAAGACCTTACACCAAGAAAAGATTGAAGATCTTGATGATCTAGACCAAAAAAAAAAAAAAAAGTGAAAATTGTATGTTTTGATTTGCATTCATACTCCATAGTTATCTCCAGATGTCAATAGCATTTTCCATTGCGGATCTTTTGGAATTATCTTGAGTCATTATATTGTTGAGAAGACCTAAATATGTCATAGATGATGATCACATAATGTTGCTATTACTGTGTCTTGGTTCTGTTCACTTCATTCATGTGCTATGACTCTTGAAAAAATTTAACTTCTAAGTGCCTGAAGCAGTTCATTATACAACAGTTGCAGACTTATGTTTGATGGATGGATTTTCTTCACTGGAAGTTCCCAGTACTTGTCCAAAATTGTAACTTGACAGATTAGAAAATATTCTTTTTTTCTGAACATATTTCAATATTTATCATGCTGCACAAGAAAAATCAGATCAAAGGGGAAAAAAATAGGAAAAAAACACAAATGAACAAACAACAACAATTTTTAAAAATGCAAAAATACTATATTGTGACCCACTTTCGGTGCCCATAGTCTCTCTTTGGGTGCAGCTGGTCTCTCTCTATCACAAATCTGTTGGACTTGCCCTGAATTACCTCATAGTTGAAAACAGTCAAGTCCATCACAGTTGATCATCACATAATCTTGTTG
Organism: Myrmecobius fasciatus; assembly: GCA_023553655.1. Taxonomy (NCBI): domain Eukaryota; kingdom Metazoa; phylum Chordata; class Mammalia; order Dasyuromorphia; family Myrmecobiidae; genus Myrmecobius; species Myrmecobius fasciatus. Next base: position 142,763 of record JAJPUD010001082.1, on the reverse strand, counting down.
TTTCTGTGTACAAAGTTCTTTTGGTTTTGCTGGCTTTATTCAGCATCAGTTCATGTAAATCTCTCCAGGGCTTTCTGAAATCACCCTGCTCATCATTTGTTATAGAACAGTAATATTCCATTACCTTCATATACCATAACTTATTCAGCCACTGATCAACTGATGGGCATCCATTCTTTTTCCAGTTCCTTGCCATTATGAAAAGAACTGTTACAAACATTTTTGCACATGTGGGTCCTTTCCCCTTTTTTATGATCTCCTTAGGATACAGATTCAGTTAGAAACACTGCTAGACCAAAAAAAGGGTATGCAGAGTTTGATAGTCTTTTGGATATAGTTCCAAATTGCTCTTCAGAATGGTTGGATCAGTTCACAACTCCAACAACAATGTATCAATGTCCTAGTTTTCCCATATCTCCAGCGACATTTATCATTATCTTTTCCTGTCATCTTACCCAATGAGAAGTATGAAGTGGTATTTCACAGTTTTCTTAATTTGCATTTCTCTAATCAATAGTGATTTAGAGCATTTTTTCATTTGACTAGAAATAGCTTTAATTTTTTCATCTGAAAATTGCCTGCTTATATCCTTTGACCATTTATCAATTGGAGAATGGCTTGTATTCATATAAATTCAGTCATCCATATATTTTAGAAATGAGGCCTTTATCATGATGTTAATTTTTTTCCCCCAGTTTTCAGCTTCCCTTCTAATCTTGGCTGCATTGGTTTTGTTTGTACAAAATCTTTTTAATTTAATATAATCAAAATTGTCCATTTTACATTTTATAACAGTCTCCAGTTCTTCTTTAGCCATAAATTCCTCCTTTCTCCATAGATTTGAGATATAGCCTATCCCTTATTCTTCTATTTTCCATTAAAGTACCTAGAATAATTGATATCAACACAAAAATAATTAGCTTAGATGTGTATATCATAAATTAAAAAAATACTTAATGCACACAGCAATATTCTAGGTATTAAAGAGCTACAAAGAAAGAAGATACTACTTTATAGGTCATTTGGTAAATAATTATTTATTAAATAAACTCCCTACAGGCCTTTTGTTAAACACTAAGGATACAAAAAAAGGCTAAAGACAATCCCAGCTTTCAAGGAGCTAAGTTCACTGTGGAATGAGGGGAACTATGTAAGCAATTATGTACAAGTAAAATATGTATAGGAAAAACTGTGAGTACTTTCAGAGTGAGGGCACTAAGATTCATTTTTTTATTAAAGCTTTTTATTTTTAAAACATATGCATAATTTTCAACATTCACCTTTGAGAAACCTTGTGTTTCAAATTTTTCTCCCTCCTTTTCCCCCCACTCTCCTCCCCTAGACAACAAGTAATCCAATATGTCAAATATGTGCAATTCTTCTAGATATATTTCCACAATTATGCTGCAAAGAAAAATCAGATCAAAAAGGGAAAAAAAATGAGAAAGAAAACAAAATGCAAGGAAACAACAACAAAAAAGTGAAAACACTATGTTGTGATCCACCCTCAGTTCCCACAGTTCTCTTTGTGAGTGTAGATGGCTCTTTCCATCACAAGACCACTAGAACTGGCCTGAATCATCTCATTGTTAAAAAGAGCCCCGTCCATCAGAATTGATCACTGAATAATCTTTTATTGCCATGTACAATGTTCTCTTACTTCTTACTTCACTTAGCATCAGTAAATCTCTCCTGGGAAGGCACTAAGATTAAGCAGGATTAAGAAAAGCATCTTGAAGAAGACAGATAGTGTAAAGTCTAAGAAGACTGGAAAGGTAAGAGAGGACTAGGTTACTTAGTGCTTTGAATACCAAACCAAAAAAAAATTTATTTTTGATCCTGAAGGTAACAGGGAGGGCCTGAAGTTTATTGAATTGGGCTATAAACTATTAGACCTGTGATTCAGGAAAATCAATTTCACTGCCGAGTGGAGAATGGACTGGAGTTGAGAGAGTCCTGAGGCTGGCAAATGACCAACAGACTATTTCAATAGTCCAGGTATGAGATAATGAAGATTTATACCAGATTAGCTGCCCAAGAAGAAAAGGGAACATAAGTGAGAGAATGTTACAAAGTAAAATTGGCAGGCTTTAGTATCAGATGAGGTGGGAGAGGGGGTGTAAGGACAGAGGAGAAGATGGGTAGACAAGCACCTAAAATCATAAAAAGAGACAACATCCAAGGGATAAAAATATATAAAAAAGAATTTTAATACCCAGAAGGTATCAAAAAGTAATCATCTTCTGGGAAACTGATATCCTATACTATTTCATGGTTATTAGAATTGCTCTTCTTGATATCATTAGATATGAAATACTACCATTAAAAACTATAATTAGGGCATACTAAAAAAAAAAAAACAAAAAAAAACCCAAACCCAATTCACTGTCTATTGGAATTATCCAGGTACATAATCACAAATCAGATATATACAGATATGTATTTGAAGAATGCAAATCTTGGAGAAGGAAAGGGACAATATGGAAGAACACACAAAAAATTCAAATATAGCATTTTGCTTTGTTTTTTAAATTTCAAAATCAGAACTTAGTTTAAACAAGAGAAGACAAAAAACTGTATAACTAATCTTGACTCAAAAATATAAAAAACAAAATGAAAACAAAATGATTCTCCCCTCTTTAAATACGTATAAGTAAGTAAAAAAGACAAAATAACTGGACTGGCTTTATTTTTATAAAAGAGGAAGAAGTAGAAAAAATTAGTAGACTGAGTTTGATTTTGAAAAACCAATTAAAAAAAAAAGCATCAGAAAGTATCAACATGAAGATGGTCCTAAAAAGACACATACATACATCTGGTGAAATATATACCTTACCTATTGGAGTTTTTGGTAAAACTCAGAAGTGTTAAATTCTTTTTACAGAACTCTAATGGATAAGCTTAAGACATGTTACAATTAACAGTCTTGCTTTCATCTCAAATTCAGTCACTTTAAACTGGGAAAATAGAAATGGCTGCAAGTTAAACCATTTCAATTCAGATTTGTTACTCTAGTCATAAAAGAAATTATAAACCTCATCACTCAATCTTCAAACCAACCCTTATTTCAACCCCCTTCTAAATGCACTCAATAAAATAAAAGCTAGCTGCTCTTCAAGGAGGGATGGAAGGAGAGGAGGAGTAGAGAGTGAATTTGGGTCATTCATTATCAACAATCAAAACGGAAAAATGGAAATATTTAGCACAAAAATGACCTTACAATAATGTAATTCCTGACAAGTCCATAAATATTATCAATCTTTTGAATGAACTGATAATTCTTTAAAACAACTACAAAGCCTAGTAAAACACTGCTACTTGAGGCAAACATCTTTAAGTTGACTAAACTATGCTGTCCTCAAAATATTTCTTTAAATTAATAGATACAGACCTGTGGAGATGGAATGAATTTGTCCAAAGAAGACCTGGAACTCCTAATTGAACACCAGATAGATAATTTTGATTATATTAAGTTAAAAAGTTTCTGTACAAATAAAACTAATGCAGACAAGATTAGGAGGGACGCATCAAATTGGGAAATCATCTTTACATTTAATGGTTCTAATAAAGGCCTCATTTCTAAAATATATAGAGAATTGTCTCACACATATAAGAATTCAAGCCACTCTTCAATAGATAAGTGGTCAAGGGATATGAACAATTTTCAGATGATGAAATTAAAACCATCTCTAGGTCATATGAAAAGTTGCTCCAAATCACTATTGATCAGAGAAATGCAAATTAAGACAACTCTGAGGTACCACTACACACCTGTCAGATTGGCTAAAATGACAGATAACGATGAATGTTGGAGGGGATGTGGGAAAACTGGGACACTGATACATTGTTGGTGGAACTGTGAACGGATCTAACCATTCTGGAGAGTAATTTGGAGCTATGCTCAAAAAGTTATCAAACTGTGCATACCCTTTGACCCAGCAGCATTTCTATTGGGCTTATATCCCAAAGAAATCATAAAGGAAGGAAAGGGCCCCACATGTGCAAGAATGTTTGTGGCAGCCCTTTTTGTAGTGGCTAGAAACTAGAAACTGAATGAATGCCATCAATTGGAGAATGGCTGAATAAATTATGGTGTATGAATGTTATGGAATATTATTGTTCTGTAAGAAATGACCAGCAGGACGATTTCAGAGAGGCCTGGAGAGACTTGCATGAACTGATGCTGAGTGAAATGAGCAGAACCAGGAGGTCATTATACACAGCAACAACAATATTACATGATGATCAATTCTGATGGACATGGCTCTCTGCAACAAAGAATTGTCTCAAACCAGTTCCAATTGTTCACTGAAGAAAACCATATACACCCAGAGAGAGGGTTGTGAAATGTGGACCACAACATAACATTTTCATGCTCTCTATTGATGTTTGCTTGCATTGTGTTTCCTTTCTCTGATTTTCTTTTTTTCTCTTGTAGATAAGATTTTTCTTGCACAACTTGTCAAGTATTTCAACATTATTAACATGTAGTGGACTTCCTGCCATCTAGGGGAGGGGAGGGGACTGGGGGTAAAAGTTGTAATGGAAAGCTTTGTAAAGATCAATGCTGGGGAACTACCCATACATATGTTATACAAATAAAAAGCTTTAATAAAAAAATATATATACAAATAAAAAGCTTTAATAAAAATAATTAATTAATTGATACAGTCTCTTTATTAAAAAAAATTAAGCTTCCAAATAAGACATGCACCATCAATAGCGTGGTCTATTTTGCATAAATATGAAAAATAGTACTTAATATACCTGCTGACTTTATTAATTTAGTTGGATCAACAAGCTACACACAAATTTATCTAAATTCAATCCTTTTTTTATGTCAAAAGACATTTTTAAAGAAGTACTTAAGCAAAATTGTCTCCAATGTAGAATATATTTTAGCATTGCTTTCTATGAGAAAAAAAAAATCATCTCTCTTTTCAACTTATTTTGCTTCCTTTGCAATAACTGTGTTGAACTGAAGCTGCTTAAAATGACTCTAGTTACTCAGCTGAAGTTGACTTTCATAATTTCAAATACTGCAATCTTTCACAAACTGATGTAGAAATTTTTAAAGGACTAACATTCCCTACAATAGAATAATTTGCATAGCAAATTAAATATTTTAAAAATTGATATGTTTTCATACCTAAGGGTAATAACCTGAGGAAGCTGAATTTGATTTGAAAGGTCCTGGGAATGCAATAAAGGCGCTTGAGAAGAGTAACATAATGGAAGCATATATTAAGAAAAATAAACTGGTAGTTGCATGAAGGACAAATAGAATGAAGAAAAATCAGAAAATAGGAGACAGAAAGCTAGGACAATAATTAGAGATGAAGGAATCATGATAACTTAAATGTCAGTAGCAGAAATAGAAAGTGACCAATCCAAGATATTTTTAAGAGAAAGGATCATGTTGTCAATTAAATATGCAAATTGTAAGGAAAGACTCATATGTTTCAAAAGACATCTGAAAAAATCAACAGTGACCCATATATTAAGGACATAAAGAAGTCATTGATGCCTGATTTGTTTTAATCTCACTTTTATAGTCTGTCTACAGACCTGCTTAAGAGTTTATGCACTTCAACTAATGTCAGTACTAAAAAAAATCACAGTAATTTATTTGGAAGATCTTTCTAAACTATTTACACTATTATTTCCTTTTCAGATGGAGGAGATTCAAGGATTTACCGTCCATCTCCTGAACACAGATAGTCCTCTTATGTCAAATGTTACCTTAAAACAAATATTTTCCATAACCAACAATTGCGACTTAAGTGATTTTACCTTAATGTTTAAAAAAAAAAAGTCAATGTAAATACAAGAGTACAAAAAGGGTAATATTTACTTGGAAAAAAATGACAGTCAACAGTGAGTAGTTTATTTCTGCTACAGCATTTGAGGAAATTCAGAATTATTAGAAAAGATTTTTATGGCTTGACTTTAATTACTTTCCCATGTTCATAGACTGCTTGGCTTCTGAGCCCAAGTTATAACAAAAGAGTATGATCAACTGCTGAGTTAAAAAGACTTCCTACTGCTTTTATCTGTTAGTAAAGCTACTGTCTACAAAGACCTCCCCCAAGAATCATGGAGTATGAACTACAGGCCTGCTCGGGTCTGGTTGCTACATCCCAGCCTGCATTCATTACTTCACCCCATTAACATTCCATACTGAGAGCCCTTTGCCAGTTTTATGAGGCGAAACCACAAAATGTCAGGTTAACAAAACTCTCACACAGCAATTTCACCTTGAAATACTGCCTGTCAAACTCTACTTCCAAGATTTTCAATAAATTACTATCTCTATAAAGCTTGTTAGAAGCTTTATACTTTAGGTAAGAACCAAAAAAAATTTTTTATCATAATCAGGTACCATCAAAATATGATCAGGCTTTCTGATAATATATCATAGCTAAGAAAAAAGCAACACCAGGGATATCAAGTGTCTGACAAGCTTATTTTTAGATGCCTTAACATTCAAGAAGTAAACAACAATAACAAAACTCCTATTAAAATTTAAGGTCAAATAGACAATTAAGAAAGAACGTGTCTTTTTTAGAGCTATAATTGTTACTTTGCATCCTTTATAATAATCTACAAGTCAACTCAAAAACCATGTAAACTAAATCACAATTTGCAAAGGAATAAAGGAATAGCTCTAGAGAAAAATCTTAGAGCTTTTATGTAATAGAATTATTACAATTATCACAGCAACTATTAATATATCACTCTCTTTCCTGTCCATAGCATTAGAACTTAAGTGCATTACCGACAAAAAGAAGATAAAAGTGACTGCTCATGGAAATTGTCACCACTTCCTTCACACAATTACCTATATCCTTCACCCTAATAAGAATGGATAGAAAAATTGGGCTAGCCCAAGAAATTGCTCCTCACAAATGGATCCTGAACCCTCCCAGATCCTGCTATTCTTTCTGGAATCTGTGAGTGAAGTAAGACACACTTACCTACCATTTTCATATTAAGTGATTGTAACCAAAGGTATTTGCATACATTTATCTTCTGAAAAAGTACTTCACAAATGATACTCAATTGTTTAGCTAGCTATAAATTGTGTTCTCTCTCATGCATGGTGGACAATCATTCAAAAACTCAAAGAATTTATATACATATATATATATACATATATATATATAACTGACAGACTATTCTTTCACAAAGAAATAGAAACATTTTATTAACTCCAGAGATGAGAAATGCATTACTCTCTAACTTCTTTTGCTGTTGCTTCCACATGGCATGTTTAGTGTGTAAGCATCCATCAAATGTCTGCACCATGACTGAGCACAGACTTAATTAACACACCATATAGAGAAAACACCAAACCAGAGAAGACCATGTTTCATCTCCCATTCTACAATGATACAAGCCACATATCTTGCTATATTCTCTGTCTCTCTTCTCCATGACTTAAGCTATCCCTATGAAGAGGACCTAAAGAAAAGAAAAACTGCTCCTTATTTATGAAGAAGTTAATTCACTCAGTTTCTCAAATCTTACCTTGGTGGAGCTATCTTGATTAGTGAATGAGTGACCACAAACTCAGCTCAACATAACATCTCCCCCAATATGGATATCCACATTACCAACATGCAGAGTGTAGCATCATGGAAAAAGTGATGGAACTGAAATCAAGAGAGCCTGAGTGTGATTGGTAGGTTGTATTATTTTTAGCAGGACCTGTAAGACCTTGAGCAAATGGAGGTTTATTTTTCCATCAGTTTACTTATCTGTAAAACAAAAGGGATGGGCTTAGATGATCTCTAAGTCCATATCAGGTTCTAAATCTATGTGCCTGTGAAGGTAATCCTATTTTAATATTTCTGTTTTACTCACTACTAGTCTGGAAGTCACAGAGTACTAGGTAGCATATTGGGAAGTGACATTACTACCTATTACATGCTGCCATCTTATTCTCCACTCTCAAGTTTTTCCTTTAAGAGAGTACAGAACTAAAAAAAAAAGAGAACTCCAGGGAAGTAAAAGGAAAGAAATCAAAATCCACACTACTTACTATTGGCTACCCAAGGAAACCTAAAAGCTCATTCTTCTCTAGAAGTTATTTTTTAAACAGCAACTCCATTGACCTCAGAGGTCAAAACAGGATCTAGGCAGTAGCATATATTATTAAAGAGAACTCTCGAGGGAACTAGAGGATGGAGTTTAATCACTCTAAGTTAAACTTTTAGGTTAAATCTGTAACATTTCCACATATGTTTCATTTTCCATTCTTTTAATTATTTTTCTTGCTATTCTCTGGATTCCTTCCAGTTTCTTGATATCCCTCTTAAAATAAGAAAACAAAACTAGATACAATATGAGACTCAGAATAAAACCAAGTATCTCACTGTTTATTCATACATTCTACTATTCTGTTGTTTTTAGTTAGAGCAATTAATTAGCAGCTTTGGTTCACTAGAGGCTCTTCTATCCTATACTTATGCTAAGCTTGATTGTTGTCATTTGCCATTATATGTTGATTTTTATTTTGTCATATTATTTGTATTTTAGCCCATCTCTGTATTTTGTAAAGAGTGTCCCCCAAGCCTTATGTGCCCACCAAACCTTAAAATCATTAGCTCCTCTTGAAACTAAGCTCAAGCACCATATCTTCTGAAGACCATCTGCTACCCTCAGCTATGAGGCATAAATGTCTTAGTAGCCTCTGATACAGCTGATCACCTTCTCCTACTTAAGATTCTCTTCAAATCTCTTGAATTTTCATTAAACTCTCCTTTCCTGGTTCTCCTAGATCTTTATGCAGGATACATGTGTTAAAGATGCATGTCCTTCTAAGTTTGCCTTCGGCCCTCTCTTCTTATTCCCTTATATGATTTTGCTTAGTGATCTCTTCAGTTCCTATAGATTTCAAGTATCATCTTTATATGATGATCTTCAATTCTTTTTTTCCCCCCAGCATTAATCTCTCTCAACTTCTAGTCTTGCATCTTCAAATGCCTAAAGAACATTTTGAATGTGATATCACATAGACATCTTAAACTCAGCAGGTCCAAAATAAAAATCATTATCTTTTCCTCTAAACCTTCTATTCTTCTGAAGTTTTCTGTTACTGCTGAGGGTACCACCATCTTCTCATTTATCCAAGCTCACAATCCAAATGGTACCCCTAATTTCTCATTCTTCCTAACCCTCCCACACACAATATGTTGTCAGTAAAAATAATTAAGTGTCCACAGCAGGTACTGTGTGAAGTGGTAAGAATAAAAAGAAAGTCAAAAAACAGTCTCTACTCTCAAGAACCACACAATATAATAAGGGAAACAGGATGAAAACCAACCAGGAACAGACAGGATATAAAGATAGCAAAATGGAAATCAATGAAGAGGATGACACTACATTAAAAAGAACTGAGGTAAGCTTCTTACAAAAAGTTGTTCTTTGGTTGAGACATGGAAGAAGTCAGCAGGCAGAAATGAAAAGAGAGAGGATTCCAGATATACTGGACAGCTGGTGAATATATAGATTAGAGAGATGAAGTATTATGTCCAAGGTAGTAAGGATCACTGGATTGCAAGAATGCAATACAGAGTAAGGTACAGTAAAAGTAAGAACCAGATTAAGGAGAAATTGAAAAGTTACATTTATTTCTAAGTCAGATGATTAATTAAGCTGACAGGAATTTCAGAACTGACATCCTAGAATTTGTAATTCAAAAGGGCAAGGATTTCCTCTTTGCTCTTTTAGTAATTTGGTCCTACCATTTTGCAGGTTGAAAGTGGACTCAAGGCCCTCCAAGTAGATCTTAAAGGAAAACACATAATGTGTAAGAGAAAATAAAAGGAAGGAGGACTATAGAAGTACTGCAACAAAGATATGGTATTCCCAACACCATCTGGGACTTAATGAACTAAGCTAGAAATAATCAGCAGCACAGTAAATACTTCACTCAGTTTCTTCTGAGTATTTACTCAGTTTTTTCTATGTTCTAGGCACCATGCCAAGAACTACAGATACACAGAAAGGAAAAAACATAACCATAAGAAGCTCACAATCTAATATGATAAAGCAACATGTAAGCAACTATATATAAATAAGATATATGAAAAATAAAAGAGAGATGATCTCAGAAGGAAGACACTAACATTAAAGTGAAATCTCCTTTTGACAAGATTAAATCTTTGAAAAGATAAATACAGTACAATACTCATACCCATCAACTTGTCAAAGATGACAAAAGATTAAAATAGTAAATAGTAGAGTAGGTAGGAAGATAAAAACAACTAACATACAGTCTTTGGAGATGTTAATTAAATACAAACTTTTTGAAAAAAAAATCTATAATTTTTTAAAAAGTAACTAAATTTACATACTTATTAGGCATATATCCTATAGGGTTCATATGTCTACAGGTACAGATGCAAAGATCTTATATGGTTTTATTTAAACTTTCTTTTTTACTACAAACTTAACAATTTTCATTATGCATACCCATTTTAGCATACAAAAGAAAGCAAACTCTATATCAAATCCTGAACTTGTTAGGTATTCTGTCATTTTAAAAGTGCACATTATTAAATTTAACAATTGCCATGTGCTTCCTTTAGACTTGATCTTTTTCTTCTCTTATGTGTATTTTCTCAGTTATTTATTAATTTTTCTTTCCTTTGTTTTTAATTTGTTTCCCTCTTTACCACTATTGATTATAGCTGTCCAAAAGTGGAATGAACTATATTGAGAGGTATCATGTTCCCTATCCTTGTGGGTCTTCAAGTAGAGGCTAAAAAAATCACATTAGTTATAATGAGAATCTCATTCATGTATGAATTGGACAAAATGACTATTTCAAATTTCAAATTCTAAAATTCTGTAGTTGTTAATAGCTAGTGTTTTTTTTTTTTTATTTGAAACTGTTGATATGCTTCTTTCATCTCTAAGATTAGTTTATTGGATTTAATGGTCTCTCAAGTCCTTTCCAGCTCAAACTATATAGTTCCATCATCTTAGATCACTTATTTCTCATTCTTTTATGTTATATACAAAAATGTTTGTAACAATACCTTCTATAGTTACCAAAAATTGTAAGGAAAATCATAGATGAACAATCTGTTATATGAACGTAATGGAGCATTTTCTGTGTCACAGGGAATTATATACACTAAAAACATTGGAAGACTTATGTGAACTGATGCAAAGAAATAAAAAGCATGCAGTTAATTACCAGCTGCTACATCAAGTCATGAAACAATCTCCTGCCTTTCAGCAGAGGGATGGTTTACTATATATGCACAATGAAGCATACATTTTCAGATATGGTCAATGCACTGCTTTTCTTTGACTAGTTATATGTTACAGTGGAGAGTTTTGTTAGATGGGGGGAAAAATTATTGGGAAATGGTAGTGATTAAAAACAAAGAAAAGCATCAATAATTAAATATAAGTGAAATAACCCAAACAGGCATTAAATGAAGATTACTGAATCAATCCCATCATCATGACAGTAAAGTTCATGGGTACTTGTTGCTCCCTTGTTGATGAATTAGTTCATTCATCTGAACTATGTCCTTAATAAACCTTTTCAAATAAGCAAAATATTCCAGGCCGAAGAAGTGAAAACAAAGAAATGCAAAAAGAAGATAAACCAACTTCAGCTCTCTGGAGGGAGGCTTACTATCTACACAGTAAGTCTAGATAATTTTACATATCAAGTAACAGACACCAACTAAAGAAGATAAATAAAGCAGAGGTTCTTAAACCACAAAGAGAAACTACATGACCAACCAAGAGCTGGAGCTAAGAAACATCAAAGGAATAGAACCAGGATCTAGAAATGCCTTATCCCTCTCTGGTATTGTATGTTATAAGGAGAAAGAAAACCCATTTTCTATAAGAATAAGTATTTCTTACTACAGTTCCATAAATCTGTAAGATTACACAGGTTCATATGAAATTAGGATTAACCAGAATGGAAGGATGCGTGGCACTCTACCAACTCAGATCATTTTTCTTTTGTCAAGATAGAGAAATAAAGGTAAGAGATGGGCAATCCAATATAGTATTATAATTCTGAAAGACTACATAAATATATTGCATATATTAGATTTAACATAATTTTCACCATGTTTAATATATATTGGACTACTTGCCCTCTAGGGAAGGGGGGAAACTGGAATACAAGGTTTTGCGAGAGTTAATGTTGAAGAATTGTCCACTCATATATTTTGAAAAATAAAAAGCTTTAATAATTTTTTAGAAATTTAAATTCTGGGCTCTAAAACCAAAATCTTTGAAAAAAATAAATAAAAAAATTTAAAAAAAAACACCCAAAGTTTTGTAGTGTCTCCATTTTGCCTTTTAGGTTAATAGCAAAATATTGATTTACAGAAAACCAAATCTCTTTTTTATTTCCTTTGCCATGGCAAAAAGAAGAAAAAAAAATAAAAAAAAAAATCTGGCTTTTTTTTTTTTTAAAGAATACAATTCTTCTTCCCAATGAAAGCAGAGAAAACTTTATTTCATTTACTTATAGTCACTACAAAACTTACCTAGTCCTTTCAAACCAAAAAAAAAAAAAAAAAAAGTTTGGTATTCAACAAGATACATATCTTTTTTTGGTATATCCTCTATAACTGTTCCTGTGTTTGGAGTCAGGAAAAATAGCCCTATAATAGTTTACTTCAGGGTGTGCAAGGACAGACCCGAATATAAAGGGGAACACTAGAGAAATTAGGAAACATTTCAAGGTCCTGGCTAAGATGCAACAATGAAAAAGTGTTTTATATAATGCACTATTGTTTTATGGCAGAAATAAAAGAGCATCTAGATTGTTCATTCTGTTGCTATCCAATTATGAAACAAGAATGACATAAAAAAATGACGTCAGAGAAAGGTGGCCAAAGCAGCTAGTACCTTGACCTTCTCAGACTAGAAAAAAGAGGAAATGCAATCTGAGATATAGAAATTCAATTCACCACTTGAAAAGTCAAGTTATCCTATATCTTTTCACAGAGATACTTCTATTTAAATTCAAATGGCAAAACTAAAAACAAAAGCAAAAATGAAAAAACCACCATTTGTTATAAAAAGCATCATTTGAAGCTTTAGAACCATATAAACAAAAAAAATTCTTACAATGTTACAAGATAAAACTATTTTAATTACTACCATTCAGAAATACAGTTGTCATATTTAGAGATTTTCAGTAAAATATGATAACTAGAAAGTAGATAAATGGTTTTATTTAAAAAAACATAACTTTAATAAAATACCAGGAAATTTTTAACTTTCCAGAAGATCAAAAAGTAGCTGGTGAACTTTGTATTCTATTCTATCTTAATTAGATTCAGAATGAAAGTTTTCTATCAGTTATTTGCATTGAGCCCATTACAACATCCCTTATGGATTGATAAATTCTTTTATTCTTTTCCTAATATTTGTTTAATTAAGTTAATTAATTGCAGCTTAACTAAAGCATCTTTAAAGACCTCACACAGCTATGAAAGTACAGCTTGAAATCTAATCCTCCCACCCTTTTCTTTAAACTGGCACTGAGGATGAAGTCAATAAATCATCAATTAATTACATACTTGCTTTGAAGGTTCTTCAGTAATTTACTATCACCCCACTTCATAAATTTCTTAGTAAAACTTCTGAGATTTCTATTACAGTAGTTCTTCCATGGGAAAATTTGGCTTAAGTGTGTTCTGCTGCCAATAAACCAATAAGGCTAACTGGCTGATAATCCTCCCACACCCTACCATGTAGGCATGTGCACTCAACCAGTGAAAGTTTAATTTGTTCCGCTAATGGCACAGAAAACTACTCCAACATATTCATTATATAAATCTGAGCTTAAATCTTCTATTTTAAAGTTATACCTTTGTTGGATTAGGATGTTCACAGAGAAAGAAAATATAGCATGATGACCACAACTAGAGTCTTGTTTAAAGAAATTAAAAAAAAAAAAAAAAAGGATGTTGGGATACCTCATAGGCTTTCCATGGGTCAAACTTTCTTTTTGACTTATATAAGATATCCCAACATCCCTTTAAAAAATATAACCTTAATCTGAATGTGGACCACAACATAACATTTTCATGCTCTTTACTGATGTCTGCTTGCATTATGTTTCCCTTCTCAAATATTTTTTTCTTGTAGATCGGATTTTTCTTGTGCAATAATATAATTGTACAAATATGTATACACATTAAATTTGTCAAGTATTTTGACATGGTTAACATGTATTGGGTTTCCTACCATCTAGGGGAAGGGGTAAGGAGTAGGGGGAAAATTTTGTAACAGAAAGCTTTGCAAGGGTCAGTGTTGAAAAATTACCTATGCATATGTTTTGCAAATAAAAAGCTTTAAAAAAAAAGAAATATACCCTTAAATTATGACAATATATTTTTGTTCCCCTGTGATCAGTCTTCTTGATCTAGATACTTCCTCGTCTCTTATTTATTCAGACAAAGCTTCCCAATTTTTGACTTAACACTATTTTATGATCATTTTCCTTGTGATACTTTTCCAAATTCATGTCACAAAACAACTGACAAAATACTAACAAAATGGGGGTGAAGAGATGCAATATGAAAAAGAGGGAAAGAAGAGGGAGAATGGAGAGGAAAGGAGAGAGTAGAAGGGAGGGAAAGGGACAGAGACAGACAAAGAGACAAAAAGACAGAGAATCAAGGAACCTGGGCCCTTAATAAAAAAGAAAGAGCTAAGTAATATGTTCAGTTGCTGGACACCTTTAATTCTTAGAAAACTGTTCTTTATGACAGCCTGAAATGGTCGTGAAAGGGACAATATCATAGACCTAGAGGCAAAAGAGTCCTTCAAGATCATCTAGTCAAATTTTTCATTTTACAGATGAGTAAACTGAGGGCCTAAAATGGTGACTTATTCAAGATTACATAGTGTCAAAGTCAGGAGCAGAACTCAATATCATTTATGCCACATCTAGCATCCTTCCAGATGTACCAGAAGGTAACCAGAATTCAATACTGCAAACAGTTATTTAGCTCTTCATATGTACATATACTATATTACCCTTTCTACCTCCAATAAAGTCCAATGGCAATTTATTCTTTCTAAAATCAAATAAAGAAATGCTCTTTTCTGGCCTCTTCTTAACTTTCCAGACTTCTTACATTAAACTTCTACCCACAAACTCTAAGACAGAGCCTATCTGTTATCCTGTCAATATTTCATTTCCTGACTCCATGCCTTTTCATTAGTTGTCACCCATCCCTAAAATGCTCTCCCTTCAAATCTCCAATTCCTGACTCACTTCAAAACCCAACTCAAATTTCAACTTATTCAAGAGACCTTTACAATCTCCTCCATTATACTATTAATACCTTTGCTCAGGATTTTTCCACTTACAGTGGATATACCTAATACACAGTTGTTTGCATGTTGCCTCCCCCATTAGAACACAAAGTCTTTGAAGGCAAAGATTGTTTTGGCCTTTCTTTGTATCCCCAACGATGAGCACATTTCCCTACCACTATTCATCGAAAAAGATATTAATAACTTAAAATCATCTGTGTGTTATATTTTTACTTTTGCATCCCTAGTGCCGGGTACAACATCTGGAATATAGCATGCACTTATCTGTTAATGATGGATTGTAAAGGAACATTGACAGAAATGAATAAAAAGTCATGTACCTTAAGACATACACATACACACACATACACACACACACACGTAAAGACTTTGGGAAGCTCTAGCTTTCACATTCAATTCAAAGGAGAAAGACTTGGGAGCTTTCATTGACTAAGTTCAATATGAATTAGTAGTATAATGCAAATATTTGCTGTCCAAAATATGGGAAACAATATACCCCCTAGGTTCAGATGATATCTCTGTGTGTACAATTATAGAAACTAAATTTTAAGAGGGGTATTCACAAAATGAGAAGCATCCTAGATATATCACATAGAAATCTTGTTTTGGCATCAAGAAAACTCCTTGAAGGAATGAAACACTGAAAGCTTCATTTAAGGAATTCCTCCAAGATATATCACAGGAAGGATGAGTTTAGAAAAAAAGATAGTAGATTCTATTTTGAAAACGTAAGAGTTTCAGATACACATGTGACATCGAGGTAGAAATGCCCAGTAAACCAATGGAGATAGAAAATTTTACTTCAGAAAAGAGAAGTGATAGATATACAGATTTGGAAAGAGAAAAAATTTCAAAGGATAGACATAATCATAAAATTTGTGGTCCTCCTTGTTTCCTTGTTTATTTGTATGTAACTTGACAATTTTCTTTTGTAACTTTATAGTTATGGCTCATAAAATTCCCTTTCCTTATAATATGTGCAAATAGTTCTCCTTTACTAGAATTTACTTTTTTGGACAAGGTAGACAATAATGAAATTTGTGGTGGGAAGCAAGTTTCTAATCAAATCCTATTTTAATGCTGGGAGAAATAAAATAGGAAGAAGATAAAGGAGGGAAGAGATTCTTCCCCCACAAGACAAATCTGGACCTTCAGATGAAGTATTACGCAAAAGTCTAAATAAAATAATTGCTGTTACATTTTTTCTTACCAACTTTTCAAAATCAACATCCTAGGAAAAGCTATCTACTCTTGTTACCTCCACTTTTTCATAATCCCACTCTTTATTATTCTTTGCAATCTTCAAAACTATTCTATCTTCAATGTTACCAATGATTTTATTTTTTTTACTGCAAAGTATATTGGTCTCAAACTTCTTAACAACAACACAATGCCCAATGCATAAATGCCTGTTGACTGAACTTGACGACTTCAGGAATTTTCTTTTTTTTTTTTTTAAAACAATGTCAATGATTCATTTATTCATTCTGGAGACTGCTCCTTTAGTTTTCATGATACTGCTATATTTTAAATATATTTCTACTTACTTATCCAAATCTTCTCAGGATCCTCTGCAAGTTTATCATTCATGTCCTATGCTCTATGCTAGGATTATTCCAGGTTCTCTTTTTTCTCTACACTTTCTTTCCTAGTTTTCTAATCAGATCACATGAATTCAATTACCATGTCAAAACAGTTAACTGCAAAATATACCCTTTAAGAACTCATTTCTCTCCACAGCTTCAGTCCCACATTTCTTAGTCAAATCTTCACCTAGATGTTTCCCTAGGTATATTAACCTTAACATGTCAAAAAATGAATTCATTATTTCCCTCCTTATCCAGCCAGCTTCCTAACTTATAATATTTTATCAAATACATTAGCATTCTTCCAATTCTTATATTCACGAACCAGGTGTCATCTACTTTCGTTAGCCACTTGTTTCCTATAAATAAATCATGTTATAAGCTTTGGTATTCATTATTTGTGCATGTGTGTGCATGTGCGCATACATACACATATAAAATGTACATATGTATATAATGTAATTATACACACAAATATGGGTGGGTGTTTATAAACATATATGTATATGATTGTGTATATAGGTCTGGGAGGTAATTATTTACATGTATGTACATCATATAATGTGATTATATAATTATATACATGTATGTGGGGCAGCTAGATGGTACAGTGGATCTGCTAGGTCTGGAGTCAGGAAGAGTCATCTCCCTGAGTTTAAATCTGGCCTCAAACATTTGTCAACTATGTGACCCTGGGCAAGACACTTAACCCTGTTTGCCTCAGTTTCCTCATTTTTAAAATGAGTTGGAGAAGGAAATGGCAAACCACCCCAGTAAGTCTGCCAAGAAAATTTCAAAATGGGGTGACAGAGAACTGGAGATGACTAAAATAAATGAACAGGAACAAATGGGGGGAAAAAGAGAGAGAGAAATAAATAAACTAGGAAGCAAACAAATAAGTGAAATGTATATATTGAGAACTATGTAAAACTGATACATTGCAAATTTCTATATTATCTAATATTGAATCCCAATAATTATGCTATTTCCTAATTTTTCATAGAGGAAATTAATTTGTAAAGTCATATTTTTAGATAATTAATTCACTAAAACTTCCTAGGAAAAAAGTCTCAACTTCCAATAATTAATCTATTTTTTTTAACTATCATATTGGACATTTATGATAATACTGTAACTGTCAAAAAGCACTAGATTATAACGCATAAAATGTAGCATGGCAAATAGGAACAGATTATGTTATCTCAGAAACTGATCATTTTTAAATGACATCTTATATCTACAGGTTTAAATATTTAAATAAGGTCTATACGATGAAAAAATGAAATTATATAATTGTCCAAAGTAGTAACAGAGGCATCTAATTAATGTCCTACATTACTGTCTGTTCAGTAATACAGAACAATGTTGACATTATTTGTAAAGAACAGTGTCAATTATTATTCATATTGGATAATGAAGGCTTTCTTTGTGAGCCTTCTCAAAGCATTTTTCAGTTTAACCAGAAAATGGAATTATCCAATTATTATTAACTGTATTAATATAAATTTACAAATGATTCTGGCCAGTAGGTGTAATGAAGAAAAAGGTTTGGATATCAAAGAGAAAAATCAGTAAGATTTTTAAGGCTGTTGTCAAACTCAAATAGAAATATATATCAATGTGCGGCATGATGATTTAAAAAATTGCAAAATGACATTATTTGTGTTACATTGTTTTGTTTTGTTTTTTTAAACATTTTCCAATTACACTTTAACCTCATTTTTTCATATTCAGGAATTGGTTGGCTATGAATGTGACACCTCTGCAACTCACAAAAAACAGCCCTAAAAATGAAGTAGAAGCAAAATAAAAAAATTTTAAACCTATTCATATAAACAAAAATTATTTTTAACACAAAGGAATTAAATACACACAAAAATAAAATTAAATCTGTGAATAAAGTATACCCTAGAGGTTTCTCTCTTTTTTCTGAAAAAGCTAACTTATTGAAACAAATTATAAAAACCACAGTATCTAGGAATTAAAAGGGACCTCATTTGTCATTCAGTTTAACCAACAATCAATCATATCACCATCATAAGAAAGTCAGAAAGCAGCTGTTCAGCCTCTGTTTGAAGACTTCCAGGAGAGAAAGAGAATCCATCATTTTTGAAACACTCATTTTTTAATAGCCCTAATTGTTAGGAAGTTCTACCTTCTGCAATATCCATATTTCTCAGACCAAACTAAATTAAAATTCAAATTAGCTTTCAAGATAATCTTTCAAATCCTTGAATTTTCTCTCCTCCAGGATAAACATGCCTGGTTTCTTCAAATGATCATCAATTGTCCTAAATTTAAGATGCATTCATCCTTACTATTCTCCTGTAAATATTCTTCAATTAATCCATATAGTTCTTAAACAATAATACCCAATACTCCAGATAAAACTGTCACTTGATTCCTCCATCTCCACTATGTATTGTCCTCTCTCTCTTATGTCCTTGGTAACTAAACTCCCCAAAAAAGGCAGTTTACAATAAATATGGACCTTTATTTTTTCTCCTCTCTCTCTTTTTAACTCCTTACATTCAGGTTTCCAACCCAGTCTTTGCACTAAAACTGATCACTCCAAAGTTATTAATGATCTCTTAGTTGCCAAATTCAAAGGCTTTTTTTTTTATCAATTCTAATTCTTCAGGACTTTTCTGAGTTACCTGCATAGTGGTGAATGTAGAAATAATAAGCTTATCCTTGAAGCTTATCTCCTAAGTGCAGCAAATGCAAAATAGAGAGAACTGAGAGTGTAATTTCTGTCTTCAGTCATCAAGAGAAGATAACTAAATCCATAGGAGTTGATAAGATCACCAAGTAAAATTGTACAGAGGAACTAGAGAATTGCACCCAAGGCAAAACCTTAAGGGACACTCATCTATTTAGCTCATGTGACCAGGACAAAGATCCAACAAAGGAAACTGAGCAGAAACAGTCAGATACATAGAACAAGGAAAGGGGAGTGTCATAAAAACCAAGAGATTTGAAGAGAGAATCAAGGAGAAAAGGGTCATCAATAGTGTCAAGTTAGCAGAGGGGTCAATAAAATGAAGATTCATAAAAGACCATTAGATCTGGCAATTAAGAGATCACTGGTAACTTTAGAGAAAGCCATTTCAGTTGAATGATGAGGCTGGAAACACTACAGAATCAAAAAAGTGAGAGGAAAGAAAAGAAATACAGATTACAGACAGACCTCTTGAGATCAGCCACAAAAGATGGCTAGATCAAGTAAGGTTTTTTGAGGTCTAAAGATACTTCAAAGAATAATAATGACACAGTAAGGTGGTGGAGAAGAGAGGCTATCAACTGAAAATCTGATGAACATAACTAATAATTGTATGCAGATCACTAATAAAAAGTGCTAAATAGTACAAAGCTAAATATAGATTCTAGAAATCACTAGAGATTTCCTACCACAAATGACACTAAACTATTCATAACTATATTCTCTTTCAATCTGACCACCTAATTGATTCTGAACCTGTCACTGTATTACTTTCTAATCCATATTTTTCCATTTTTCCCATAAGAAAAATGTTATGTATTTTATGAAAACTTAGTTAAAATCTTAAAAGTTTCATCTGTAATATGCATTTATTATATGCAATACATTTACTAATGTAGTAATCCTGTGAAAGACTTTTTCCATTATACAAAGTTTGGTATTCTAGATACTAAAAATAAGATCTGAAAATTTAAAATAATAATAACTGTGACACTTCTTCAAAATAGAAAACATGTTTGACTACTATCTCAGACTAACCAGTTGTTTAGTTATTTGCTAGGCTAATACACAAATGGTGCATTAGCTCAACAAATTTTGTCTAAAGCTATGTTGGCAGAAATTATATGTCTGTAGTTGTTAGAGGTGCAAGGATTTCAAGTTATGTATGAAACCCAATGAAGAAAAAACAAAAAGTCAAAATTTAATTTAAAATATATTAAATATCAAATATTATTGTTAGTATTTTCAATAGTTAAAGCAAAATTTACTTAAAAGGTAACACCAATCACTTGGTTCAGTCTTAATTCAACTAGGACATTCATATTGTCCTTGCCAAGTTGCTGAGCACCAACCTAGGGAATGCCAAGATGTACTATTAAAACATTCATTAAAAGCAAGATGAGGTTATACTTTAGAAAAGAATAGGGTTTTTTTTTTTAAAAATCTGTATATCTTAAAGAAGCAATTTATACTCACTTACCTTTTTGCTTTTTTCAAATTCAGTCAGGGTATTCTGCCATTTCAAAAAGCTATCTCTTGCCCCTTACTCCTTTCATTTATTTCAAAATTACCTTTCTCATGAAGCATTTCCAACTAAACCATTTGAAGACATTTCATTAATCTCTATATAACTTTACTAGTGGGATTTTTGTATGTATGTGTATATGGATATGTATGTATATATTCTTACACATGTGTATATAAATGTGTATCATACACACATACACGTATTCATTACTGAGCTACACAGAGATTATAAATTTAAGTTCAGGTAATATATCCCATTTCTATAAAATCTCTATGTGCAACCAACTACATGCTAAATTGTTAGCTGATAAAGGTGGTAATGATGATAATTTTTAGTACTGACATGTTTTCAAAGTGTCAATTATAACTTGTTAATCTACACAAGAGCCCTTGAGAAGGAGGCCATCACTGTTGTTCCCACTTAAAAGATTAAGAAGCAATCAAGGAAAGAACAAGGATTTGCTGAAGGGAAACTCAGAGAATTCAAATGAGGATTAAATTTAAAAGTGCCTGCCTTAGTCATGTCTTCAGTCTGAGAGAACCTTTTTCCCATGCATGACAAAACTCTTATCTCTGAAAGCCTGACACTGGATTATATATATTTTATAGAAAAACAATGAGAAATCTATTCTGGATCAGTCATATGGAAGACAGTAAATGTTACATAAATGCAAGCAGTGAATTTATCTGCAATGTTTGAAAAAAATACATTTTAGGAATTATTTGTGAAATAAAACTATAGAAGAAATAGTTACATATATGCCCATAAACCCAGCATATGTATTTACAAAACCAAATATGTGGGATGGACAGATGGATAAAATAAGGCACTTAAAGCAAAGAGGCATGTTTTATATTTATCTGTTTTATAACAATAATATATTCATCTTCAAGTGCAGAATGCTTAATACTTGGAATTCATTATTTTATTTCCAAAGATAAACTTTTTCAGACTATACACTCTTTAAAGGATGTTTGACAGATTTAAGCACAGTACATTTTTAAAAAGCTACTTAAAGGTTTTTATTCTATAGATTTTAAAATAAAATCTAAAAGTAGTCTTTGAAGTTAAAAACTTTGAGGTTTAAGAATTTAGCCAATAATCATTAAAGTAATGGTTCAAGTTGGTCAGTAATTGAATTGATCACAACTCCCTGAAGGCCAAAAACCTAGTAGCTGACAACACAGTTCAACATTTTCCAGCTGCTTTAGAGTAAAGCCTTTAGATATTTGGGTGCATGCATGCATCTTATTTTCCCAGGATTTCAAAGTCCACATGCAGGCTGCTGTTCAGCTATTATAAATGAGTAATTCAAGTAGGGCATGACTGCTTCTTGTATTAACTTGATAAAGATGTTTCACTCCATATGTATCAACAGTTGTTAAGTCATCCCTTTCACAGGCTGAGTGAAGCTTACTTATGTCATGCTTTGTTAACAAATAAACAAATTTTTTAAAAGCATTATTGACTTCTGCACTTATTTTTAAGGATAAAAATAAAATTATGATTAGTAATGAACTCCAAACAGATGAATTAAATATACTTTAATAATTCAAACATTTAACTCATGTTAAAATTAATACTGAAGACTGAAAGCAATATCTTTCATATACTATAATTATTTCATCCATTGAAAATATTTTGTAATGAATTTCTTTTATATTTTTAAAATAAAACATTTTTCTTAGGGATGAATAAATATTACACTAACATGTAATTTTTGTAACAGATGTTTCCTCCAAAAGCTGAACACACTTTAGGTGGATTTCTGGCTTCTCTGACTCATTGTCCTTCCACATTAGCTTGAAACTTCCTATCTAACCTTACTCCACATATTGTCACCAAATTCCCTTATGAGGCTCAAAGCATCAACAAGGCAATCTAAAGAACAATAGATTTCAAAAGCAGAATACAAGCTTTTCAGGGCATGAAGTTTCCCCCTGCCCTTTATTTCTCTAGCAACTAGAGAGGCAACATGGTGTAGCAGATGCTCAGTGCTTAAAAAGACTTCTGTTCAAATTCTGCTCCTGACACAATCTTGGCCTTTGTGACCATGAGCAAATCATCAAATTTTTCTGTGTTCTACACAATGATATTAAGACTATAAACAGCAGAAAAAAATGCTTGATAGAGGAAATGGTAGAAAGAATATTCAATAAATGTTTTAAAATATGTGCTAAGTATTCTCATTTCCAGAAGATAAGAGAACAGAAAGAAGATAGTTTAAATTCATTCATAAATTCAACAAGGATTTTTTAAAATTTATTTTTAAAATACATTTTTATTGTTAATTTTTGTATTTATATCACTGGCACCAGTTATTGATATAATATCAATTTGGGAGGCTCTACCACATCGGGCACAAATAGTCTGCATGAACATTTGAAGTGTGGATGTCTCTAAATTTGTGCATCTCATAATTGTTTTTCTTGTTGTTTTTTGCTACTGTAATTTTGCTTTGCTCACAAAGCACAGGGCCTTCTTTGATACAGATATATCACATGGGAGGATCCTATGCCAGTGTTTCTCATGTTTCACAATCAATAGCAAAAGTTCTTCAGAGAGACCTTGAGAGTGACCTTCTATTCCTTTGTCTGACCTTTTTATGTGAATACCTGCCTTTTGTGAGTTCTCTGTAAAATGGTGTTTCAGGAAACACATGTTTGGTATTCATACAATGTGGTCAGCCCATCGAAGTTGTGCTCTCTGCGGTAAAGTTTGAATGCTTGGCAGTGCAGATGGAAAATAGAACCTCAAGGTCTGGTGCCTTATCTTGCCAGGTTCTAAGACAATTTAAATGGAAGTGATTCAGTTTCCTGGCATGGCACTGATAAACTGGCCAGGTTTCACAAGCATACAATATCCCTGTAGACTTTCAATTTAAAAGGCAGCCTGATACCTCCTTTTCTCCCACAATTCCTTCAGAGCTTCCAAAAAAAAAAAAACAAAACTGAGCCAGCTTTGGCAATGTATATGCCAGCCTCATTATCAATGTGTACATTTCTGAGAAGTATACTGCTAAGGTACATAAACTGATTCATAGCATTCAAAATTTCTCCATTTGTTATAATTGATGGTTCCATATGTGAATGAGCAAAATCTGAACTCAGATCATAGTGACTCCAAATCCAACAATCTTATCAGTAGGCCAACTAGCTGCCTAAGATTTAGTGGCCTAAGTTCATATAAATCTTCAAAATTATGATACTGTATACCTAATAAGAGTTCCTTAATACTCCTTCACAAAATGGAAAATCAGTAATTCACTAATACCTATTTTTATTCCAGCTGACAAAATTTATCAGCACTTTTGTGGTTGTTCTTCAATTATTCAATAATGTCATACTCAGTAACCCTATGGAACAACTGTTCATGGGGTTTTCTTGGCAAAGAAACTAGTGGTTTGCCATTTACTTCTCTAGTTTTAGGCAGATGTTAAGTAACTTGCCCAGGGTCAATTGGTCAGTAAATCTGAACTCTAGCCTTTCTGGTCTTTCTAACTCCAGACCCACAGTTCTATAAACTGCACTACCCAGGCACATCACCACTTTTACTAGTAGGTTATTTTTTTTAATCATTACTATACCCCCCCAAAAAAAAGGGAAAAAAGGGGAAAAAAAGGAAAGAAAAGGATATTCTCTCTCTCTTTTTTAATGACATTAAGAAAATCCATCAAAGTTACTCAAATGTTTGGCCAGTCTAATAAGAAGTATTTCCTCCTGGATTCTAGGATATCCCCAAGATTCTGGCTATCACTATTCTCCAAAGATTAGTATATTCTCATCCAAGGCACCAAATAAAAAAGTTCTCCATTTCACACTAGCAGAAAGTTGATTCCTCAGAAGTGTTCATGTGCAAAATTTCTATGTTCAACTAAGACTTGGTTGGATCATACCAGCATCATTGTAATTGCTTCAAAAACTCATATATGGGGGGCAGCTAGGTGGCGCAGTGGATAGAGCACCAGCCCTGAAGTCAGGAGGACCTGAGTTCAAATTTGGCCTCAGACACTTAACACTTCCTAGCTGTGTGACCCTGGGCAAGTCACTTAACCCCAATTGCCTCAGGGAAAAAAAAACCCTCATATATGAAGAGGCAAATAAAGCTACAAAGAAATTTTCTTCATCTAGTACAAGCTTCAGTGCCATTTGTAGTAGTTGATCCATACCTATGACTTCATAAGTTTGGGAAACTCCCAGTATAAGGATGGTTACTACACTGATACAAATCAACAACAGATCTAAAACCTAAGAAATCAGAGCATTACAGATTAAATCTGAAAGGATCCTTTTGAGGTCATATTCTTTAATCCCATCATTTTATAGTTGAGGAAACTGAGGCTCAAAATGGTGAAATGCTTCGCATAATGCCTGGCACTGAATGCACATTTACTAAATGTTGAATGATAGACTGACTGAAGTAAAAAACTAAAGGTTACATAGGTATCAAGTAGCAAGAATCAGGGTTTGAACCTAGGTCCTTTGACTGCGAATTCCAAATTTTCCACTGCATCATAGTCCCTACAATTAGGTATTGAGATATTGAGAAATTAAGTCATTTGCATGGGGTTTAATATGTGTAAAAGGCAGAGCTTGAATTAATGAAGTTTTTCTAAAAATGTACTCACTGTACTCCAACTTTAAAAAAGAAAGACAAATAGAAAAAAGGACAGTTTGGAATGTTTTACTACTTGATTTTTAATTTACTTGAGGTTTGCTTCTAGTCCCTGTTCTCTCTACTCCATTCTCCACAGAGCTGCTAAACAGCATAGACTATATTCCTGCTCAAAAACCTTCCATAGCTACCTATTGCATCCAGGAAGAAATACAAACTTAACTTCACTCCACTGTCTGACTTGAAACTATCTTTCCAATATTATTTTGCATTATTCTCCTTTGCACAGACTACATACAAAATGAATAAGCAGCTTCGTGCACTAGACATTTCATTTCTCATCTCTTTATATATGTACACCTTCTGTTCCGTGCCTTAAGTGATAGATAAAACACTCTGGCTAAGTGCTTTCTGATTGACCTAACAGAAATGCAATCCCTTCTCATTTTCATTTCTCAGAATCTTTTTTTCAAGAATCAATTCAGATGTCACCTTCTCCATGATAAGTCTCACCTCACCCTATTTTAAAAATACTACTTTCTCAAATAATTTTGCACTTAATTATTTGTATATATGCTCTCTACACATAATTCTTTGAAGGCAGGTTCCGCCAAACTGGAGGAGATTTATTCTGACCTATGTGTCTGTACATTGTCCAAGAAATGGCCTACCAAGTCTGGAAAGCTTTATCACCCAAAGGGTAGTCACCCACCTGGAGATGAATTTTTAGAGATGAAAAGTCATCAGGAGTTATAGCAACTGATAAAATTAACTACTAAAGCATGGGGCAGGGGTGGACATTTTAATAAAGTTGTTTAGACTACCTATACCAATGAAAGCAATGGTCTTTTGAAGCATCAACATAATATATATATACATATATATATATATATATATAATATCAACTATACAATATTGAATAAAACATATTAGTGAACTACATTTCAAAAACATAATGACAATACTTTGTTACACTACTGAACTTAAACTCAGCTCTTATGTTACTGCTCTTTTTTTTTTAAATAGAGAAGGAGAGAGCAGTTATTAGTGAAATATTCTATATAACAAGGTCAAAGAAAGAAGAGATAATAACTCCTCTTAATTTGGATTTCAACCTCCAAGTACATATATGCACAACACCTGCAGGTATGTGATTTTTTTTAGAAGCATACTGCTATGTATTATTTTTGAGTACATTTCCAAAAGGTTTGCAAAAATGTATTTAAAAAAAAGAAAGAATAAAAAAACTGCATGAATACTACTTAAAACTGAGGCATGAGTAAAGAGAGTAAAATCCAAGTCTCAATTTTTCTAGTAACTAGCTGGACAATCTTGGACAAGCTACTCAACTGTAAAAGGCAATAGTTCAAAAAGATGATCCCAAAGTTAATTATCATCTCAGCAATTCTATGATTACTAATTATACTATATGGCAACTTTTAAACTGACTATAGTTAAATACAAATTACAGGCACTAGCCAACTCACAGATATCTCTTACCTAAGAAAGGGTGAGTAGTTGTATTTTCTCCTTTCCAATTTCTTTCATTAGTGGCTAGCACTGTGATTAATTTAATCAACAACTTTCAGACACAGGGATAATGTACCACCCAAACTTCTATTATAGAATCAATTCTAAATTAGTTCTTACCACAGATATCCATCTTCCTTGTCACCTTACTTTTCCAAACTCCTCTCCTGCCTTTAGGAAAATCCCTACTTCTCTCTGATAGGAAGCAAAATAATGAAATAAAATTAAATGAAACATATAAATATGACAAATAGAAATAACACTTCTGGTGATAAACTTGTATCAAAGAAAAGGAAAGTATAAATTTTGAATAAATTAGACAAGAATCAACCTCAAAAGTCTAATAATACTCAGTTCCTTTGATACTCTTCACATAAGCCTACTCTTCACAGAAAGCTTCTCTCTTCTAATCTAATGCAAAATTCCTATTCAGTTTTATTCTATTTATTAGCATTCCAATAAAAGTTATCTATTTTCTTTGCAAATCTCACTATATTGTGAGATAGATTTTCATAGGCTGATTGAAGAATCTAACCATCCTTTAAAATTGGTTCTATGGAAAACAACTAAGGAACAAACAACCAATTTACAAATTTAACTTTTGGAAGGCAACTTATTTGGAAGTTAGCGAATGCCAGTAAAACAAAGAACTGTACTCCCTAAAGAATATCTGAATTAAAATAGTTTAAAGCAAAAGGGGAAGAAGGAATTTAATCAAATGTTTCAAGTAGAATTCATCACTGAAAATAAAACTGCTTAAAGAGGAATGCAAATTACACTGTTCTTAAAATCCTCTGGTATGTTATCCAGATGCACAATAAGATCCCAGATCATCTTTTAAAAAGACCTTATAGACTCCCTGGCTTCAGAAGCCACATGTATACTCCCAATTTCAATTTGGTTCACATCATCAAGGCCATGTCAGAAATAACAGAATAACAATTTTTACTTTTTGAGCAAAACAATGTAATTTCATATAGCCTATTTGAAAACAGTACAGATTTTAACAATATATTTAATAAAGTATGTGATTATAGATCATCTCAGGACTCAAGACCATGAAATACAATATTTCAGAATGGTTATCTTAAAATTGCTTGTCTGCCTAAAATGTAGATGAGGTAGAATATCTGGAACATTTTTCAAAAAGATTCTATAAAGTTTGATAAGAAAAGATATCTCAACACTTTAGTTAGTAAAATAACTCAGAAATGAGAAGGCATTTGGGGGATATGGAGGAGGAGAGAAACTCATTAAGTTACTAAATCTCAGCTTTTTATTTATGCAGAAAAACAAAGAAAGTTTAATCTAGAAAATTACACATATTAGCAAAGAACCAGGCTGGCCAATCCTAGGGGAAAACAAAGACCGGTGTAACCTAAAAAGTCAAATTAAAGTGACGGTTTAAAGCAATTCTATAATACAACATTCTAGACCAGCAACAGTGAAGCCAAAACTCTGTATTGACCTTTCAAGGACTCTGCTACCTCAAGTGTGCCCTCTGCTGGTAATCATGTTTCCCTTTATCTACTGGTCTGTGTCTAGTCACCTGAGGGGGGAAAGGGGGGAGAAAGAGAAGGCTACCTTCATACTAAGGTAGTAACCTTTTCAGAAAACCTTAACAAAAACTACTAATGGTAAGACTGACTTCAGAGTCAGCTTCTTATAACAGCAAAAGCAATTAAGTAGAAAATAGGATCTCCTTTAACTCCTTAGGGTTTTATCTGTAGCTAGACAAAGCACAACTTTTTCTGATTGTTTCCTCAAACACCCAATGAAAGAGTTTAAGCCTATGATTTCTAAGGTAATATCCAGCTATACAACTTTATGTCTAATTCTGATGCTCAAAATCTTTAGGAGATCTTAAAGGCACAGGCTACAATTCAACAGTTAGTGGGCAGTCAATAAAGACAAGACACATAAGAGGAAACACATGTTCAAACAAAGAGCTTAAGGAATAACAGGAAGGGATGAGTGACAATAGGGAGGTCTTGGGTGTGGTGTTATTCAGATGTTTAGGGATCAGATGAGATTAATAGTAGAGGAAGTTTCTCTACCAAGGTAGATCAATACCCATTCTATACAACATTGTTGCTTGAGTCGGGGTAGCTAGGTGGCACAGTGGACAGAGCACCACTCCTGAAGTCAGGAAGACCTGAGTTCAAATCTTACCACAGACACTTAACATTCCCTAGCTGTGTGACCCTGGGCAAGTCACTTAACCCCAATTGCCTCAGCAAAAAGGAAAAAAATTAAAATTAAAAAAAAAAATGTTGCTTTAGTCACTAAACATTAAATGACTTGCTTCCTTTCACAGTCAGTATGTGTCAAAGGCCAAATCTGAACTAAATATGTCTAACTCTTAAACAGATTCCTATCTCCTACAAAAATTTTTTTTTCAATATTTAAATCTGGCAAATTAAATTTTAACTATTTTATCAGGTCAGATTCACTGTAATTGTGGCCACTTGGCTTTTAGTGAAAGTACCCAATAAACAAATCACCTTCTACTTAGAAAATTTGTTTAACTTTTGCTCCTTTACTTAAAATCAGGTAGTATAATTTTTTAATAGACTCAATTACAGATTAAAAGTTTATTGAATGGCTTCTTTCAAAGTAAATAATGTAATCCCAATAGATATAGTTGGGGTGGAAAGGGGGAAAGGGGAAGAGAGAAAGGGAATTTAAGATTAGACTAAAAGAAAGCCCACCCCCTATAAATTCAAACTGTTTTTAATAATACAGTACTCTAGCCAAAAATGTCTCAGTTTTGGGCCAGATCAAAATCATAACTATATTGACTGAAAACCTGGAAACTACTGTAATGCTATGATAACCTGTCCTCACAAACAACTCATAAGGAGATTGAGAATAATAGCAAAAATAAATCAAGATACTTTTAAATTGTCCCAAAATGTAAAAGAAATTGAGACCATAATGATAAAATTGTCCTTAAATGTAATTGCCTACTTGAAGAAGTTAGAAAATCCGTCCTATGCTTTGTTTTGTTGTGTAATTGTTCATTTCTTGCTTTGTATCAGAATCTCAAAAATGATTTTTAATGTTCTATATTACTAAATTTTCAGAAACAGCTTCAAGAACTCTGACACTGCTGTGCACAGAGGCCCCCACTGTACAAGCCATAAAGTCAAGTCATGTCAGTAAAAAGGCTGAGACTCTGCTTTTAGTTCACTGCCAAGACTCTTCAGATCTGGGACATTTTCCAGAGAGACAATGAAGTCACTTCCTCTTCCATGCCTAATCCTGATTCTTAGTTCCTTCCTTTGCTACTTACTAAAAAAGGATTAACCTTTAAAAGTGAGCTTGACCCTCAAACTGTAGCCCAGGTATATAACCCTATGTTGATAGCTGCCCTCCCACAACGTTTCCCATGTTATTCACCAGATTTGAGTACTACTAGAAAGGTAGCTGAAAGGTTCAGGAAACCCACCAAAAGGCAAAAAGTCTATGCAACCAAGTACTTAATTTAATAGAAGTTTTATACCTAGGTAACAATTCTGCTTATAGAAATTACAACATCTAATTAAAGAAGTAATCGAGGAAGACATGCAATGAACTATGGAAGCTAAGCTAGAAGATCCAGAAACAGAGATCATTTCTTGTTCAGACAAAGAAATTTAATAAGCTGATCCACGAATTTCATGGTTAGCTATGAAATGATATTTAGGCAAATGGACAAAATGTTAGTAATAGTTGTCTATTCTTAGAATGGTGATGATGACAAAGACGATGATGATTCAAGTTAGTACTATATAGTGCTTTAAGGACTGTAAAGTACTTTACATTTATCTCATTTTATCTTCACAACAACCTTATTAGATTGTTGGCAGTGCTATTATCATCCTCATTTTACAAATGAGAAATGGAAGCAGCTTAAATGACTTCACCAGTCACACAGCTAGTACAAGTCTAAATCTGCATTCCAACTCAGATCTTCCTGACTCTAGGCCCAGTACTCTAGCTACTTACTATTACACCTAGTTGCTTCTACATGAAAATTTTTTAAATCATGTATATTTTTATTTTTAACATTTTTTTAAAACTGAGTTTCAAACTCTTGCCATCTTTCCCAATTTTCCCCTATCCACTCAGAAAACAAGAAATATGATAACAATTTCATATCTATGTAAAAATTTAGTCATATTCCTTCAAAAACATGTAGTTTTGACAATTATATTTCAAAATTGCATTAAAATAAACACTTTGGGAGACAAAGTTATTTTATACTAATGAAATTTTGTTCAATCAAAAATTCAGAAGAAATGTCATTAGTTGGTAACAGTGTTAGAAGGTTTTGTTGGTAATGTTGCTAGAAGATACTGTTTGTTAGAAATTCTTTTTTTTAAAAAAGATATTCTATGAATTATAATAAGATTTAGATTTTTTTCAAGCAGTTATTTTAAATGAACAAAAATATAGTACAGGCAGTTCTCATCTTATTTACAGTTCAAATGATCCTATTTAATCATGTAACATTTAAGATTCATTTCAACTTTCAACTGTACACACTCTTTTAACAAATATAAAGTCTTGACTTTTTCAGACAAATGAGAATTTTAAAAATATAAACACATATAAGAGAGAAAACAGTTTAAAGATAATATCGTTTAAAAGTTAAGATAAAAGAATTCCCATAATGGCTCATTTTCAAAAACAAATAAAGTACTAAAAGAATTTGAAGAGTTTCAAATAAATATAAAAGTAATTGCATTTCAAATGTTCTTTAGAAAGTGCTAGAACACATAAAAAGTTCTTACAAATAATTCTTTACCTGAAGCATTTATAAAATATGGAAAGAAATAAGTTTTTTATATTCTTTATAATGTAGAAATATTTTACAAAAACCTGTATCTATATTCAACTCACAAAAAAGTGGAATCTGAAACTATTTTCAATTTGCTTCTTTTTACTCAATGAATTTTCCGTATTTTTTTGTGCTTTTAATTTGCACCTATTATTTCTCTAAGAGACGAAGAATAAAGTAGATTTTAAAAATAATTAGGAGGCTAACAACATTCTGTGCTCAAATGCAGTTTTCAAAAGACTGTGTCCTGGCAACTATCATAATCCTTTTGAAATTGTTCATTTTAAGATTAAAGATCACTTTGTTCCTATATTCCCACAACTAGTTGGTATGGTAAAGAGATCAGTACCCGGCTTTTATATGTAACATCTTTAACATTTGCTCTCTTTTCTGTGCATGTGATTAAATGTAACATTTTGAAATCCCAAAGTTCTGAGAAAAACATAAATTCTTGTCTCACAGCTGCTGTTTGACTCTGGAAACACATGCATTTTCTTTTCAAGCATCTACCATCAAAACTCCCAAAGGACTTGCACTGGAGAACACCTGCATCTCTTCATTTAGTTCCAATAACAGAGCCTAAACTCCCAAATTACAAAAATAGACGCTCTGTTCAGCTGTAGTTACATTTTGCCCCTAATTCCCGTGAACAAAAATGCTAGGAGCATGAAATCATTCAGGCAAGCTCTGTCATCGAGAGGATAAGATTTTTTGCACCAGAAGTCCAGTGGGAACATGATAGAAAACTGGCAACAATTACAGATAAAGTACATAGTGAAGTCCTCAGGGAGGAGAGAGGAAATGTAATAAGATAGATGGGTATAATTTTTACACATTTATGCCCAAGCCACAAATGTGAATTGTCTTTAATTGCTACAATATATGAGCATTCTTACTCATATATCCTGTCCAAAATACTAAAAACATACTTCAAGGCAATTCACTTAATTCTCCATTGAGAAGCCAATTTCTTCAGAACATAAAGGACATTCCAAATAAATTAAAATGTAGAACATAAAATTCTGTTTCCACCTCTAAACTATTTCAGTACTTTATTATAATCTAAAAAATCAAAGCAGAGCAGTGAAATAAATGTTATCAAAGAAAAAGGGAGGGGAAAATCCCAAGATTTTTTTTTTAATTTTATAAGATTGACATTTATAAACCTAGACTTTCATTTTCAACAACACTTAATTAACAAAATTAGCCTTTATTTGATGATCAATATTTTATGCCATTGTTGGACTCATTGGGTATGAACTTGCAATGAAATTTAAATTTAATGGTGTGTGTATGAGAAAGAGAAGTAAAACTTAGTCTTTTTACAAAGAAAATTGTCCTAAAGTGTTGCTATATTTAAGCTGGAACTTCTAAAAACTATTCATTTTCATTATCACACTATTTTAAGAAAAATCCAATTTGTAAAGTATTTAAACAAAATAAAAGACTTATAGTCTATTTTCTAATCCAAGATAACCACTGGGCATTGATAAAAAATAATTAGTAAATGTCATTATATCTAGCTTTAAATTTTAAAGAAAGCATTCAATTTTCATCAGTAATTTAAAAGTCACTTAAGTAAACACCAATTTCTTTGTTTTTTCTAGCTAACAGCACTCCTAAAAATTAAATAATAAATTTTACATACATAGAGCCAAGAAACAAGTAACAACAACATAAAGCAAGTTCTATATTCGTGTCATTATGCTAGGCTCTATGAACATGAATATGATAAAAAAAAATTCACATTCACAATCTGGAAAATAACAGGTACACAAATATGCCCACCCCATTCCAATTCATTTTCCATTCAGCCACCAAAGTGATTTTCCTAAAGTGCAAGTCTAAAAATATCCTCTTCCCAATAGCTACCTAGCTTCTCCAGAATCAAAACACATATATAGAATACAAATCCTTCATTTTGGCTTTAAAAGCCAAACATAACCCCAACATGTATTCTTCAGTCACAATACCCTGGCCTCTAAAATTTTCCATGAACAAGACACTTCATCTCTCAGCTCTAGGTGTTTTCTCTAGCTGTCATCTATGCCTAAATGTTCACCATTCTCATCTCTACTTATTGGCTTTATTGGCTTTCTTTTAAGTCTCAACTAAAATTTCATTTTCTACAAGAAGATCACCCGGATTTTAGTGCCTTTCCTTTATTAAATAGTTCTTATTTATGTTGTATATAACTTGCTTGTACATACTTTTTTTTTTTTCTTGTCCACCCATTGATTATAAGCTCTTTGAGGGCAAGGATTGTCTTTTGCCTCTTTTTGTACTCCCCATACTTGGCATGGTTCCTGGCAAACAGCTGGTGCTTAATAAATATTTACTGACTTGCATGTAAGCAAAGTAACATAAACCTCTCTACTGTTTCTTCATGGTTCTTCATGTGTAAAATGAGAGATCTAGATTAAAAAAGAGGTTTTCATCTGTTTTAAGTCATTAAATGAATCAAATCAACACATTTAATCAGTATTTGCTACGTACTAGACAATGGAGATACAAAGAAAAAGTAAAAACAGTCCCTGCCTCTCAGGAGATTCCTTATAGTTCATGAAAAGTAAGTGCAAATAAAGGTACAGACAAGATATTTAAAGAAAATAGAAAATAATCTTGGAAGGGAAAAACCTAACAACTGTCCAAAAAATGTGCTAGATGAGTCGTAATAGAAGCCAGAGATTCTAAGAAGTAGAGGTAAGCAGAAAGAGTATTCCAGTCATGAGGACTGAGAATGAGGGGCTGAGGATGACACTAAGGTTGTAAACTAGTGTGACTGAAAGAATTGATGATATCCTTGACAGTCATGGAGAAGGTCAGAATAGAGTAGAGACTTTCTTTAATATCTAGTGAGTATTCTCCATCTTGCTATATACCTGATTCATCTCCTATGCCAACAATATATGACTTATATGACCTC
Organism: Myrmecobius fasciatus; assembly: GCA_023553655.1. Taxonomy (NCBI): domain Eukaryota; kingdom Metazoa; phylum Chordata; class Mammalia; order Dasyuromorphia; family Myrmecobiidae; genus Myrmecobius; species Myrmecobius fasciatus. The sequence goes on along the minus strand of JAJPUD010001082.1, from coordinate 107,690 downwards.
TTTTATGCCACTGCTCAATTGCAAGTCATCACCAATAAGAAGTGAGTATCTACTCAGACCTACTGTATAATTTTCCAATGCTTTCTATTATTGTAATCCTATCTAAATCATAACATTCAGCTCAAGTGAGAGCTGAATGAATACAAATATACACAGAGTAATCATAAGAAGCATTAGTTTCACTGTACTTGGCACTAGTTACATAACACATGAAAAGTGCAATATTCAATTTTGGACTCCACTATAAGACAGACATTTAGCAAGAGAGGGAGAGATAGACAGACAGACATAGAGATAGGAAAAGAATGTAAAACAAGTAATATAAAGCAAATCAAAGACTAGTGATGGTTAGTATAGAAAAGAGATAGAAGATGGAAGCAAAATATGTTAACTATTTCCTAAAGACTATAATATAGAGGTAGAAATAGAACTATGCTATTGTGCTTTTAAAGAATAAAACTAAAAGGAAAAAGTAAAAATAGCAGAATGTATCTCCTTTATTTTAAAAAAATAAATAAAAAGAAACAAGCATTTCAGTGTAATTATAATGACTGGGTGGGGCCCTTATGGTAGAACTAGGGATCCCTGGTCCCCTAACCAGGAATTAGTTTTCCTTAAAAAGCAACAAAATTGTCCCTGAGATATGATTGACCCCTGTCTCCCCTGACAACATCACAGTTACCAAAGGTTGTAAAAAGATCTACCTAACTACATGGAGTCTATAGATTTCATAGACCATGTTACTCCCCAAAATCTGCCCGGGTGACCTGACACAATAACATAAATAGATGAGGCAAGGCCATATCCAAAAAAGCTAAATATCACAGTATCCTTGTTACATTTTCTTTTTATGTTAAGGCAGAGTTAACCTCCTCAATGATAAGAGAGAAGCTCATTTCTTTCCACCAGTGAACTTGAGCAGGCTATTGTCTTAAACCAACCCTTTACAACCTTAAAAATAGAAGAACATGCACCTCTCTCCCTTCCCCCTTTTATTTTGCTGGGGTGGAGAACTACAAGTATGTAATTATGATGATCAGCAAAATTTTCATGTAGAGGTGGTGTGCTTGAAGTGAAATCACAGATTCCAAGAGTCAGAGGGGAGGAGGGAACATGACTAGGTATTGCCGTAACACAAATGAATAGAGTATAAGAGATGGAATGTTTTTGTATGGAACAGAAAGTAGAATAGTAGGTTTGCAAATTTCAAAGCAGGAAGTAAGATGTAAGAAGACTATGCAGGCAGAGGGGAATTGCACAGAGATTTGAATGTCATGTATGTGTATACACATATAGACATATTCACAATACATGCACACAATACACATCAAAATATCTTCTGTTTATAAATAAAAGTGTGTGTTTATGTATATGTATATGTGTACACATACACAGGCATACAATAGGGAGCCACTGGAGCAAGGTAATTATATGATTAAGATTTAAGCTTCAGGAAAATCACTTATAATGTAGTCAGTAAGCATATGCCAAGTATTGTTAGATAAGCAGGAACAAAAGACAGTCCCTGTCCTCAAGGCACATAATCTAATGGGGCAGAAAAAAATACAAAAAACTATGCACAAATAAGTTATAAAAAGATAAACTTCTCCCGAAAATATTTTTTAAAAAATTCTTCTACATGCATTTTACATATAAGCAGATATATACTGACAGATGCTCATGTTGTTCCCTCAAATAGAATTTAAGCTCTTTGAGGACCAGGGAATATGTTAAATGCTTTATAAATGCTTGTTGATTGATTAAAGTGGTATAAAGTATCAAATAATAGATGTTCTGATAAAATGAGAATCTATTCATACACAGCCCATATACTCGGGTCCATTTTTGCCTTCTAGCATTCATTTCCTCTCTAGATTTTTGTGTCATCCCAGCAGGACGATTTCAGAGAGGCCTGGAGAGACTTGCATGAACTGATGCTGAGTGAAATGAGCAGAACCAGGAGATCGTTATACACGGCAACAACAAGATTATACAATGATCAATTCTGATGGACATGGCTCTTTTCAACAATGAAATGTTTCAAACCAGTTCCAATTGTTCAGTGAAGAAAGCCATATACACCCAGAGAGAGCGATGTGAAATGTGGACCACAACATAACATTTTCGTGCTCTCTATTGATGTTTGCTTGCATTGTGTTTCCTTTCTCTGATTTTTCTTTCTTGTAGATACTATTTTTCTTGCACAACAATGATGTGTGGAAATATGTATACATATATTCTATTTGTCAAGTATTTTAAAATAATTAACATGTAGTGGATATTCTGCCATCTAGGGGAGGGGTGGGGAGTAAGGGGGAAAATTTTGTAAAAGAAAGCTTTGTAAGGGTTAATGTTGAAGAATTACCCATACATATGTTTTGCAAATAAAAAATAAATAAATAAAAATTAAAAATTAAATTAAAAAATTAAAAAAATTAAAAAAGATTTTTGTGTCATCACTCAGATCTGGTTTTCCTCTTCTCTGTGTGACCATTCCTTCTCAGTCTCTTTCTGGGATGTTCACATTGGTCAGGCCTGCTAAACATGGATGTCCTTTCAAGTTCTATCTTTGGCTTTTTTTCCCTAAATACTATCTTATTCAGTGACCTCATCAAAAGCCATGAAGTCAATTTTTATCTCTATATGGTTGATTAGCAGATTTTTAAAAACTGAGCCCAAACTATTCTGACCTCTAATCTTGACTGTTTCCTGGATACATGAACTGAATGACCCACAGATATCTTAAATTCAGAATGATCCAAATCTAACCTCCTTTTCATCTGAAGTCCTCCTCTCTCCCTAACTTCCGTATTACTGTCAAGAACGCCAAAACATTTCCCTAACAGCTTGAAATGGAAACCTCAGTGTCCTCTGATTTACCTCCACCAGACAATCAGTTGCCACATTTCTGTTGTTTCTATATTAATGATACTTCTCCTCTCCATCTGCTCTTTTCCTATGACAGTCCAAGTGTCTTTACCACCTCACTCCTGGTCTACTACAGTCAAAAGCTTTCATGAAGCCTTCCTGCCTCAAGTCTTCTACTCCAACTTAGTTTTCCTTCTCTTACTAAAAGTGATCTTCTCAAAACACCACCCTCCCTTTACTCAGCACATTACAGGACATTTTACATCCAGAACAAAATGTGGAAAAAGTAGCCTTTATGCCTCATTACAACCCAGCTATCCCCTGGCTACTTTTACAGTCTCCTTACATTTTATTGCCTCCCACTGTTTACTTTCTGACTCGGCAGCATTAGTTTTCTGGCTGTTCCTCAGTCATAATGTCCTATCTCCTGATTCTGCTCCTCATTATGTATCTCCCCACCCTTAGAATCATCTTCCTCTTTTTCTCTGACTGGCTTCTCTGACCTCCTTTAAGAATCATCTCAAGGGGCAGCTAGATGGTACAGTGGATAGAGCACCAGCCCTGAAGTCAGAAGGACCTGAGTTCAAATTTGGTCTCAGACACTTAGCTCGTCCTAGCTGTGTGACCCTAGGCAAGTCATTTAACTTCAATTGCCTCAGGGGAAAAAAATCCTCTCAAATCTTTACCACAGCACAGAAAAACTTTTCTGTCTTCTCTTCCCCATACACTACTACCAGTTTCTTTCCTCTGAGATTATCTTCAGATTATCCTATATTATATCATTTGTGTACACAGTTCTTTTCATGTTGTCCTCCCCCATTAGTGTTCCTTGACAGCTGAAACTATTTTTGCCTTTATTTGTATTACTCTAGTCTACTGAAAAGCATAGGATAAACACAACAAATGGCTGTTATTTCTCATATCTGATTTTTCCTCCCCACTCACAAAACTATAAGTCAGACTTTCATTTTACCTTTTTCCTAGATCATTCCAACAGCTTCTAAATTGTTCTCCCTGGGTCAAATATGCCCAACCAAGTATAATCTACATGATGCTGCCAAATATTCTGTAAATACAGAACTAACATGACCATCACTACTCTATACACACACACACACACACACACACCCACCACACATATCTCCAGTGGCATTTTAAAATATATTCACAACCTACCTCCAATCTATCTTTCCAGTCCCAATGGGCTTTACCTCCAGCATTCTGCACTCTAGCCAGACTGGCTTTCTCAATGCTTCTCAAATCTGATGCTCCATTTCTCTTCTTCCTTTGTTAGATAAGCTATCTAATGTACCTAAAATGCCTCTGCTTCACTGTGTCTCTCTCTTACTTTAAGATGTAGCTCAAGCACCATCTTACATAGGAAGGCTGGGTTAATACCTCTAACTGCCAATGTTCTCGTTCCTAAAAAAAAATCCAATTATTAATCACTTTGTATATGATTACATTTATTCAATTTGTACTTTTTTAAAATATATGTTTGCTATATGTTCTCATTCCTCCAGTGATCCTTACTAGAATGAATTACTTCATTCTCAAACCTGTTCCCTAATACTGTACCTATGACATAGTAAGTGATTAATATTTGTTGACTGACTTGAGACTCACAGTCTCAAGCAAATTAACGAAGCGTCCTACCTGTTGGATGTAGCCCTTGTATAGAATTTACAATAACACAGGCATCACCATTAAGATAGACCAGCAAAGGTGAGATCTACATCATGAGAAGGCAATACCCAAAACTATATTACTACACATCCACTACATTACTGAAGAGTATTATCCAATCAATCTTACAACTACCACGACCATTGTTTCAAAGATATGCTCCATCTTTTTTCTTTCTTACTGTATCTAGTTTAGAAAAGGTTAATTCCATTGAGCTAAAGCTTTGTATTTCTATTAGAGTTCTTTCAAACTAGGCTGAGAGCTTAATTAAGTGAAAGGACGTAATGGATAAAAAAAACAATCTAGCACTATAAGTTTTTACTATTGCTCTGAAATAGGACCAGACTCAGACTCAGGCATGTTTCCTGGTAGCTTGAATGATACAATAAAACAAAATTCTTATTGATCAAGTAACAGTGTGTGTGTGTGTGTGTGTGTGTGTGTGTGTGTGTTTTAAGAGAGATTTACTTACTAATAACAGAAGAAGATAGTCAACAACAACTAATATCTGATAGTCCCCTATTTCTGGAATGTTCTCCCTCCTCATCTCTGGTTTCCTTATATGTCCAACTAAAATCCTATCTTCTATGGAAAGCCTTCCCAACCTCTCTTAATTCTACTGCCTTCCCTCTGTTAACCCTTCTTATTTATCCTATATATAACTTGCTTAAACATTTTTGTTCGCTTATTATCTCCCCCATTGGACTATGGGTTCCTCAAAGCCAGGTAGTATCTTTTTCCTCTTTTTGTATACCCAGACCTTAGCCAAGTGCCTGAAATATGGTAGGTACTTAATCAACACTGACTGACAGACTGGCAGACAATATGGATATGCAATAAGGATATGATACTGCTGAGAGAAACTGCCTCACATGAGTTCCCCATCATTTTCTACAATATAAGATGAGAAAGCTGCTGGAGTTTGTGAGCTGTTTTGTTCTTAGGCAACCAAGAAGCAATGTTAACCTATTCCATCAGTCCCTTGGGCCAATCAAGTGCCAATGATAAGTTCAATACGTTTTAAGATATATATACACATTCAATTCAAGAACTGAATTAAAAGTTTTACTTATCTATTTGAATTTTCTTTTCACATTAGCACAATATCAACATTTTGTAAAGACCAGACAGAGGTTGTACTATAATATGATCTTCACCCTAATACCTTAATATTTAATCAACTAAATAAGTCAATCAGTCGACAAGCATTTAATAATGCTTACTGTGTTCCAGGCACTGTGCTAAGCACTATGGATATAAAGAAAGCCAAAAACAATATTCTTGACACTTTTTAGAGTACATTTCAATGATGGTGATAATATGCAAATGATTAGGCATATGAAATCTATATACAGTGTAGATGATGGAAGATAATCTCAGAGGGAAATAGCAGGGAATAGGAAAAGTCTTCTTCAAGAGGTCTGCTCAAGTCAGGTGAATATGTATTTAATAAGTATTTACTAAATATCAAGAACTGTTAAGTGCTGGGTATACAAAGAAAAGCAAAAATAGTCCCTGGCCTCAAGAAATTAACCTTCTAATGGGGGAGCAATAACTATGTACATATAAAATAAATAAGCACAAATAAATGGAATAAGTATAAAAAAATGGTATTTTCACTGAATCTTGAAGGAAGCTAAGGAAAAATCTGATAGAGGTGAGGAGTAAGAGAATTCTAGACATGGAAACTAACAGTGAAAAGGCACAAAGGGTAAAGATGAAGTGTCTTGTCTGAGGAACAGCAACTAGGCCATAACAGCTGGAGTAAATGGAAGAGAATAAAGTGTTAAGACAAGAAAGGTAGGAATAGATTAGGTAACGAAGAGCTTTAAATGCCAAACAGAAGTCGCTGAGTAACTTGCTTAAGTCTCAGGGACAGGTGGTTAAAAACTATAAGCTGGAGACTAGTTCTCCTGTCTAACAGTGCAGAACTCTTTTCCCTATACCACAAAGCAATTAATCAGCAGAACGATCAATCAAGGAAGAAGGAATTTTTTTTTTTTTTTTTTTTTTTTTTTTTTTTTTTTTTGCTTTTTGCTGAGGCAATTGGGGTTAAGTGACTTGCCCAGGGTCACACAGCTAGGAAGTGTCTGAGACCAGATTTGAACTCAGGTCCTCCTGATTTCAGGGCTGGTGCTCTAACCACTGCGCCACCTAGCTGCCCCAAAGAAGGAAGTTTTTAATAGAATAATTCCAAAATGTGGAAAACTCACTTTCTGGTTCCAAGCCCAACATACATTTCTTCCTAGACAAGGAAAAGAGTATACAAATCAAAGGGTTTTTACAGACTCATTCCCCCTTGTAAAGAAGGGAGTCCAAGACTGGTCTTAATAACTATTATACATAAAATGGACGAGAAAATGTCTACAGATTCCTGTTAAAATGTAAAATCTCTCATTTTTTGAAATTTAGATTTCACATTGATGAAAAAGAAATAAAGTAAAGCTATTATTTCTCATTTTTTTGTATTGAAATTTCCCTAAAAGTAGTTGTTTAAATTTGTATAGTGCCTGGAATACAGTAAGTGCTTATTAAATTCTTAATTTCAAATCACTCTGATGTATTCACATAAAAAGAGAACTTAGATATAGTGTATCAAATAAGCAGAAACTCTCCTAATCCTAATAAGACACAAAATTTATTATGTTATAAGTTTGTATTTGTAGACATGTTTTTCTATATATACTTAGTAATAGATAGGAAATAATCATCTTTTCATAATCACCTGGTTCAACAATAGTCTCATATTTTTTTTTGGTATTCATATGGTAAACATTCTGTTCCTCCTTCCTTATGGCCATTCCTTTAAAGCAGGGATGGGGAATATCTTACAACCACATAAAGCCTGGGAAATCACTAGCTAAGGCAACTGCAGACCAAGATGAGTTGAAAGGCATAACAATCTTTCACTGTTTGAGTTCCATAAGTTGATAATTTTTGTATGGCTCACAAATGATGTTGTAAATATCCAAATGACCCTTGGCAGAAAAAAAAGTTTCCCACTCCTGCTTTAGAGCTTTCTTTTTGATTTTTCTCTACTTAGAGCCACATCATTTGTAGATGAGTGCTTTTTAAATTTTTGCTTTGGTGGACACATTTACACAAAATGCCAGGTGTTCTCCCATCTCTTACCCCCTGCCATGATTCTTAAAGGAAGTCTGTTAAGCCTTTTACCAAACTGGGCTAAAAACACTCAACTTTAGTTCTTAAGCTGCTCAATTCATACAGCACTGTTCCTTACACAACTGGTCCTACAAATTCCAGAAGTCCTGGGGGAAATTCACTGAGTACCTCACCTGAAGCATATTTTACTACATGCTTTAAAAAAAAAAAAACCAAAAAAAAAAAAAAAACCAACTAAGTCTACTCAGATTACTTTTGGATTCTTTTGGTTAATTGATACACCTTTTTTTTAAAGTTCGAAAATCCAAGTGAACTTGCTCATCCTATGCTAAACTCTTTTTATAGCACCTGTTCTATATATGTCTATTTAAATCTTTTTATGCAAACATAAGATGAAAATAAATTACTTTAAAGCTGGTTTAATTAAAAATAGCATGTATGAACACTATAAACCATGTAATAAATACCTAAAGTATAAATGGGTTTCCTGTAAAAGAATGGGATAGAAAATTTAAACAACATCTTCATCAAATATATTATTAACAATATTGATTATTTAATGATAATAGAACTAGCTAATACTTACACAGCATTTTAAGGTTTATAAAGTCTTTTGCACATGTGTCATTTAATCTTCTCAAGAACCTCAGAAGTGCTGTTATTAATTTGATCTTAGAAGTAAAGAATTTAAGACTAAGAGGGGTTAAGTGACTTGTCCATGTTCACATGGGCAAGCCAGTAAATGTCTGAGACAGGACTCAGACTTGTTTGTGAATTCAAGCCTAATGCTCTATCTATCCCATTATGTGACCAAACCTAGATTTAAGAAAAATATATTACCTTTGAAAATTAAAGCAAAGCTAAAAGAGCATCTTCAAATTATCAAATGTTCAAATTCCAAATTTACAAACATTTCAAATTAAACACACCACAAATAGTCAAGGTTTTGAGTCTTCACCAATAAAGTATAAAACAGAACAAAAAAAAAATAAAGTGTAAAATAGCACAAAGGAACAGCTATAACTATAGGTTTATTATTAAATTTATACGTTCCCTTTAGGTTATCTTGAACAAATTGGAACTATATATAAGAACAGATAGTTAAGTTGCTGATAAAAATGTCAAAAAGTTATTTGAGCCATCTTGACAAGTTAAATCATATATCATATCATAGCTGGAAGGCTACTTAATTTAACCCACAGCTAAACAAGAAACCCCTCTGTGACTTTCTCTACAAGTAGCCATCCAACACATACACACACACACACACACGCAGGCAAGCACACACACACATGCACACGCACACTCACTCACACCCATAGGACACTGAATTTTTCTAACCCACTAGATATTAATGTATGTACTTGTGTGCTGTATTGAGGATCTGGTTCACAAAGCCATATTTACTTATCCAAAATGATTATAACTTATGAAATAAATAATAATATAATCATTCATTTTAATTTTCAAAAAAATATCAATTTTTATACCTAATGGTTGAGGAGTCTTGAAAAGAAAAACTCCACTCAAAAGAAGTCCTGTTGGAAATGAAATTGCTAAATAATATCAACATAAATAAAAGTTTTGCTCTTACCCGAGTTATGACAGTAGTCCATAGATTGGGGAATTTGCACTGTAAAGGCTATCAAATCTGGGGCTAAGAGAGATTCCGGCTTTCTACTTTCATTAAGCCATTTGCGACTGTGGAGGTCTTTGGTGTCAGAAGGGCCCTGGATTAAGGGAATCAGTTTCTCTTTTCCATTCTCACCTAAATAAAAAATCAGTGTTAATCTTTAAATTATAAGCACTTTTCTCTTAAATATGTAACTACTCCATGTTTCAATATATATTAAAATGTCAAGGTGTAAAGCACTATTATTTGAATGACTAGAAGTTATATCCATTATATTCATCAATTGATTTTATATTGCACTGATCTTTGTAACAATTTGAGATAAATTAAATAATCATAAATTAAATGTCCAAATTATAATCTACCTAAAACAGTTATGACTCTCAAATCATTCAAAATAAGTCATCTAAAGAATTTCAGTAATATTTGAAAACCAAAGATAACAAATATTAAGACAACTTAATTAGTATAAATCCTTTTTTAAAATTTTTAAATGAGTTTTTTAGTTTTTAGTTTTAGTTTTAGTTTTTGTTTTTAATCATCAACTTTCCATAGTGTCCCTCTTCATACAACCCCAGAAAGCCAGGCCAAAATTTTTTAGGACAAAAGGTGTAGAGGTGAGAGAGAGATCAACATAACCAATATAAATATATTTCATAATTCAAAACTGAAAGTTAATGGAGTTGAGCAAATCAAGTATAAAAAAATTTAAGGTGATAAAGTTGACTGACTTCTCAATATACATAAATTTTTTTTAAATAGTAAAATAAACTTTGTTTTTATTTTAAGGTTTTCTCACATATCACTATATTGATAGGCTATATCCAATTGTAATGGTAATTTTTTCTCCCAAGCATTTCATTAAAGGAAAAAAAAAAGTCTTAAAAGTGTTTTACAGCTAGGTATATATGTATAATACATATGTGTGCATTTACATTAAGGTGTACACACAAACTTACATCAAGATTTGATGTAAAAAATGCATAAATTTTCAAGAAACTTTAAAAATAGTTTCTCTAACTTTCTTCAAAAATTAATCTTATAAATAAAAATAAAATTTTTAAAATAAAAATAATAATTTATTAAGCCAAGTAGCATCATCCTGGCAAAATAAAAAGGGAAAAAGAGAAATAAAAATTTAAAAACCCTCTGATTCATAGGAACAATGAGTAAATTCTTGTTTCAGTAACACTCCTTGTAAAAAGCAAGGCCAATTCTCCTATACAGGCAATAAAGTTTTACATGGTCCAGCTGCACATACCTGGGGCTTTGGCACAAATTTTTATTGATCCCACGGTCCCAGAGGCACATTTGACCAATGATGTGCTGCAGTACTTCAATTCAACATTCTGGATTGAGCCCTCAAGAGTTGGCAAGGGATTCTTAGATTTCACACCTAATAAAAGAAAACTGCAAATGTACTGGCTGGTCGAATTTAAATAATTTTTATATTCCTTCACCAAGGCATTTAAACTTAATTATGCTTTAATTATCTACCTCAGATGTTCTCATAATATTTGTGCTATGTATCATAGTTTGGTGTTTAGGAGGTGAGAGAATGCAATTTAAAAATATATGATCTGTATTAACTATATTTATACAGTCAACTATCAAAATTATGTAGAAAATCAGATTTTTCAGAAATAGGTAATTTTTTAATGCTTATGATATTTAAGATATAACCTGGGATATACTACATTTATTTTAATAAATTTCATCTAGATTTTAAGCAAAATTATTCTGCAAAGACAATGAACATATAGCTTCCCTTACAGTAGTCTGAAGGATGTGAAAGGATGATAAAGCAAATTTTAAAATAGTAAATAATCTACATGTGAATAATTGAGGTGGCCATATATGCTTCCATAATAAATGTAAAAAAGATTATATTTCAAGGGACCAACCAATAAATATTTATTGAATGCCAAGTATGTGCTAAGTGGAGGATTATTTTTTAAAGGCTTAACTTCCAATTCAATTCAATATTTATTAAGTGTCTATTATATCCTGCCACTATCCTAAACTTTAGCTATAAAGATAAATACAATACAGTCCCTTCTCTCAGAGAGGGGACATTCTACTTGATATGGATACTTATCCTCAAGAAGCCAGCATTTTAGAAGTATTATAGGAGTTGAAGAAAAGTAGCAAAACCTGCAGCAGAGAAAAACTAGATAGGATTTGAAAGAGGTCTCAAATTATGGATACCATTAAGGTTGAGGGATAAGAGGAAAGGGCATTATACCTATTGAAAAGAATGTGCATATGCATATATAATTCACATGTATGCATAGTTAAGTTTATTTAAGTATAAATAAATATGCTTGGTTACAACTCCCTTTCTTTTTTCCTTAGATAACCTTAGAGATCATCTAGTCTAATTACTTTTCTAGATAAGGAACTAAAGCCCAGAAAGGCTCCTTCACCTGTCCAGTGCCTTAAATACGGTTAGTGGTAGAGCCAAAATTTGAACCCAGGTTTTGTTACTCTGACGCCCTTACTGCCAATAATTTAATTCAAAATGAGCAAATGCATTTTTAAATCTGGAAGAGTGATTATGTAAATTTATGATACATTTCCTATTTTTTTCACAACTTGACATCTATGATGATATTACATCATTTAAAGCTTCAGCATGTCTTGAAAAGTATGAAAAAAGAAAAAATTAAACATTCAACTTTTCTTTTTGCTCAAACACCTCAAATGGCCATCTATAACAGAAAAAGATCAAGCTCAAATCTTTCCCATTCCCATCAATAGATAAATTCATTTGCACACAGAAACTTCCGAAATTATTGTCTCAAAGACTTTATTGCATCAGGATTAAAAAGGTGATTTTGCGACATACATAAAAGCATTTTAGTAGACCAATTTAAATAACAATTAATTATGATCATTTATCATGATTTTTATCACACTCAGCACTTAAAAAGTGCTTTTACACTTGGAAAATAAAAATATTCTGTCAATGGTCATAAAAAAGTGAGTTTAGGGGGCAGCTAGGTGGCGCAGTGGATAGAGCACCAGTCCTGAAGTCAGGAAGACCTGAGTTCAAATCTGGTCTCTGACACTTAACACACCCTATCTGTGTGACCTTGGGCAAGTGACTTAATCCCAATTGCCTCAGCAAAAACAACAACAACAACAACAACAACAACAAAATGAGTTTAGTGGTTTCATACTAATTTATATCTCAAAATATATCTGGCAATTATCAAACTGACATAGTAAAGTGATAAGAGCCTTGGAAATAAAGTAAAATAGCAGAGGTGTCGAGTTAAAAACCAATTGGAAGACCTGTAAATACAGACAGGCTTACAAAATACCTATATACACTCTTTTTGATTCAGTCTAATGTTAATAGTATTTAATGTCTCTATTTTAATAAAATGCATTTATTGATATACATTTTATAGAAATTTCAATACATGAAATATTAATTAGTCAGAATTTGTTTTGGAGCAAACTTAAAAAGAATAAGGAGTCTAAAGCTAATATTTTTAAACTATTACAAATTCAAATAATGGGTAAAGAGAACATATTATAATAAAATCTGGAAATTCCATTCTAATAGGAGACAAAGAGTTGTTAATGAAACTATTTGTGTATTCCTCCTCTATATCATATTAATTTTCAATAGTAGTCAAAAATTAAGGCAAAAAGGAAGGTAAAGAAAAATGAATAATGAAGATAATCGTGTATTAAAGAATAACAAATTGTTAATCCCTCATGTTGATATCTAAGTTAATAGGGAAAGATGATGCTAGGAAAATGGCAAAATTAGCAACTGAATAAATAAAAAATAAAAAAAATATTTTATTCCAATGAAGAAAACATAAATATAATTAGATGAAAATCTTACAGAAACATTTTAATAAAACCATGCAAATATGCATGTGCACAGTACACATGGATTTGTACTTGAGATTGACAGAAACTATTCAATATTTATGAAAAACAGCATTTATTAAGTGATAGGCACTTCACAAAACCCTGGAAATTTAAAAAAAAAAAATCATGGTTCTGCTCTCAAGGAGCTAACATTCTAACAAGAGATAGCATGCAAACAACTCTGTATATACAAGTTATATGGATACACACACACACACACACAATAAATGGGAGATAATTTCAGAAAGAAGACAATAATATTGTGGGAGACTGAGAAAAGGCTACTGTGAAAGATAGAATTTGAGCTGAGTCATAAAACCAGGGAACCTAGGAGATAGAACTGAGAAGGCAAGAGCAGTCTAGCCTGTGAAAAGGCATGGAATAAAATATACTATGCAAAAAAATAGTAAGAAGACCATTGCCATTATGTGATTGAGTATGTAGAAGAGAATAAAACTGAAAAAGTAGGCAGCAATCAGTCTGTAAAGAACTTTAAAATTCAAACAAAGGGTTTGATCATGAAGATAACAGGAAAGTCACTGAAATGCCCTGATAATGGGGGAGAGGCATGACACACAATCAGATCTGAGCTTTAGAAAGATAACTTTGGAAGTAGAGTGAAGGAGGGACAAAAGTGGGGAAAGATGAGAGGCAACAATCAGAAAAAGGTATTGCAATACTTTAGGAATAAGGTGATGAGGGTCTAGGTTTCGATGGCAGCTGTATAAGTAAAAAATTATCTTTTTTTACTTATACAGATTGGGGGGGGAGGTATGTGGAATGAGTAAAAGGAATTGTCAAGGATGATTAAGGCTATAAGGCTAAATAATTGAAAGGATGATAGAGCCCTAGACAATCAGAGAAAACTTCATAAGGAAGGGTTCAGTTAAAAGAAAATAAGTTCTATTTTGAATAGACTGAATTTCAAAATACCCACTTCAAAATGTCTAACATGGAGCTGATAATGAGACTGACACTCAGGATAAAGTTTTGAGCTGGCTAAATAGATCTGAGAAATATCTGAATAGAGATTATTAAATTCCATGGAAATCAACTAATAATGACTACAGCATGGGGTTTTTAATATCTTAGGGTCATGGATTCATTTGGCAATGTGATGAGGAACCTATAGTGATAATATTTCAAAATGCATAAAACAAAATATGTATGATTTAAAAATTATACTTAAATACAACTATTGAAATTTTTTTTAATCTTAAATTCAAAGTAAGAACTCCCACTACAGAAGAAATATAAAAGGATCTAGGACAAAATCTTGGAGGCAAACAAAATGTTAAGAGGGCATGGCCAGAAGAAAGATCTAGTAAAGACTCAGAAGGAGTGATCAGCACTAATGAGGAGAATTAAGAGATGGGAGGGTATTGAGAAGACAGGGTGGAATAGAATCAATTGCACATTTAGAAGTTCTTGCTTTGGCAAGGAGCTAATAACATGGAACAAAGAAAGAGATGATGTGGAAAGGCATCAGAATGATGTGATATGAGAAAGAACGGTGTAAGGGGAGCTCTGAGCATACAGTTCTAATTTTTTCAATGAAATGAGGCAAGGTTCCCAGCTAAGAGTGGAGTGATGAGAAGTCATGTAAAGTTTGTGGAAAGATGAAAAGTTTTGAAAAGTTTCTCTGTTAAGTGGGATAATGAATTCATTAGGGAGGTATAAAAAGATTGTGCCCTGTGTACATTTGAAATTAAGCAACATAAATCTGCAATGGACTCATTTAGTTTTCTCTAGCTCTGTCAATAGAACATCAGTAGGAAAAACTGTAATGAATGAAGTAAGATAAAGCCTGCCAGAGTAATTTGGAAGATAGATTGAGAGGGCAAGAGTAGAAGACAGTGTAAAGTTAAACTGGTTTATCAAGGGGTCAAAAAGAGGAAGAAAGAAAAACGTGACCAGAGCAAGAATGATGGTCTAGAAAAAACTACTAAGGAATCAAAATATTAGCGGTCTCTCTAAATTATTGAGGATAACTGAACATATTAAATGAGGATGCAGAACAAATTTTAGCGTTACAAGGCAAAGGAAGATATGAAACAACAGATAAGGGAATTTTGGAGTTTGTAAATATGGAAATAGTGTTTTTGTGGCTGATGACAAGAACAAGAATATGACATCTTTACATGTGGCTGAAGTAGTATAGAGTAGTAGGTTATATGAAATGGATAAACTAAAGAATTAGAATATTACTACTTTATGGGAAAGCTTGGAAAGCCATGAGACACTTGAGGAAAGATAAAAAAAAAAGTCTGGAATAATTCTTGTAGTGAGGGGAATAAATCACTTTGGGAAACATAAAAAAATTGTTCTGCTGCAGTGATAGTCCAACTGAGATTATATGACATGAATCAGTAGAAGAACCAGTCAGCATAGTTTCATGACTTTCTCCAGCTTTACTCAATAACACGTAAATGGAGGCAAAGACACAGGATAGTGAAAACTATGCAAGGTTAAGGTTTGACAGGGTAAGATCAGAAATAAGAGAGTTAAACTGATTCACCAAGGGGTCAAAATAGGGAAGATAGGAGAGAGTACCTAAGTACAGGAATAATAGTCTGAAAAAGGGTAATCACAGTAAGAATAATGAATAGTCTTAGATTTGTTAGACAAAAACAAAGGTCAAACAACAAAATATTATGATTAAAGAAGGGGATTTCTGAATTCATGAACATGGAAAATATAACATTTATTAATGATGGCAAAATCCTTAAAGTATGACCATCTTTCTATATAGCTGAGGTAGGCTAATCTTAAAAGTAAAGGTTGGTAGTACATCAACATTCACACACAGATTAGGTTCAATTAGTGACAATATAGAGGAAGAATAATATTTGATGTTATTTCTGGAAAGGGATTTTCTAGTCAAATTTTTTTACTTGAACATTTCCTAAGACAATGATTTTTCTTACATACAATCTTACATCCTAGCAGAATTACATAAATGACTCATTATATTAGTGTCCAAATTTCATCCAAATATCCTCAGGAATAAACAATTTGCATATGCCTCAAGAATCTATTTAGCTTTTAGAACTGGATTTTCAAGTAACAGCAGTGATGTTTCTTGTCAGTATTTCCCAGACCAATAGCCAAAACTCTATCACAGAATACAAATATATTTTAAAAGTCATGAATCTATAATTACTAACCCCCAAATAAATCTGATTTTCAAAAATGATAAGTTGATAAATAAGGTCTAACACATGAAAATACTTTTGTTGCATTAGAAGAATAATAAAATAAGATTTAGGAAAAAATAGATACTGCAATATTTTTTTTAAGAAATTCAATTATATAAATGGATTATTTTGAAAGTCTGGAAAAAGAACATCTGATCACTCAGACACAAACCTTAACAGAAGAGGTACTATGATTGTGGTTTCTCAGTAATAACTTTGTAATTACTGAACTGCTACTTACATTTTAGCCCCAGGGGGTATCAAAACTTGAGTATCTTACTTGATTTAAAGTTCCTGCCCTCAATTCCCAGCTACTTAGTTCTACTACAAACAAAGATTTGTGGGAATATAGAAAGCAAGAATAAACAGGAAAAAAAGAAAATGAAAAAGTAGTTCACTTTTCTAATAACTCACACTCTGAATGTTGAAGGTATTTATTTCTTTTATTCCAAGGGAAAGGAGGGAAGAGAAATGGGAAAGGGGAAGACAAAGGGAGAAAATAGGTTTATATTTGATCCTAGAGAGAAGAAAGCAACTGGAATTTACTGAGTAAGGAAGGAGATATTTTTAGAGCTGTCCATTAGCAAAAATCACTTTGGTAGCTGTGCAGAAGATAAATTAGAGTGGGGAGAGACTTGGAGTAGGAAGACCAATTAGGAAGTTATTGTACTAATAGAGGCAAGAAGTGATTAGGAGTATTTAACATTGAAAATAAGATTATAAGGATATGTCCTTTTCAGATTTCTTTGATGAAGTTTCATCAAGTTCATCAAGATTCTGTCCTGGACCCTTATTCCTGTTCTTTTCTCCCTCTACAATGATGATCCAATCAGATCCCATGATTTCAATTATCACTTCTATTCTGGTTATTTTCAGATTTCCTTACCTAGTAATAAACTCTCTCCTAAGTTCCAGATTAACAACTAGTCTGATGGTTTTACTTTCATTTACATTTCTCCTATATTCTTTTTTTTTTCTCTTAACACTCCCAGTCACTTGGAATAGACTATCACCTCACACCTGGATTATTATAAATAGCTTCTTGGTTGGTCTCTCTGACTCATTTTATAGTCCATATTTCATTCATTTGTCAAACTGATCTTCCTCAAGCATTAGTCTTCCTCAAGCACTGGTTTGCCCATTTCACCCACTATTCACTTCAAATTAATAAGTTCCATTGGCTCTCTCTATTATCTTCAGGATCAAATAAAATGTATGTTCTGGTTGATGGCTGAGAAAATCAGCAATACATCTCCAAAAGAAGCAACAACAAAAATGACCAATGAAAAGCTCTTTTAATTAAAAAAAAAAAGGCATGTATTTTGTGATGAATAGTGATGAGTCAATTTACAGAAGGCAATTTGGAATCATCTCCAAAAATCTATTAAAGTATACATACAATTTGATGCAGAGAAACCACTATGACGTCTTTATATCAAACAGATCAAAGAAAGAGGATTTCTATATACAAAAGTACTTATAAAAACTTTTGTTTTTTGAGTAATGAAGAATTAGGAACTGAGAGAACAGCCACCAATGAGAGAACAGCTGAATAAGTTTTGGCATATATGAATATGCTATAGGATAGGATGGACAGGATGGCTTGGGGGAAAACTGAGAAGATTAATATGAACTGATAAAAAGTTAAAGTGAGCAAAGCCAGGAAATTATAATTATAAATAAGAACAAACAGGATATATGTATATATCCTATATATAATTTATGTATATGCATATATATGTGTATATATATCTATGTGTGTATATATATACATATATCTATGTGTGTATATATATATATGTGTGTGTGTGTGTGTGTGTGTGTGTGTGTGTGTGTGTGTGTATTAACAACAATGTAAAAACAAACAACTGAAATATTTAGGAAATCTGACTGATGCAATGACCAACCATGACTTTTAGAAGACTCATGATGAAACATACTTTGTATCTCCTCATAAAGAAATGATTGCAACAGGGTTTTTTTGGTTCTGTTTTGTTTTTCACATGACTAAAGTGGGATTTGGTAGTGGTATTTTTGCTTGACTGCATGTTTACAGGTGTAGCTATGTGATACAATGGACAGAGTGCCAGGCCTTTAGTTAGGAAGACGTGAGTTCCACCCCAATTTCAGATGCTTAGTAGCTGTATAATTCTTGGAAAGTCATTTGAGCCTATTTGTCCAGTTTCTTCCTCAGTAAAATGAGCTGAAGAAAATGGCAACTACTCCTGTTTCTTTGCCAAGAAAATTCCCAAAAAAGAGTCACAAAGAGTTGGACATAAACCAAAAACAACTAAACAATATGTTTGTAACAAGGGTTGTGTTTTTCTTGTAGGGGGAAGTGAAAGAAGAGGGTAGATTTTCATTTAAAAATAAAATTTAATTTTAAAAAGAGAAGAAAATGAGAATAAAGGTAATAAAGGCATAGATTTTAGTGAAGAGGGATGGACAGAACTAGTGAGGGTTTTTTAAGGATGGGAGAGACATAGGTATGTCTTTAGGCAGCATGAAAGCAGTTGTGGGTCCATGTGCAAGATAGTGGCTAGAAACTGGAAACTGAATGGATGCCCATCAGTTGGAGAATGGCTGAACAAATTATGGTATATGAATGCTATGGAATATTATTGTTCTATAAGAAACGACCAGCGGGATGATTTCAGAGAGGCCTGAAGAGACTTACATGAACTGATGCTGACCGAAATGAGCAGAACCAGGAGATCATTATACACAGCAACAACAATACTATATGATGATCAATTCTGATGGTCATGGTTCTCTTCAACAATGAAATGTTTCAAACCAGTTCCAACTGTTCAGTGAAGAAAGCCATATACACCCAGAGAGAGGGATGTGAAGTGTGGCCCACGGCATAGCATTTTCATGCTCTCTACTGATATTTGCTTGCATTGTGTTTCCTTTCTCAGATTTTTTTTTTCTTGTAGATACTATTTTTCTTGCACAACAATGATAAGTGTGGAAATATGTATACATATATTTGACTTGTTAAGTATTTTAACATAATTAACATGTAGTGGATATCCTGCCATCTAGGGGAGGGGTAGGGAATGGGGGGGAAAATTTGTAACAGAAAGCTTTGTAAGAGTTAATGTTGAAGAATTACTCAAACACATGTTTTGCAAATAAAAAGTTTTAATTAAAAAGAAAGAAAGAAAGAA
>JAJPUD010001082.1:54405-78754 GCA_023553655.1 Myrmecobius fasciatus | reverse complement strand
CACACACACACACACACACACACACACACACACACACACACACACACTTCAAAACAGAAACTTCCTTATTTGCAGCACTGCCAGGGTAATTTTGTATCCTCTGCATACTACAACTATTTGTCAGGCCCCTGCAGGTGTGCATTGCACATAAACACACAGCTGTAGCCTAGCAAGCCAAGTGTTCCATCAAACACATAAAGGGAGACCTCAGCAGTTGGATTAGTCATCCTTGCAACAGGTCCGGGGAGAACAATATGGGTTAGTATTTTTGGAAAAAGCATGGATGGTAAATTTATGATTATGCTAGCCTTACCAAATAACTGCTGGATTGTGTCATTTTTTAATGCAATGTCTACTTATTAAAGTTTTGTTTAAAATGGCTAGAGAAGACTGAATATTTTTTAGTTTTTAATATAAACAATAAGGTAGTTTATATATTAGTTTATTAAGTGTCAAATATTAAAAAATTTCCATATAAGATGTTGGTTTTTAACAGATGTAAGAATTTGCATTGAATAGAACATACAAATCACTGGAATCAATTATATTTGGCATATCAAATATTTTTGCAACTTATACATATATTTTTCTGTGATTATTATAATACCACATCACCTTCCTTTTGGTATGGATATGTTTGCTTCTAAGATATCAAAACTTCTGGAAAATTCATTTTCCTTATTTGTAAAATGAGGACAGTACTAATGTTACTAAAGTGCAAAGTTCTGAAGATCAAGTGAAAAATTTTCCATAAACATTAAAAGGCCACATAAATGTTAGTGATTGTTGTTAAATGGAGAACTGTGAATGTCTATATCAATGTATCTAATGCCGCAGCATCTGTCAGACAGTAAATAACCAGTATTTGAAAAAACAGATATTCAAAGATTCAAAAAATCTCTGATTCAAATAGATCGTAGAGGTAATCTAGTTCAAACATTTATCAAATACAAATGGAAACTGGCAATGATACTTATTAAAAAAAAAAATCAACCAATCTATTAGTCGTAATTCTGTATTCTGAAATTTCATAAAATACATCTACTCCCTCTCATGTATTCAGTCCTTCAAATATTTGAAGTCCTTTTTCAATCTAAGGTTTTTCTTTCTCAGTTCTTTTAACTAAACCTCATATGATAAAACTTTAGATATAGTTTCTTAATGAGTAAAGGATTTAACTATTATTTTCCAATGAAATTCAAATATCTCCTTAACTTGGATATCATGAGAAACTGTCATCTGTCTTGGTGAAATCTTGTTTCACTAAGTTTGTCTACTTCATTCTCACAATCTACCTACTAAAAAAAAATCTATTAAAAAAGAATTATTGTTGTTCTAACATGGCTTGTTCACAGTAAAGGCACAGAGGATCCCTGTATCATCTGGTTCCAGGAACTGATGCTACTTGTTCTAAAGATTCACAAATTATCTACTGGAAATCAGTCCTATAGTTAGTAGAATCCATCTCCTCTCCTCCACTTTTAAATATACAACAAAAGTAGTACATTTAACATTCACAAGAAAAGAATGTTGAACAAGGATACAGGACTGATTCAGTTGAAAGCAGTTTCCCCTACTTCTGATTTGTTAACAATAGAAGCCAGTCAAAAGGATGTCAAATCCAAGGCAGACTATTTGTGACCTCACCTTTTTATGCCTTTGTTTACTGAGGAGTTATGCAGATATTGCAAGCCTTATAGTTCCCAGGAAAAAATATTTCTCCAAGAAAATTTTATTGACTTTAAAAAAAAAACTAGACTAGTTTTTATGTGAAATTGGTATTCCTCCTATCAGAAATAAGATATATATGACATTCAATCTGAAATGTCCAGAGAGGAATTGGTAACAGAGATTAGAAGAGAGATTGAGGTTCATGATATATTCTAGACACCTTCTCCACACTCACAGACTTCACAATCTGCCAGAGAAATGGGTAAGGAGAGATGAGACATGCATGGAAAAGATACTGTCACCCACTTTTTGCAACTTCACCCATACTCAATCATATTTCATACTTTTACCAAAAAATTACTGGCATCAAGAAGTAGAGGCAACTTTTCCACAAATATATGGAAAATGCATTAGTCCAAGTGATCATTAGAACATTCAAGAAAAAAAAATCACAGCGAGCCAAACTTTCAGACAAGGTCAGCATAGCAAACTATGAATGGGGTCTGGCTAGGGATGCTTGGGAATATAGTATTTTTTTTTAAATTAAAGCTTTTTATTTACAAAACATATATAAGGGTAATTTTTCAACATTGACCCTTGCAAAACTTTCTGTTCCAAATTTTTCCCTCCTTCTTCCCATTCCCTCCCCTAAATGGCAGGTAGTCCAATATATGATAAATTTGTTAAAATACATGTTAAATCCAATATATGTATGCATACTTATACAGTTATCTTGCTGCACGTGAAAAATCAGATCTAAAAAGAAAAAAAAATATGAGAAGGAAAACCAAATGCAAGCAAACATCAACAGAAAGCGTGAAAATGCTATGTTGTGGTTCACACAGATCCCACAGGCTTCTCTCTGGGTGTATATGGCTTTCTTCATCACTGAACAAATGGAACTGGTTTGAATCATCTCATTGTTGAAGAGAGCCATGTCCACATCATCATACAGTCTTGTTGCCCTGTATTAATGATCTCCTGGTTCTGCTCATTTCACTTAGCATCAGTTTATGTAAATCTCTCCAGGCCTCTCTGAAATCATCCTGTTGGTCGTTTCTTACAGAACTATAATATTCCATAACATTCAGATATACTATATTTTTGTTTACATAAACTAAAAAAGACCAAGAAGACTGGCCACGACGAGTTCCAAACCCATACAAAATGTATCGTTTCTATGTTGTTGTGTGTGTTTGTTGAGGGGGAAATTTCCACCTGCCAATTATGTCATTCACTGTCTAGTTATGGGTCACAGATTGAAAATAGTATGGTAGAAACTAGATTCAACACTTTACACCATATATCAAGATATATTCAAAATGGGTAATAATTTACACATAAAGGATGGTACCATAAGCAAATAAGGAACGCACAGAATAGTTTTATCTGTCAGATAAATGGATAAGGGAAGAATTTAGGACAAAACAAAATACAGAAAGCATTACAAAATGTGAAATAGATAATTTTAGTTATATAAAATTAAAGTTTTTGGACAAAATTAAGAAATTGGGTAAAAACATTTTGCAACAAGTATCTCTGATAAAGGCCTCAATTTTCAAATAAATACATACATACAGAACTGAGTCAAATTAAAAAATAAAAATAAACATCACTGCCCAATTGATAAATATTCAAAAGATATGAACAAAAAGTTTTCAGATGATGAAATTAAATATATCTACAGTCATATGAAAAATACTCTAAATCACTACTGATTAGAAAAATGCAAATTAAAACAGCACTGAGGTAGCACCTCATAGATTGACTAATATAATAAAAAAAAGAGTGGGGGTGGGGAATTATGAGTGTTGGAAGGGATGTGGGAACACTGAGACACTAATTCACCATTGGTGTAGTGTGAAGTGATCCAACCATTCTGGAGAGTGATTTGGAACTATACCCTACTGAGTATAAAACTGTGCATGCCCTTTGATTCAGCAACACTATTGCTAGGTCTACATTGCAAAGATATATATATATATATATATATTTTTTTTTTTTTAAAGAGGAAAAGAATCTATGTGTATGGAAATATTTTAAGCAGCAATTTTTGTGGTGTCAAAGAATTGAGAATCATCATGGGAATAGACATCAATTGGGGAGTGCCTGTACAAGCTGTGACATATGGTTGTGATAGAATATTAATTACTGTGCTATAAGAAATGACAAGCAGGATAATTTTTTTTTAACCTGGAAAAACTCATATGAATTGGTGCAAAGTGAAGTGAAAAGACCCAGGAGTACATTGTATACAACAATAGCAATACTGCACAGTGAAAAACTGTGAATGATTTAGCTAGTCTCCCCAATACAATGATCCAAGACAATCCCAAAGAAATCATGAAGCATGCTAACCACCAGATATTGTCTATCTCAATACAAACTGAAGTTCGGTTTCTTTTTTTTGTAATATTTTTAATTTATTTTTTTTTTATTAAAAGCTTTTCATTTACAAAACATATGAGTGATTTTTCTACATTGACCTTTGCAAAATTTGCAAAGTGAAGTTCGGTTTCCATATCTTCCCCCCTCCTCTTCCCCCCTCCCCAGGAGAAATACTAACATCATTACCTCTGCTAGCTACTCACCATATGCCCATCCAGTTTTTCTACCAAACTTCAGTAAGTAAAATATGATTGGAGAGAAAATTAAATTTTATATAAAAAATTAAAGATCATAGATTCACAGCTGAGAAAGAAAAAGTACTAGGCCAAATGGTGGTATTCAAAGATGAGGAGAAATAATAAACACTACTCTGTGTACTACAGTAGTTAAAGAAGTTCAGAAGAAAACAGCAGTTGTGGGGTTCTGATAGCAGAAGATGAATAGGGTCTCAGTTCTATACTTTAACCACATTTTCCTAAACAGTATGATAGAAAATGAATTAGTATCAATAATAAACATATATATGTTAAATGTGAAAGTACTAAATAATTAAAGGAAAAGTTAAATGAAATTTATTATACTGAGTGAAGGGCTTATCAGACTGCACAAAGTCTAAACAAAAAAAATTTTTAAGAAATGACAAATCTCAGAATTTTAGAAAAATTAGCTATGATAAGTCTGTAAATTACTGAAAAGAAATTAAAAAAAAAAAGAACATACATATTTCTTAGCTATTTGGGGCACCTTAACAGAAACTGACTTCTATTAAAGCACTGCAAACTCCACAAACAAATGTAGAAATGCAGAAATATCACAGTTAGCACTTCTATATCGTAACTTTCCCCATCACAGTTTGGATATATCATTAGTTGCCATAAGAAATCAGATGGGAATTTGGGGGAGTTTTGTGGAACCTACAGATGACATGCAAAGTCCAATAGATGATGCAAAAAACCTATGACCAAATACTGGGGGGAAAAAATGTAGAATGGGTTACTATAAAAATCCCATAAATGAAAAAGAAAAAAACCGAGACTTCTTTCTGATGGGGGGAGTGGGAAGAGATTTTATGTAGATTTTTCAGACTGCAGGGGCACTATGCCTCCTACCAAAGCTATATGAAAGGGAAAACTGTAAATGCATCTTTTATAGACCATAATACAATAGGAACTATATTTAATAAAGGATTGCTGATTAAATGCTAAAAAATTAACTGGAAACTACATAGTTTAATCAAAAAGAATGGGTGGGTCAAAGAACAAATCAAAAACAATTTCATTAAAGATAATGAAGACAATGAGATAATACAGGAAAATATTTGGAATACATTCAAAGCAAAACTTAAGGGAAATTTTCAATCTCTAAACACTTTGATCAGTAAAAGAGAAAGAGCAATGAAGTAATTGGATATGCAAGTAAAATACCCAGAATAACAAAAAGAAAAAAAAAATGTTTTTAACCTAATGAAACACCAAAACAGAAATTTCAACAACCAAAGAAAAGATTAAAAAAACTGAAAGAAAAAAACATTAATTACTGAAACTAAGAACTTATTTTTAAAAAAAATAGATAAAACATTAGCTAACAATTTAAAAAAAAAATACCAAGATAAAAAATGAAAAAATAAAAGAAATTATTAGAAATTACTTTGCCTAATTAAATGTGAATTAACTTGGACATCTAAATTAAATGAAGGGAAAAGAAGGGGAAAGAGAAAGAAGGAAAGTGGAGAGAGAAGGGAGTAACAAGAGAAAAGAAAATACTTAAGTAACTCCATTTTAGAAAAAGAAACTGAATAAATCTTCAATGAACTCCCTATGAAAAAATCTCCAGGGTCATATGGATTTATAAGTGATTTCTATAAAACATTTAAAGAATAAAGAATTCTAATACTATAAACTATTTGAAAAATGGTTGGAGTCCTATCAAATTCCTTTTATGTCACAAATAAGGTGTTGATACTTAAACCAAAATGAGCCAAAACATGAGAAAGAAAATTATAAACCAATTTCCCTAATGAATATTGATGCAAAAAATTCAAATAAAATATTAAAAAGAGATTGCAGGAATTTATGATAAGCATAATATACTATGATCAAGTGTGATTTATAACTGGGATTTATAACAGGAATTACAGGGCTGGTTCAATATCAGGAAAACTGTTGGTACAATTGACAAAACTAACAGAAATTAAATGATTATCTCAACAGATGCAGAAAAAACTTGACAAAATGCAGCACTCATTCCTATTAAAAATATTAAAGAAAATAGAAATAAGTTGTTTTCCTTAAAATAAGAAGCAGCATTCATCTGAAACAATCAGAAAGCATTATATGTAAAGCGTTAAGTTAGAAGCCTTCCCCAGATGAAACAAGGATGCTCATTATTACTATTATTCAATACTGTAATAGAAATGTTAGCTTTAATAATAAGAGAAGAAAAAGATAATATGGTATACTTAGAGAATCAACTAAAAAACTACTTGAAACCATAAACAGCTTTAGCAGAGTTGCAGAATGTAAAAGAAACCCACATAAATCATCAGCATTTCTACACATTACTAACAAAGTCCACCAGCAGGAGATCAAAAGGGAGATTTCATTTAAAATAAATATAAACAATATAAATTGTTTGGGAGTGTACCTGCCAAGACAAACCCAGGAACTATATGAACACAATTACAAAACACTTTTCACAGAAATAAAGTCAGATCTAAACAATCAGAAATGTATCCTAAACAATCAGAAATGTATCAATTGCTCATGGGTAGGCTGAGATAATATAATAAAAATGACAGTTCTATTCAAATTAGTGTTTATTTAGTGTCACACCAACCAAACTACCAAAAAATTATTTTATAGGGCTAGAAAAAATGTCAACAAAATTCACTTGGAAAAACAAAAGATCAAGAATATCAAGGGAAGTATTGAAAAAAATTCAAAGAAAAATGGTCTAGCCATATCAGACTTAAAATTGTATTATAAAGCAGTAGTCATCAAAACCATTTGGCTAAGTAGTGGTAGATCAATGGAATAGGTAAGGTACATAAGAAACAATAGTCAACAACCATTATAATCTACAGTTTAATAAACTCAAAGTTACCAGTTTCTGGGATAAGAACTCACTCACTATTGGACAAAATTTGATGTGAAAACTGATAAGTAGAATAGCAGAAACTAGGTACAGACCAACATCTCATATCCTTTATCAAGATAAGGTACAAATAGGTATATGATAGAAGCATAAAAAATGATACTATAAGCAAATCAGGACATCAAGTGATAATTTAATTGTCAGGTCTTTGGAGAAGGGAATGATTTATGACCAAACAAGAAATAGGGAACATTATAAAATGCAAAAAGGATATTATTAAATTATTATGATTATATTAAATTAAAAAGACTTTGCAAAAACAAAAAACAAGTGCAGCCAAGCTTAGAAAGAAAGCAGATCGCTGGAAAATAATTTTCTTAGCCAGTGTTCATGATAATGGCTTCATTTCTAAAATAGAGAGAGAAATGAGTCAAATTTATAAGAATGCAAACCATTTTCCAGTTGAGAAATCATAAAAGGATATGAACTTTGAGATGAAGAAATTAAGACCATCTATAAGGCACATAAAAACATGCTCTACATCATTATTGATTAAAGAAACACAAATTAAAACATTTTGAGATATAACCTCACACTTACCAAATTGATTAAGATAACAGGAAAAGATAATGACAAATTTTGGAGGGGATGTAGGAAACCTGCAACACTATTACATTGTTGGTGGTGTTATGAACTGATCCAGTCATTCTGGAGAGCAATTTGGAATTATGCTCAACAGGTCATAAAACTGCATACTCTTTAATTCAGTGTGCCATTACTGGGTCTGTATCACAAAGAGATCATAAAAGAAGGAAAAGACCCAAGTGTGCAAAAATGTGTACTGCAGTTCTCTTGTGGCAAGGAATCAGAAATTGAACGGATAACCATTAATTGGGGAATGGCTGAATAACTTATAGGATATGAATGCAATGGAATAATATTGTTCTATAAGAAATGATGAGCAGGTTGATTAAGCCAAGAAAGGCTAACATAAACTGATCTGAATGAAATGAAGAGAACCAGGAGAGCATCATACACAGTAAACTACAATTATGTTATGATCAACTATAACAGACTTAGGCCTCTTAGCAACACAGTGATCCAAGCCAATTCTAACAGACATGAGATAGAGAATGCCATTCATATCTAGAGAAAGAACTATGGAGACTGAATGTAGATTAAAGCATACTATTTTCTCTTTTTCTTTCTTTTTGTTTTGTTTTTTTACTTTCTCAATATTTTTCTCTTTTGTTCTGATTATTCTTTCCCAACAAGACTCATAAGGAAATGTTTAAAATGACAGTACAAATATAACCTATCCTGGGGAGCGAAGTAGGGAGAAGAAAAAATTTGGAACTCACAATCTCACAAAAATGAATGTTGAAACTATCTTTACATGTAACGAAAAAATAAAATATGATTAAAAAATTTTTAAAAAGGAATTGGACAAATGAGATACAAAAGTTCATTGAAGAAAATAATTCATTAAAAATTAGAATTCTGCAAATGGAAGCTAATGACTTATGAAAAATTAAAAAAACAATAAAACAAAACCAAAAGAATTTTTTTTAAAAAATGGAAAACAATGTAAAATATCTCACTGGAAGAACAACTAAACTGAAAAATAGATCCAGGGGAGATGATTTAAAAATTAACAGACTATCTGAAAGTCATGATCAAAAAGAGAACCTAGACATCAGATTTTTTAAAATTGACAAGGAAAATTGTCCTGATATTCTAGAACCAGAGGATAAAATAGAAATTGAAAAAATTCACTGATCACTTCCTGAAAGAGAGCCCCAAATGAAAACTCCCAGGAATATTATAGCCAAATTCCAGAGCTCCCTGGTCAAGAAGAGTTCTCTCTCTGAGTGCAGATGGCTCTCTCCATCACAAGACTATTGGAACTTGCCTGAACCATCTCAATGTTGAAAAGAGCCATGTCCATCAGAATTGATCATCATATAATCTTGCTGTTGCTATGTACAATGTTCTCTTGGTTCAACTCACTTCACTTAACATCAGTTCCTGTAGTCTCTCCAGGCCTCTCTGAAATCCTCCTGCCGGTCTTTTCTTATAGAACAATAATATTCCATAACATTCGTACCATAATTCATTCAGCCATTCTCCAACTGATGGGCATCCATTCAGTTTCCAGTTTCTAGCCACTACAAAAAGGGTTAGCACAAACATTTTTGCACATGTGGGTCCCTTTAGCTCCTTTAAGATCTCTTTGGGATATAAGTCCAGTAGAAACACTGCTAGGTCAAAGGGTATGCACAGTTTGGTAACTTTTTGAGCATAGTTCCAAATTGCTCTCCAGAATGGTTGGCTCCATTAACAGTTCCACCAACAATGTATCAGTGTACCAGTTTTGGGGGAAAAATTTTTGAAGAAAGTTTCTCTGATAAAGGCCTCACTTCTCAAACATATACAGAACTGAATCAAATTTATTAAAATAAAAATCATTCTCCAATTGTTAAATGATTCAAAGTTATCAACAGTTTTCAGATGAAGCAATCCTAGCTATCTATATTGCTGATTGGAGAAATGCAAATTAAAACAACTCTGAAATATTACCACATACCTTTTAGATTAGCTAATATGGCAGAAAAGGAAAATGACAAATGATGTAGGGGATGTGGGGAAAATGAAACATGAATTCACTACTGGTGGAGGTGTGAACTGATTCAATCATTCTGTAGAGCAATTTGGAACTAAGCCCAAAAGACTGTAGAACTATGCATATTCTTTGACCTAACAATATCACTACAAGTTCTGTATTCCAAGAAAAAAAAATTTTAAAAAAAGGGGGGGGGGGAACTTATATGTACAAAAATATTTATAGCAGCTCTTTTCTGGGGATGAAGAATTGGAAATTGAGGGGATGCCCAGCAACTGTAGAATGGTTAAATAAACTGAGGTATGTGATTATGATGGAATACTATTGTGCTATAAAAAATGAGGAGGAGGAAGTTCTGAGAAAAACGGGAAAACATTTCCATGAGCTGATACAAACTGAAATGTACTCTGTACAAAGTAAAAGCAATATTATATGATGATTAGCTGTGAATGATATTAACTATTCTCAGCCATATAATGACCCAAATAAACCTATGAAGGATATATGATGAAAAATACTGTCTATGCCCAGAGAAAGAAATGATGGTATCTGAATATAGATTATAGCATACTTTTTAACTTTCTTTGTTTTTCTTGTGGTATGTTTTTTTTTCCAGTCTATGTTTCCTTTCACAACAGAACTGTTATGGAAATTTTTGCATAACTACCCATTTATAAGCTACACTGAATTGCTTGCATTCTCAATGGAGAAGTAGGGAGGGTGGAAGGTAGAGAATCTGGACTTCAAAATTTTTAAAATGGATGCTATAAGTTGTTTTTACATATAATTGTGGGGGAATAAAATACTTAATAAAAATAAACAGAATAATTAATATCCTTTGTGTGTGAGTATAAAGCTTTATATAAATGTTAATTCACATTAAATAATATATTAAAGACTGAAAATTTGAACATATGATGCTAGATTTGGAGTCAAAGAATCTTATTCAAAATCCCTCCTTATTGTCCTACAAAAAAAGTCAGAGAAACTTCCAGAGTTAGGAGATGGGAGTGCCTTGTTTGTAGGACAACAAGGAGGCCAATGTCATTGGAACAAAGAGGATGTAACAAGCCTGGAAAGCTAGGAAACTGTTTGAAAGGCTTTGTATGCCACGCTGAAGATTCTATATTTGATCCTGGAAGCAAAAGGAAGCCACTGCAGGCACTCGGGAGAGGCTGACAGTGTCAAACATGCACTTCAGGAAAAACATTTTGGTGGCTAAAGGAAGATGAATTAAAATGGAAGATGAATTAGAATGGAAAGAGACTTATGGTCACTAACAGGTTACAGAGAGCCTATACTACAGTGGTGGTAGTGTCAGAGTAGAGAAAGATGGATGACAGCGAATAAGGCGTTTAAGAGTGACAGCTAAGTTGTGGGCCTGAGGGTATTACCTTTTAAAGCAATAGGGGAAAAGGGTGAAAAAGCTGGTTTGGAGAAAAGGCAATGAGTTCCATTTTGGATATACTGAGTACAAGATGATAAAAGATGACTACTGGAAATATAGTTCAAAATATCTGACATGTAGTTGGATTTGTGAGATTAGAGGTCAGCTGAGACGTTGAGAAAGGATAAGTATATCTAAGAATTATCATCAAGAAAGATTAAGTAAATCCATGGGAGTTGATAAGCTCTCCAAATAAAGTAATACAGAAGGAAAAGAAAAGAGGAAGGCCCAGGAAAGAAGAATGCTGTGGGATACCTATAGATAGATGATGTGATCTGAATGAGGATCCTGAAAAAAAGACTGAGATACAGCAGTCAGATAGAAGATCCAATAGTGTTTAGTGGAACTTTAGGGTTCCATAGGCAATTTTGTTGTTTCCTTTCATATAATATTACATGACTTTTAAGAAATAATTACACATTTTTAGCTAATGATAAAAATTAAAAAATCAAAATTTCACACATACTAACTTTCTACAAAGTCACCTTAGAAAGCAGTACAATTATTCCAATGGTGCTGCCATTGCTCAAAACACAGATGGGATTCTTCTTTTGTAATTGATTTCAGAGATTTGAAAAAATCATATCTTTATCTTACACACACACACACACACACACCTGCTTTCATGATCAGACTTAACTATGGCTTTTACTATTTCAAAAATTCAAATTTATACTCAGAGGGGGAAACTATGCCAACACTGAGGCTTTGAAGACAATCCCAAAATAGCTAGAAAAAATGTTTTAAACAATGGCAGCTTGTTGTAATAAGAAAGAAAAAGAATAAACATTTTATATGGTGTCTACCATGTGAGAGATACTTTGCTAAATGCTTTGTAATATTATCTAATTTGACTCTTACAAAAGCCCTACAAGATAAATGTTATTATTGGGGCAGCTAAATAGCACAGGACAGAGCATTAGCTTTGAAGTCAGGAGGATCTGAATTCAAATCTGGTCTCAGACACTTAATCCTTACTAGTTGTGTGACCCTAAGTATGTCATTTAACCCCCGTTGCCTTACCAACCCTCCCCAAATAAATGTTATTATTCTCCCCATTTTACAGCTGAAAAAAACTTGTCTTAGATTAAATAGCTACTAAGCCTTCCTGACATCAAGGACAGTGCTCTATCGACTCCATCACCTAATGTAATAGCTTCTTTCAAAGAAACAATGCTCACTATTATATAGATAAATTTAAATTCTCTGACTCAATGTTTCATGATCACATCCATATATGTAGCCAGATACCTCAGGAATATTCATGTAAGAAGTTAATCTCTTGATTTCTATTTTTCAAGAACATTTGCTAGGCGAGTGTCTTGATATGATCAGGACATGGCTAAACATTGAAGTTTCAAGAATTCTCAATGTCATACCAATGGGGAACATAGGACAATAAGAAATTCACAATCCTGATTTTCCCAGCTCATAGAATGAAAAACAAACAAACAAAACTTGCAAATATAAAATCCTGTTAAAATAACAAATATCAACTAATTAGGCAAGGACTGAAGTGTCTCCTACATATCAAGCCCTTTCTGAATGATGAGGATCTAAAGGCAAAAAGCAAAAAAAGCAAAAAGCCAAGATAGTTGAGTGAAGCCAGGAAGCTGCTCCAACTCTCCCAAGTTTCCCTCAAAAACCATATGAAATGAAGCCTCTGAACAGAATCTGAGGGAATGAAACCACTCTCCAGCTCAAGATAGATTGGAAGGCCTTCAAGAAAAGTCAGTCTCACTGGGGTAAAAGGGGTATTTAGCACACCTCAGATGGAGTCTGGAAAAACAAGCAGATTAAACACAGCAGATCAGCATCTGAGACCCTCAGTCCTGGCTCAGTAGCAGAACAGACCAAGAGGCAACCTCCACACCCAACTCAGAAGGCAAATTCTGAGAAACCAGGCTGTTTTCTGCTAGGAGTAGGTAAAACTACCCCCTGCTGTGAGCAAAAACTGCCAATCACAAGTGGTTCCTGTACTCAAAGTCAAGGCTCAATGCTGCAGAGGAAGCATGGGACAGCACTCCCTTTACCTCAAGAGCAACCATAAAAGTCACAAAAGAGGAAATACAAAAAGAAAAGGAAAGAAAAGAAGCAAGAAACAGAAAAGAACCTTAAACCACAAAAAGCTGCTGTGATGAGGAATATCAAAACACAAACTCAGATAAGGACAAAATGTCCATAAAGGAAATCTCAAAGAGTGATATAAATTGGTCTCAAGCCCAAAGAGGTTTCTTAAAAGTGCTCATAGAAGATTTTAAAAGGCAAATAAGAGAGGTGGGGGAAAAAATGAATGAAGAAACAAGAGATATCTAAGAGAAAGTCCACAGCTTGGAAAAGGAAGGCAATTCCTTAAAAAAAATACAATTGGCCAAACGCTAAATAAATAAATAAATAAAATAAAATAAAATAAAAATAATCCACTGAAGAAAA
Source organism: Myrmecobius fasciatus (assembly GCA_023553655.1). Classification (NCBI taxonomy): domain Eukaryota; kingdom Metazoa; phylum Chordata; class Mammalia; order Dasyuromorphia; family Myrmecobiidae; genus Myrmecobius; species Myrmecobius fasciatus. The sequence goes on along the minus strand of JAJPUD010001082.1, from coordinate 65,099 downwards.
CACCTTGAAAACTAGAATTAATCAAATGGAAAGAAATAAGAAAAAGCTAACTGAAGAAAATCACACATTAACAACTTGAATGAAGCAAATGGAGATTACTATTTCTATAAGACATCAAGAATTAGCCAAACAAACTAAAAAGAATGAAAAACGGGGAAAGGGAATGAAAAATACTTCATTGGAAAAACAGTCGACCTGGAAAATAGATCCAGGAGAGACACATTTAAAAATTATTGGTCTACCTCAAGGCCATGACCAAAAAAAGGGTCTAGAAACCATTCTTCAAGAGAACATCAAGGAAAACTGTCCGGATATACTAGATCCATCAATCACTTCCAGAAAGAGATCCCACTAGGAAAACCCCAAAAACATTCTTCTAAAACTCTAGAACTATAATTTCAAGGAAAAAATACTACAAGTTACCATACAAAAACAATTCAAGTATCAAGAAGCAACAGTCAGGATTACCCAGGAATTTGGTGATGTTTACAACAAAGGATCCATATTCCAGAAGGCAAAAGACCTGGGGTTACAATCAAGAATTAACTACGCAGCAAGACTGAGTATCATCTTTCAGGGTAGGAGATGGATATTCAATGAAAAAAGAGACTTTCAAACATTTCTTAAAAAAAAAAAAAAAAAAAAAAAAAAACAAAACAAAAAATTTGTTCTTTAAAATCAGGATTCAAGAGAAGCATAGAAAGATAAATGGGGGGGGGAATATAAACATATAAATTTATATCCCTAGATGGGAAAATGACAACTCTTAAGAACTTTATCTATTATGGGGACAGTGAATGGACTCTTGATGTGATGATATCAAAGAAAAAGACATTAAGTGGTGGGAAAAGGATTTTACTGGGAGAAAGGGAAAAGGGACAAATTATTTCATATGAAGAGGCACAAAAGACCTATTAGAAGGAAAAAAGGGAGAGAGATGAGCATTATTTGAAGCTCAAACTTTTTTTTTTTTAATTTTTATTTTATTTGCATAATATATGTGTGGGTAATTCTTCAACAATAACCCTTACATAGCTTTCCGTTACAAATTTTTCCCCCCAACTCCCCACCCCTCCCCTAGATGGCAGGATATCCACTACATGTTAATTATGTTAAAATATTGGCAAATCGAATATATGTATACATATTTCCAAACTTATCATTGGTGTGCAAGAAAAATCTTATCTACACAAACGATATATCAGATAAAGGAAACACAATGTAAGCATACATCAATCAAGGAGTATGAGAATGTTATGTTGTGGTCCACATTTCGCATCCCTCTCTCTGGGTGTATATGGCTTTCTTCAGTGAACAATTGGAGGTGGTTTGAAACATTTCATTGTTGAAGAGAGCCATGTCCATCAGAATTGATCGTCATATAGTACTGTTGTTGTCGTGTATAATGATCTCCTGGTTCTGCTCATTTCACTCAGCATCAGTTCATGTAAGTCTCTCCAGGCCTCTCTGAAATCATCTTGCTGGTCATTTTGAAGCTCAAACTTATCAGTATTGGCTCAAAGAGGAAATAACAATCATTCAGTTGGGTATAGAAATTCATCTTATCCTATAAGGAAGGAAGGGAAAGAGGAAAGAAAAAAGAGAGGCTAGATACAAAGGAGGGTAGAAAAATTAGGAGAAGGGTAAGAGAAGGGAAGAAGAGTGATACAAGGGAGGGTATGTTGAGGGTAGGGTGGGTCAGAAACAAAATACTGCTAAAGAGGGGTGGAAAGAGACAACAAAAGTATATAGACTGGGGAAAATAGATGGAGGGAAGAACAGAGCTGGTAACCATGACAGAGAATGTGAATGGGATGACCTCTCCCATAAAATGGAAGCAGATAGCTGAGTAGATTAAAAACCAGAATCTTACAATATTTTCTTTACAAGAAACACATTTTAAACAGAGATACATACAGAGTAAGGGTAAAAGACTAGAGCAGGATTTATTATGCTTCACCTGAAGCAAAAAAAAAGCAGGGTTAGCAATTCTGGTCTCAGATAAATCAAAAGTAAAAATAGACCTAATTTAAAGAGACAAGGAAGAAAACTATACCTTATTAAGGGTACCATAAGCAATGAAGTAGTAATAATATTAAATAGATAGGTGCCAAGTGGTAGAGCATCCAGGAGAAACCTAGGAATTATATGAACACAAGTACAAAACATTTCTCACACAAATAAAGTCTAAGCTAAACAATTTGAAAAATATCAATTGCTCATGGGTAGGCTGAACTAATAACAAAAATGAGAATTCTACCTAAATTGTTCTACTTGTTCAGTGCCATACCAATAAAATTACTAAATAATAATAATAATGATAAAATTCATCTGGGAAAAAAAAGGGCAAGAATATCAAGGGAATTGAGCAGCTAGGTGGCACATTGAATAGAGTACTAGCCCAGAAGTCAGGAAGACCTAACTTCAAATCTAGTCTCAGACACTCAGCACCTCCTAGCTGTGTGACCCTGGGCAATTCACTTAACCCCAATTGCCTCAGTAAAAAAAAAAAAAAAAAAAAAAAAGATATCAAGGGAATTAATGAAAAATAAAAATACAAAGGATGGTGGCCTAGCAGTACCAGACCTAAAACTATATTATAAAGTAGCAGTCATCAAAACCATTTGGTACTGGCTAAGAAACAAAGTGGTAGATCAGTGGAACAGGTTACAGTGGAATATACATGACACAATAATCAATATTCTAGCATTTGATAAGCTATAAAACTCCAGCTTTCTGGGATAAGAACTCACCATTTCACAAAAACTGCTGGGAAAACGGGAAAGCATTTTGTTAGAAACTTGGCACAGACCTATATTTCACACTCCATACCAAAATAAGGTCAAAATGGGCACATAATTTCAGTGTAATCATAAACAAATTAGGAGATCAAGGGAAAATTTACCTATCAGATCTTGGAGATGGAAAGAATTTATGACCAAAGAAGAACTAAGAACATTATCAAAGACAAAATGGACAGTATTGATAACATTAAACTAAAAAGGTGTTACACAAACAAAACCAACAAAAACAAGGTTAAAAGGGAAGTACAAACCTGGGAAAAAATTTTACAACCAGTGTTTATGATAAAGGTATCATTTATAAAATACATAAAGAAGTATGTCAAATTTATGAGAATAGAAGTCACTCCCCAATTGAGAAATGGCCAAAGGATATGAACAGACAATTTTCAGATGATGAAATTAAAGCCATCTGTAGTCATATGAAAAAATTCTATAAATCATTATTGATTAGAGAAATGCAAATTAAAACAACTCTGAAGTACCACCTCTCTGGCTAAAATGACAGGAAAAAACAATGATAAATATTGGAGGGGATGCAGGGAAACTGGGACACTAATGTATTGTTGGTGTAATTGTGAAATGATTCACCATTTTGGAGAACAATATGGAACTATGTTCGAAGGGCTATAAAGCTGTGCATACCCTTTGACTACTGGGTTTGTATCCCAAGGAAATCATAAAGGAGAGGAAAAGACCACATATAAAAAAATGGTTTTAGTAGCTCTTTTTGTGGTAGCAAAAAAAAAAAAAAAAAAAAAAAGGAAAATTAGTAGAGGCCCATCAAGTGGAGAATAGCTGAATAAGTTGTGGTATATGAAGATAATGGAATATTATTGTCCTATAAAAAAATGATGAACAAGCTGATTTTAGAAAGGCCTGGAAAGATTTACATGAACTGATGCTAAGTGAAACAAGCAGAACCAGGAATACACTGTGCACAATAACAGCAAGATAGTGCAATGATCAACTATGAAAGACTTGGTTCTCAGCAGTTCAGTAATTCAAGACAATCCCAATAGACTTTGAACAGAAAACTCCATCTGCATGCAGAAAAATACTATGAAGACTGAATGCAAATGAATACATGCAATATTCACACCTTTTTCCTGTTAGTTTTTTTTTTCTCTTGTGGTTTTACCTGTTTGCTCAGATTTTTTCTCTCCTAACATGATTCACAAAGAAATGTGTATATAAAATCAGAAAAAAAATTAATAAAAGATTTTTAAATAATTCCTGCTCTCATACAGCTGACAATCTAGTTTAGGGGAGGGAGGAAGAAAGAAAGACAACATATGCATGTATATGTATTTAGCAAATCAAATGAAAATCATTTGCAGGTGAAACCTTTAACAACTAAGAAAATCAGGAAAGGCCTCATATAGAAGGAGATACTAGAGCTGAGCCTTGAAGGAAAAAAAAAAGGATGAAGGATTTTGAGACAAAGAAGTGAGGAGGAAATACATTATAGGCATGGGAGACAGCCTATGCAAAAGCAAGACAGAGAGACCTAGGCATGAGAAACTGGTGCCAGGATGTCAGTATGTCTAGATTACAATGTATATAGAAGGGAGTAATATGCAGTAAGATTGGAAAGGTATGTGAGAACTAAGTTGTTAGGTAAGTGCCAGAGTTTATATCTGATCATGGAAATAATAGAAAGCCACCAAAATTTACTTAGTATGTGGTCACGTTTATGCTTCAGAAAAATCATTTTGGCAATTACGTGAAAGATGATCTGAAGAGACAAGAGACGAGGCAGAAAATGACTATTTCACTAATTTAGTTAAAACGTAATGAGGGCCTGCATTAGAGTTTTGGTTGTGTGAATAGAAATAAGAGAGATATCGTAGAGGTAGAAATGACAAGATTTACCAACTAACTTGCTCTGTATGCCAACCATTCTAAGCAGGTTTAAGTGCCAGAACCTAATTTTCCACTAAATTGTAAGAAATACATTTGTAACTATAATAAAATAAACAAAATCTACGTGAAAATAAGAAATCAAAATCAAAATTGGAGAAGAGATGGCTCAATGAAATGTAGAGTTTTCATTTCCTTACCACACCATGTCACTTATTTACATTTAAAAGAAATTATTTCTACACTAATGCATAGTTGGTAGACTTGTGAAATGACCTAGTCATTCTGGAAAGTAATTTGGAATTATGCCCAAACTCACACTCTCTCTCTCTCTCTCTCTCTCTCTCTCTCTCTCTCTCTCTGTTTATATATATATATATATATATATATATATATATATATATATATATATATATATATAAACTATATATATCCTTTGAACTAAGTGTCACTAATGGGTCTGTCTCCCAAAGAGATCATAAAAAAAGGAAAAGGGACCACATACACAAAAAAATGTTTGTAGCAGCTCTTTTTGTGGTGGCAAGGAACTAGAAATTGAGTGGATATCCATTAATTGAGGAATGACTGAATAAATTAGGTATGGCACATGAATGAAATAGAATATTACTGTTCCATAAAAAATGATTTGCAGGCTGATTTCAGAAAAGCCTGGAAAGACTTACATGAACTGATGCTGAGTGAAGTGAGCAGAACCAGAACATGGTACACAGAAATAGAAAGAATATGTGATGATCAACTATGACAGACAACTCTTCTGAGCAACACAATGATCCAATTCAATTTCAATAGACTTGAGATAGAAAATACCATTCACATCCAGAAAGAGAATATGGAGACTGAATACAGATCATACCACATTTTTTGCAACATTTTTTTGTTTGCTTTTTTTTCCCCCTTACTTTCCCCTTTTGTTCTGATTTTTCTTTGACAACATAATATGGAAATATGTTTTAAATGGCAGTATATATATAACCTATATCAGACTGCTTGCTGTCTTGGGGGAAAAAATAAGAGAGAAAGGGAGAAAAAAATTTGGAGCTCAAATCTTGCAAAAAATGAATGTTAAAAGTTGTCTTTTTCTCAAAACTGGAAAAATAAAGTAATATTGAAATTTTAAAAAATAAATTATTTCCGTAATCAGCTTTAATAAAACAAAGTAAGAATGTTCATTTATATTTCATATGCTTTTAACACATAGCATCAGATTTTTTCAAAAGTATCCTAGTCACACCAAGTTTATATGAAATATGTAAAAATGTAGGTGATTAAAAAGTTACTATTTATATATGTATATATAATATATATTTCATACAGAAAATGTATGAAATAATTTGAAAAGTATGATAAAAAATAACATTATTTAAACATCACTTGACAATACTATATTTTTAAAGATCTCTTTCATTATCAAAATAGCATTTGGGGGAAAAAGTTGAAAAAATGATTAAAGTTTAACTGACAGAGAAAAATGTGCTTCTGCAACTATATCAGAAAAAGTTAGTTGATGCAATAACATCTAACTATAACAGTTTTCAGAATACTATAGATCATTTGCAGAAATGCATTCTTTCTTTCTCTGTTCTCCACTCCCCTCTTTTTAAAAATACAGGCTGCTTTATAGGGTGATTGTAATAGGATACTATGATCATTGCTGATTGTAGCTAGAAACAGACTTTTCTAATCCATCTGCTCTCTACTTCAACAAATGCCATTAAAAACAACTTCATAAAAACATTACTGCTTCATACTTAAAAGACATTAAGTCAAGATTTTGAAAATTCCATTCACTTGATATCAGCAAGTGCACTATATGTTAGGTTTATCATTAAAGTAAAATCCATGAGAACTGTTTTCCAGACTTTAGTTAATGCTCCTATGACACATTTGGCCAATGAAAGTGGATGAAAAACAGTAGTGCTTTGAAGCATTAGCCAGTAAATGCCGCTGTGGTTTACCATGAGTAGGATGCACAACATATTAGACCACAGTTAATTAAATTAAACTAGTTCTTATGTTTTTGAAATGTGTCCCATATTATTTGTTTGGAACCTACACAACTGCTTTTAAACGTTAAGATTTTCCCGCTGTAGTAAACATTATCTTCTTCATCTATGTGTAATTAAATCAATAAGTTTCTACCCTTGTTTTGTGCTTTATTGTAGTATCTCAGGGCAGAATCTACATGAAAAAGTCATTTTATTTCTGCTTAAATCTCAGTTTTATGTTTTATATGAAAGTAGTTTCAGTTAGCCTAACACATGAAGAACAGGAGAAAAAAGATCAATGCTTACACCTAAAGGGGAAATGAGATAATGCATACAAAATATTTTGCACAGTACTATTTTTATGTATAAAACATTTCAGAATGTACTTTAGTTCTTTTAAAATTTGTCTACTGAATATGGATTTAATGTAATACTTCACTTGGTTGAAAAGAAAAATGTTTGGCAATGGTTTTGATTCTCTACTTTTTGAAACTTCTAAGAAATCCTTCATATTCTACATTTAGCTATGCAATCTGCTGGGTTATTAAATAAACTAGAAACTATTCCTAGTCTTCTGAAGAATTTTAGCTAGAAACAGCTGGTTTTCACTTTAAAATTTTAATCTTTATTTATCTAAAATTCTGTTCATTTTAAGTAAATTCCTAATTACATTGGGATATTAAAAAATCAAGGCTATATTATTCTGCTTTCCTCCATAAAGTATTTTGACTTGAGGGTATTCAAACTAGAATATTAGTTATAAGACTGAAATTATCCAAATGTCCTTTTCTTGTGAATTCTACTTCATCAAAAGATAGATTTTTAAAGCATAAGAATGTGAAAAGTCACATCCTTATTAGGATAATTTAAGGGAGAAACTGAATTTCTATCAGATAATTATTCAGAAAATATCAAACATTTTTCTTGTTTCAAAATGTTTGAAAGTTTGGATTTTGAAAATTCAACAAACTCAAGATCTGTCACAATAATATTGTTCTTAATAAATGTGACAAATGGCATTCAAATTTTAAAAGGCAACTATCACCTCTCTCTATTTGGTTTTCTCCCTAGTTGAGAATCTCCAGTTCCCTTCACTGACTCTTGTAAGAGTTTCCAATCACACAAACTAGGGTCATTTTCCTATGTTCCTATGTTACAGAAAACCTTGTAAGGAACCAGTATTAAGTATTATAACCTTATTTTTACAGGCAAAGAATCTGAAGTTCAAATGGGCTAATTTAGCTACTTATGGTCAAAGTTAAGAACTATTTAAGCTAGAAATGGTCCTAGAGTCCAGACCTTTTGAGTGTAAGAGCAAGGGTTCTCTCCTTCTTGTGCCCTTCACTCTCAGAAGAGGTCCTTCTTGTCTGATCAAGGGGGGTGGGAGTGGGAAATCCTGTCACCCAGTTCTTTACATTTTCCATTTGCTTCTTCCCAAACATACTGTATTCCCTCATCCCTAATAGAATATAAGTTCCTTGGAGGCAGAAGATTTTATTTTTGGCTTTGTGTTTCCAAAAGCTAAAAGAATAACTTGTACAAGTAACTTCTTAAGAAATGCTCAATGAAAAGGACTGAATGATGCTGTTGCTTTCTGCTGAGTAATTTGAAATGTAGCAGTCAAGTGATGTTGCATAATTCAAAACCACGCTTTTCAAAGTTTTCTGACAATGGTCACACAGATTCTGACTGAATACTTCTAATTAGTATCTAGCAAAGTATTTCATTTTGAGGGTGACATCAGTTAACAGAAAATTCTTCCTCACTTTAAATGAAAATTGACTTGCTGTAACTTCCATTAATTGGTATGTACTTTTCACTCTACAATATGGGAGGAGGAAAAGGAGGGAGAAAGGGAGAAAGGGAGAGGGAGAGAATTTTTTCTACATATCTTTTTTATGGCCCTCTGTATTTTCTTCTCCAAGTTAATATTACTATTGCTTTGAAGACATAGTTTCCAGATTGTCATCGCCAAGATGAATGCTTACTTCGGACGTTCACTTTGAAATGTCTAATTAAAATATACATATTCCCATAACAAGCATAATTACTCATTACTACCTTAGCATGAAATTACCTTTCAAACAGATTTTCAGTGACACAGCAAGCTACATACAAGGACATAAGCACTTCTGTACTCAGTTAAAAGTTATAATAATTGGAGAAAACATCTTAAAGCCTACCTGAGGCAAGAAAGTATAGGCACAATAAACCATGGGATTAACATAAGGCAATTGGGTTATAGGAGGGGAGACAAGAAGAAAAACAAGAATATTGAAAGGCTAAAGTTCATCAAAACACTTCATTCAATCAGTAAGTATTTATTGTGATTATTATATTCTAGATGCTAAAAATAACAATATAAATTAATTCCTTCCTTCCTTTCATTCTACTGAGGAAAAACAAGATACATACCAAAATATTTAAATAAAAAATTATATAAAAACTAATTTCTGAGGAAAAGTACTATCAACTAGTGAGATAAGGGTATACAGAAGGATAACTATGGAAAATAAATTAAGGGTAAAATACAGAATCATGATTGGGTCAATTACAAATTTATGCTATTCAACTTTAAGTGCTACTTGCTATTGTGACAATCTTGCTTTACATAAATCTGTTTTCTACAAAAGATCCTGCCAACATCATCCATGTATCCTGAGCCATCTCCAGTCATCCTGACTTTTTCTTGCCCCTAGACTTCAATGACTCTGGAAGAGAGAGTAAGGCTGACAATTATGCATCTCTGCCTCACTTCAATTAACATTCAAGTCAAGGCATCAGCATCACTCCATGGTGTCATTGGTCCTTTTCAAAAACAAAAAACAACAATATAAAGGATCTTAATAAAAGCTTATTGAACTTACAATGAAAATATATTCCACATATCCTTTAAAAAATTTCCTTGCCCCTGCCATCCTTTCAAGTAATTATACTATACCTATTTTGTCTTTCACTGCTAATACTCAAGAGAGTACTTATTTCTTGACCACTGTCTCATTCCACAATCTTTTTTAGTCTGCCTTTGATTCCCACCACTCTAATAACACTGTATTTTAGAAAGTTACCAATGACCTAGATTCTCTTCTGAATACACTCTTGCTCCCTGAATTCTTGACACTATTCCACCACTATGTGATCAGTTTTTCTTCAATTTCATTCATGGTCTTCACCTTTCTTCTATTATCAAAACTCTACACTATCTTTTCTTTCATTTGTTTTTATGGTTTCTCCCTAGATGAGCTAAACTACTTCTATAAATTCAACTATCATTTCTACAGAGACAACAAAGTCTATATAACAAATTATAATAATTTTTTATATTATTATATCTGAAGTCTAAGACTACTCCCCACTTACATGTCCAACAAGCTTCTCAAAAACAGTAATACAATGCATATTGAGATAGTGTCTTTTTGGAACTGAATCCTGGTTTTAATTCAGAAGTTTAAATTAGGTGACAGGACCCTAAAATATTCATTAAAAAGAAAAGGAAGTACTTGTGTTGGTGGGTGAAAAACTGTGTGGGATGAAGGCCTATTAGTTAAGGATAAATCTCCAAAACCAGAAATAATGACAGTAGTCTTTCTTAGAAGTACTTTTTAGGAGATATGTAGGGAACCTGGGATCTTTAAATTGCTCTACACCACGCCAGATTTGTGCTCAATTACAATAAGGGACTAGTTAAATTTTAAAGACCCTGATCATATTCCCATGTTGAATTTAAAATACCTAAACATGATTCTTAGACATTACATTTTAGTTGCTTTTCTCACAATTGAAAATATACAAAAAACTGACAAAAAGCCATCCACAAAAAGTCAATATCTTCCTATAATTGAATTATCTAACACCATAATCTGAATATAGAAAATATTATCAAAGAAAGAGAGAGAAAGGAAGGGAGGAAAAAGTAAGCAAGGAAGGGAGAGAGGAAGGAAGACAGGGAGGAAGGGAGAGAGGGAAGGAAATGAAGGAGGGAGGGAGGGAGGAAGGGAGGGAGGAAGGAAGGAAGGGAGGAAGG
>JAJPUD010001082.1:33719-49405 GCA_023553655.1 Myrmecobius fasciatus | reverse complement strand
AGGAAGGATTTTAAATGGACTTTAGAATTCACTGCCATCATCCTTTTATTTCTCTTACTTAGTCAACCATGAAGTTAAAAATTCAAACAGTATCTACAAATGGTAAATAATATGTATCCTATCCCTCTCCCCTCAGTTGAGCCGGTTCTATTATAAATATATGCTACCTCCTCCATCTTTCACAGTCTATATATTTTAATGTAGGAATCTGTGTGATTTTTTTTCTATATATGCTTTATGTCCTATGACCTTTTAAAAAATGTTTTCACAAGGATTTCATCTTTAAAACATTACCTATATTAATCGAAGTAGTTTATTATTAAAAATTGATTTTCTAACCTTGGATGGCACCTAATTTTAGGGAAACAAGTTTTGGAAATGGATTATTACCCAGGATATTATGAAATGAACAAAAAAATAGGAAGTGAATTCACAAACACTATTATTATATCGAAAGATTGTTTCTAGGATATCAAAGGAAGAAAACAATGCAAATTATGCATCTGTAAAATGAGGAAGTCACTGAATTATGGATTAAGTTCTAGACTAAATCTAAGTTCCATTTTTTTTTATTTTGACCAAATTTTCCAACAAGAAAAATCACCATTTTCATGTAGCCCTCCTTTTCATGGAAATCAATATTTTAAAACCACAAGAATAAAGTAAAATTCTCTTGTCTATTCAGAATTAAGTTACCTGATAACTTTGACGGCTGGGAACATAGCCAGTAACCAGGATATACATTTTTAAAAGTAAGTAATGAAAGCTGAAATTCAAATGCTGCTTTAAAGACTTTTTAAAGGTTTTATTGATACATTTCACTTTTACATTACTAGCATTTATAAATTAGGTTGTCTCAATTCTAGGAGAGGTTTCTTATAACAAAGTATTACTTTTAAGTAAAATTAATAATACAATGGCATCATCTGAAAGTACATGCAACATTCCACATCTACAGCATCTCATCATCCTCATCTCACTATTTTTTTTAATTAACAGAAATCTATTTATTACTCTTCCTCCTATTCACCCTGTCCCCATCCTATATGGAAAAAAGAAATGAAGGAAAATAATTCCTTGTAATAAATATTGCTCGGTCAAGCAAAACAAATTCCTTCATTGGCTTCATTGTAATTTAGTTTACAAAAATTTTAAAATATATTATTTCATTTGTTCCTTAAAACAATTCTCCTGCAAAGTAGATAGTAAGAGAATGTTCACATTTTATGTATAAGGAAGCTGAGAGAATAGAAGTTAATTGATTTGCCTATAGTGACAGGACCATAAAATTAGAATTGGAAGTCACCTTAAAAAACTTTCTTGTCCAATTCCTTCACCTTACAGATGAGGAAAAATTGTTAACCAGCAAGGTTGAACAGCATCCCAGAATCATTCACACAGCCTCAAACAGCTATGTGACCCTGAGCAAGTCATTGCTATACAACCATTGCTTTCAAAAATCCTACATTATAATAATCCAAGTATCTAATCATAAGAGCTATGAAGCTGTACAAAGCAAATAAAAAGTAAAAAAGAGAAATCAATTATAAAGAAATAATTAACTAGAAACAGGAATAAACATCAAGAGCAGAGTGAAGGATAACTTCAAGATCTCATATCTTGGTGATACTCAGAATAATATATAAATAAGAGCCTAAGACTCCCCGCCATTAAAGCTTTAAATGTATGGTGTGATATAATCCTATAAACCTGAGTCTGAAAAGGAACTAATTAAGACGGAAAGAAGTTAAGAGTTAAATTTCAGATACATTAAGTTTGAGATGATAGCTAAATGACTAATTGGAAATACATAGCAGACATATACAAGTTCAGGAAAGTCTTGTGCGGTAGCAATATAATTTGTGAATTAGATGGAAAAAAATTATGGTTCATGTTTTCTGCCATGAAGCATTCTATCCCTTGTGCTATATATACTGAGCTACAATCACTTATTTCCAACTACATGTTGGAAATCTCTACCTGGATTTCCTAAATTGCACCTCAAACACAAATATGTATGAAACTGAAATCACTGTTTTTTGTCCCCCTTAAATCTGCCCTTCCTCACAACCACCCTATTTTTGTTGATGGCATCACCTCCCAGTATTGAGTCCAGAATCCTCAAGGCCATGCAGGCATAAAAGTGAAGGACTCACCAATCATATGACAAGTATCTTTGATTCTAGACCTTTTATAACCATTGCCATTGCCACTAATGAATGTCAACTCACCCTTCTTTGCATGGACTCTTGGTAAGAGCTTCTTAAATGGCCAACCTGCCCTTTCCTCTTTCTTTCTAATCCTTCCTTTCCAGAACTTCTAAATCCTAATGAATAAATATGACCATTGTCCTGACCTCAAACATTCAATGTTTTCTTGGTGTCTACAAAACAAAATATTATTTTATCTATTACTTATCAATCTGAAACCAGTTTATCCTTATAGACTCATTTCACCTGATCATCCTTTTCACATTCCATGGGAACATCAAGCTAAATTACTAGAAGTTTCTAACCTCATTTTGTTTTTTCTCTAGCTTCTGGACCTTTACATGGACTTGTCCTCAGGCACTGAAGAGAAACCCTCTTCTTCTTTAGAGATCATACAAAGCATAAGGTGTAACTTTGTCCTTAAAAATGATCCTTAATCTCAGGCCCAGGTGAAAGTGTTCCCTTACTTCTTAAATTTCCTTTCAACACAATGAATCTCTTTTTTTTGTCTTCGTGCCAACTTTTTGCCTTACCTTACCTTACCAATGTAAATTTGGTTCACATTCTATCAATCAAATAACCAACAAACATTTGTTAAATATTTGCTATTACCTAGGTACTGTGTAATATTTCCAACATTAGATTGTATTAGCTATAAGTTCTTAGGAATCAACAGACAGTTGAGTGGAATAGGGGATAAAGGGTCATTTCTAGAATCAAGAAGGTGTATTCACGTCCTCTCTGTAACACACACTAGCTGTTAGCATCAGTTTTTGCAGTTTTCTATGACAAAACATTATGGATGAGATGTTCACCTGCACAAGTAGAGAGTTTACAACCACTAGGGTTCATTACACAAGTGAAATCACAGGTCCAGCCACAGCTGCACAACTCCAAACAGAAAAATAAAAAAAAAACCAAGACAATTGAACAAGTAATCCTAACAGAGTGAGGTGTAGTATTCAATACTACAGAAGCAACACCTACTACTAATCTGGTTGTAGACCATGGAATCTGACTGCTCTGAAGTAAAAAATTATCACATGCGGCCTTTGTGCATGGGCTATTTTCCCCCTAAGAAGGCAATGAATTTATCTTTGAGAATTTTATATGGTCTAAGAAGACACAGGCTTAATCTATTAACAGTTTACAGGTTGTTGGACTCAGACTTGATGGACTTCCCATCATCCTAAAAATCAATAAATCCTTCTTTAATTTTTTTTAATGTTATAATTTGTTTTTATAAACCATATCTCTGATATCCAATTTGCTATCAAATCCTGCTGATTCTAACTTTGCAATGGCTTTCATATACAACCTCTTCTCTCTATTCACAATGCTACCATCTCCACAAACATGAACTAATCCCTAAGGATATGGATGTTCTCCCTGGCTCGAGTCTCTTTCCATTCCAGTCCAAATTCCACAGAGATCTTACTGGCTATTCACCATCAATTCCTTTTCAATTAAAAACTCTTGCCTCTGAGAAAAAATATAAAATACTGTAGCATTTCAAAACCTGGCCATTTCCTTTTCCTTTCAGTCTTCTTATACTTTACATACTCTACAATCCAGTGTCACTGGCCTCCTTGCTATTCCTCAATCAAAATAATCCATATCCAAACTCCAGGCATTTTACTTGATTATCCTCAGTACCTAGAATGTTTTCCCTACTCATGTCCACTTTTAAGATTACTTCAAGTCTCAGCTAAAATCCTTCCTTATGCAAGAAGCTTTTCCCATTTCCTCTCAATGCTAATGCCTTCCCTCTATTAATTATCGCAAATTTTTTTCTATATACATCTCATATATACATAATTGTTTGTATGCTGTCTTTCCCATTAGACTATGAGCTCTATGAGGGCAGGGCCTGTTTTTTCCCCTTTCTTTGTATCCAACGGCACAGTACCCATCACATAGTAAATGTGAAACAAATGCTTGCTGACTTAGCATTTCTCTTTATAGTTCTCCTACCCCTCTCAAAAAGTGTTCAATTATATTTTTAAAAACATATCACTGATTATTTTTTAAGACAAAGAGATGCAGAAGAATCAGGAGGGAAAAAAACAGGAGCTATACACAATCACAAAATAAAGATAATATATTTATTATGTTAAAAAAAAAAGCAGGAATAGTTATTATCTCAAAGTTAAACTTAAAAGAGTCAATCAAAAGAGAAAAATAGGGAAACTAACCAAATTACTTAATAATGTTTTAAACTATTTAAAATAACTAGAGATTATAAGGTTGGAATTTTAGCTGTTGTATAGGAAATAATGAATTGGTGGAATAAGAAAAAATAGAAAGATTTGGACTTATAAAGGAAGACATCCACCTCCAAAGAAACAAGCAGAGTATGGTCTCAGATGTCTATGAATCTATCTATCTATCTATCTATCTATCTATCTATCTATCTATCTATCTATATATCTATGATTATATGTATGTATGTGTATATATATATATATATATATATATAATATTTATGTGTGTATCTACAGTTAACTATATCCTTCTTGGGAAATGAGGTGAAGGGGCAGGGAGAAAGGAAGAAAAAAAGGAATAAAGTAAAAAGTGCATAGCAGAGAAAAAAGAAAACTTCAAAGGAAGAAAAGAAAAGATGGACAGCTCTGAACACAATGTACAGTATTTATTATATAGGCTTAGTTTTTAAAGGAAATTTATTGCTATACATTTTGAAATCTCTTATGTTCTTCTGTGCACATGGCAATTCTTTTTCTTTTCTTTTTTATATTTAAGTTTAAAATAATTTTTTAAAGGAAGATAAAATTCAGACAAAACCAATGAGCAATAAAATTGTTGTATATATTGTTCTCTTGGCTCTGCTTATTTTACTTTAATTCTAGTCCATGCTTCCCTAAACTCATTGTGTTCAGTTGGCATTCTTCATAAGACAATAATATGCCATTCTATTCATGTCTTAATGTTATTAGCTATTCCCAAATTATTTTGTTCTATTTCGCTATTCATAAAAACTACTGCTTATAAATATTCTGTATATGGAGTCCTTGTATCAATGATGATCTTGGGATACATGATTAGCACTGGAATCTGTATAGAAATCTTATGTGTGTATATGTATACACAAACACACACATATGCACATATACACATTTAGGCACTTTATGCAAATAAAGCAATTTGGAATTAATATACATTTCTGTGTTATAATGATAAATATGGAGGTGAAAGGAAATGCACCTAATTGAACCAAGTCTTGTATCCTTATAGAAAATCCTTTCGATGCTATTCTGGAGCAAACTTCCTTTTGCTAAAGGTCATATGGTCAACAAATGCTTATTGTATTACAATATTTAGACTGAAGCAATGAACTAACAGGAGTCTAGTGTGGCTCAAAGTACCCAGTATGAAAGATTCTATCTCATTTTGCCACAATTAGAGTATCATATTCAATTTTAGGAGAAAAAATGACAGACCAAAGAACATCAAGGGAGGAAAACCAGGCTAATAAAGAACTATATATATTCACCTAATAGCCACAGGAGCTAGGCAAGTAGATAGTGTGTAAACAGTAGGCTGGAGCTGGAATCAGGAAAAGTCAAATCCAATCTCACATCCTACTCACTGTGGTATCCTTGGCAACCCACTCAACCTTTCTTAGCCTTAAGCTCCTCATCTATAAAATGTGGATAATAATAGCACTTACATCCCAGAGTGATTATGAGAATAAAATAATACTTGTAAAGCACTTTGCAAACTTTAAAGTGCTCTATAAATGCTAATTATTATTATTGTTGTAGTGGCTAGATTGCAGATTTAGAATTGGAAAGAACTTCAGGTCACAGAGTACAACCTCCTCGCTTTACGGATAATTGAGGCAAAAAGAGGTTAAGTGAAGGTCATAGAGCTATTGGGGAGGAGAGGAGAAGGTGTGTAATCTTCTAATTCCATAGTCATTTCTCTCCATTTTAAAATTGAATTTTATTTTTCATTTAAAAACTTATTTTATATCTTTCTGTCCTCCCCCACATTTAGAAAGGAGAGAGTGACAGAAAAGAAAAAGAGAGAAGGAAGGAAGGAATTATTCTTTAGTTTGGGCAGATGTTTTTTGGGTCCCTTTTTACTACCATTATGAAATTTAGTGACAATAATATTTTGAGCTTTGATGCACAGAATTTCTACAAAGTCTTAAAGAAAACCATTTATCTAAGGCAATTAAAGTGAGCAAGCCAATATATTGACCAGTTTAATTCAAATTAAAACATGGTACAAATATGATGGTTCTTCATGTAAGTCATATGACAGTCTTAGATTTCCATCTGTATAAACATTATTTTTTAAAATCTTTTTTTTTAATTTCTGATCCAAATTTATCATTTGCTTATGTGTGGGATAAAAATCCAATTCCCGATTCAAAATCATTACTCAGAGATTTCTCAAAGTGAAGATTAGAAGTTTATTTGAATTTTGCGAAATTCCTTGGGACAGTCATTCACCCCCTTCTCACCTGAGCCCACACTTAAAAGAAAGGGAGGCCCACCCCCAGGCCTGCCAATCTCCAGAACAAAGCACTTCCTGCCCACTCAAGGCCCGCTGATATCAACTAGACCCTTTTTCAAATCAGTAACTAGCAGCCAGGTTCTGGTCTGATGGTCTGCCTTTGATATTCTAAAAGGCCACAATTTATCTCTCTTCCTGCAATAGGATCCCCAATGAAAAACCCTACCAATCTCTCACAATCATTATTCTGAGAAGTCCTCAGTTTCCCATCTCATTCAAATATAATACTCATTGTGTTAGCAGGGGCAATGGTATTCTTGTCTTGCATACCCAGGGTCTTACAGATAGCCTTGTACAAGGGTTTTTTATACCATAGGTTCATAAATTCAAACAACCTCAGAGGTTCTCTCATCTTAAAAGTCGAGTTTACTGAGATTCAAAGAGATTAAGTAGTTTGTCTAAGGTTGCATAACTAGAAGTCACAAAGACAAATTTGAACTCAAATTCTATTCTCAAATTAGAGAACAGTTCTTCTCTATCTCAATGCAATATTTTCCAAAATGTCTTGCTAAGTTAGCTGTATTCCTAACTCTACAGTTTTTCTACCAATTATGTCACAGAAACCTCTTCCTCTTGGAAGTTCCCTGGATTCCACCCCTGGACTTCTGACACAAAATATAGTGCCTTTGCATCTGATTGATATCTTCCCTTCAGAATCCTCCCGTTGAGGGAGGATTGGTGAGCCCTATCTTCAATACCTCCATTCTGTATTCCTGATCCTCACACTTTAACTAGCATGCCCCTGAATGAGTACCTCTTTTTCCCTCTCCCATTTAGTTTTTTTTTTTTTCATGTCTCTTCTCTCAAGCTTGTATTTATATCTCTAATGTTTAGCAGACTATCTAGAATATATTAAGTGCTTAATAAATGCTAGCTGACTTGTTCAACTGCAATTGTATTTTAAAATTAATTTGGGGCCTCTCTCTTTTGGAAATGTCAAATGGAGACAAAAGAGCAGGTTTTCTAACATCAAGATAAGACTACAATTATAGATTCAAGTCCCTATAGAAGACAATCTATTTTGATATACAGACTGCCTATAATTTCAACTTCAGCAATTATATCTCAAAGCAAATAATGGGACTAATTTGTGTCCAAAGAAAGAAAGTCACATCAAGTCACAAAATGAATACTCATTATCATCCCCTACAGTAACTCTGTAGAGTAGAAAGAAAACTGAATTTGACATCAGAGGACTTAAGTTCAAATCCTATTACTTACTAGTAGGATGCACAAATCATGTTTTTTTAATCTGCAAAATGACTAGATTTAAGTTAATTATGTCTGATACTTCCAGTCCTAAATCTATGGTCCTATTACCTAACACTGTGCCTAACTCATGTTATTTTACAATTTACAAAAATTTTTCTTTAAAGTATGTTTGTCTATTCTCAGATGGCCAGATGGACCTTTCCCAAGTCTGAAGAAACATTTAAAATCATTCAAAACCATTAAGACCATTAACTATGCCTAGATTTAAGCATAATAAACAAACCCCTCATCTATGAGAGGAGTTCAAGCCTTTCTGTGCTTGTCAAGTCATATGTGTCTCAAAAGTACCTTCTAATGAGTTCATTGTTTGCTTTATTCTGCCTGGCTCAAATCAGAGACAACCTGACATCTGCATTATGCTAAGTCTTTTTTTCAAAATATGTCCACACTTTAGTTAGTTCTGAATGTTTCTAAATTGTTTCCTTCGTTCTGGATGCATCCCCTCTAGCTTTACAAAGAAGGGAGAGGTGAGAACTATGATTTCAATGGCACAGCAAACTCCAAGTGAAAAATACTATTATTCAATCATGTCCAACGCTCCATGCTTCTATTTGGAGTTTTCTTGGCAAAGATACTAGAATGGCTTGCCATTTCCTTCTTGAGCTCATTTTACAGATGAAGAAACTGAGGTAAACAAGGTTAAATAACTGGTTCAGGGTCACAAAACCAGTTAATCGTCTGAGACTGAATTTGATCTCAGGGAAATGAGTCTTCCTGATTCCAGACTCAGCATTCTATTCACAGTATCAACTACCAGCCCTAGACCCAAACCACCTCCACAATTCATAGTCTAAGAAACTTAACTATAATACTGAGGTAAAGAGATCTGCCCTTGGTCACAAAGTCAGTATGTCAGCAAAGGCAGCACTAAAACCCAAATTCTTCTTGCCTCAAGGCGCTGGCCTTAATATTCTACAATCCCTTCTTTCCCCTTTTAAGTATCTGAAATACATACCTCTAAAAATACAATTTAATTCTTCATGACAAATTACATTCAAATATACAACTTTATGTAGAAAGGTATGCATACTTTTTATTGTTCATCTCTAAAACACAAATAGACTTTATTTCGATTAGAATTATCTTCTTGCCTTCATCTACAACTTGATTATGACTTTCGTATTAAAAAGGGCACAGTTAACTATTTAACTAAGATTTTTAAAAAATAACCTTTACAAATAAAAATGTCACTGAAAAGGGGGATATGTCTTTTCTTTTTATAGGTATAAACAATCAAACTCCAAACATCCAGATGTTCTAAAAGCAAAAACTACTGTTAATTTTTTAAGTTACCTAATTTTTCTACAGGAAGACTATTAATTTTTAAAATGACTATTAACTAGAGATCCATTCTGGTTGTTCAATTCAGGATTTTTTCTCACAATGTATTCGTTACTAATAAACAATAAAGAATTAAGTTTGGAAATTTACTTAACTTCTTTTCAATTGCATATAACCTGATGGTTTTCAGTTTTATTTCCAAGGGACAAAAAAAAAATCTAAAAATTTCTTGCATGAATGTATAAAATATTATTAATCCATGAAAAAAAAAGTAAACGAACTAAAGTTTTAAAAACTGCTATCCAAAAAGAGAGAATGAGAATAGCAAAATTTCAAGAATTATTTAACTTCAATATTAAGCAATTTCATATTAAGTTCAGTCAGTAAATGTAGTGGGAAGCAGATCTGCTCCTCCACCCACTAATCACAGAATAGGTGAATAATTTTAAAATTCAAATATTTGGAGGGAAGGCTAAGCCTCCCATAGGAAATAAATGTGGAAATGAATCCAAGGGAGAAAATGGCTTGGCTCCACACCCTTAAAATTGCCTACAGCAATGCATCAAAAAATAAAATAAAATAAGCCCCCAGAGTCTGGGTCAGCAGCATAGTGTTACAACTTAAGCATTGGGTCATCAGTGGCAATAGTAGGCTGATTAAGGGTTGAGGTAATGTATTTACTTACTGTAGTAAGGAACTATGTAAGAGTACAGCCAACAGTACAAAGAGTTCTTGTACAGATAATATGTACAAGGAAATTCAGTAATAATCTGTTTATATTTTAATATTGGAAAATGAAAAACACCAGAAATTAAGGTAAAGAAATACTTAGTAAATCTCAACTATATTATTTTCCTTTCTTTGTTAAAGAGAAATATAACTATTTACTTCTTTCAGCAGTCTTATTAATCATTTTAAACCACAAAATCCACTAAAATTAAATGTACTTTTACTATGTTATTAAAATATGAATCTAACAAGGTTTGAATTCTCTCTCCATTTGTCAACATTTTAGTAAATCTCAAACGCCATCAATTGATTTTGCATTGAGAGAATGAAAAAAAAAAGCAACATTTTTCAGTAATCAAGAAATTCCAACAATAACTAAATCAATCCCTAAAGCTGTAATAAGTTAAATGCAGTATTGAATTATACTTAGTTCTTGTGAACGGATCCAACCATTCTGGAGAGCAATTTGGAGCTATGCTCAAAAAGTTATCAAACAGTGCATACCCTTTCACCCAGCAGTGTTTCTACTGGGCCTATATCCCAAAGAGATTTTAAAGGAGGGAAAGGGACCCACATGTGCAAAAATGTTTGTGGCAACCCTTTTTGTAGTGGCAAGAAACTGGAAATTGAAAAGATGCCCATCAATTGGAGAATGGCTGAATAAATTATGGTATATGAATGTCATGGAATATTATTGTTCTGTAAGAAATGACCAACAGGAGGATTTCAGAGAGGCCTGGAGAGACTTGCATGAACTGATGCTGAGTGAAATCAGCAGAACCAGGAGAACATTATACACAGCAACAAGACTATACGATGATCAAATTTGATGGACATTGTTCTCTTCAACAATGATGTGATTCAAACCAGTTGTGCTGCGATGAAGATAGTCATATACATCCAGAGAGAGGCCTGTGGGAACTCAGAGTGAACCACCACACAGCATTTTAACGCTTTCTGTGAATATTTCCATGCATTTTGATTTCCTTCTTAGGTTGTTTTTTCCTTCTTCTCTTTCTGGATCTGATGTTTCTTGTGCAGTAAGATAACTGTATAGATATGTATACATGTATTGTATTTGTCATATAATTTATCCTATTTAGCATGTGTTAGATTACCTGTCATCTAGGGGTGGGGGTAGGGGGAAGGAGGGGAAAAGCTTGGGAAAAAAAAAGTTTTTGCAAAGGTCAATGTTGAAAGGTCACTCATATGTTTTGTAAATAAAAAGCTTTATATATATAAAAAAAGAATTATACTTAGTTCACGGGCAACCTATGTATATTCTTTAAGAGCTGATAAAAAACACAAAGGACATAAAGTCCAGAAGTCAACTTATATTCAAAGTTAAGAAGCAGCTAGGTGGCAGAAGTGGATAGGGCACTGGACTTGGTCAGGAGGAGATAAATTCAAAGTCAATCTCAGACATTACTAGTGTGACCCTGGGCAAGTTGAGAAACCTGTTTGTCTTGGGTTCCTCAACTATCAAAATGGGGATAATAATAGAACTTCTCCCAGCATGGTTGTGAAGATCAAATGAGATAATATATTTAGTACAATTCCTAATACACAGTAGGGACTATATAGAATGCTTATCCCTTTCCCCTTCTGAATGATGAAAAGAAGACAATCAGCTTCAGTGAGGAAAAAAATCATTTACTGTCAGGATAAGCATAAAATGACATTTCCCAGGACAAAGTCCAGGAGGTAGATATTTTATGATTCAGGATCAAATGAAAAAGATAGTACGTTCTTAACTTTTAATAGATTCATTTATAACCTGATTAGATTGGGGGAAGGAGGAGGTGTGGAAAGGGAAGGACAGAATACGCTCATTTTTAAGGCTAAGACAGATACCACTTTTAAATCAGTTCACCCAAGTCGGAAGATCTATCCAAATTATTTATCATCTCTGAGACCTAGTATTCTTGTATACTTTACTGGGATAAAGATACTTTGGACACCTTGGTACCCAACTTAGCCACAAAATCTTATCAAACCCTAAAAATGCAAGGCCACATGGTGAATTTCAATATAGCTTGTTGAGAAAAAAAATTTTTTAAAGCTAAGAATTTATTTTAGAAAATATGTGAATGTATAGAAATTTTAGGCTATTTTTTCCTTTGCATTAATGACTGTGATGTGAGACAATTTATATTTCCAATCATACATAAAAATGGAAATATATGTAACTATTTCAACAAATTAACATAGCCTATATGATAAATAAATGATACATTTATTACTTAATTCCATTTCAGACATTTCCAGTAAAGAAAGGATTTTTAATCTAGAATCCAGAGTAAGATTTTGTTTAGGAATTCAGGTTTTGTTTAGGTTTTGAGATTGTTGGGGTTTTTTGAGAGGGAGGGGAGAATACTGCAAATAACTTTTTCAATAAAACTGATTTTCTTGGAAATTTCAAGCATTTTGCTTTATGCATTTAAAATCATTTTAATGAGAAAAAAAGTCACAGGCTTTACCAGAATACCAAAAGAGATGAAGACACAAAAATGGTTAAGAACTCTTAATATTAAGGTATAGATTTTATCATGACAATTTTCCCATTATAAATAAGTGGAGTCCTAACTATTAACAATTTGCTATAATTATTTTTTTCACTGTACAGAAAAATTCTGGAAATGTTAAAAATTATTTTTCAGATTTACCAATTTAGAGGAAAAGGTTATATTATTTCAAAAGCATGTAATAGGATCATAATGATTCCTAAAATCTATTTTCAATAACTGTTATACTTTAAAAAAATTTATATAATAATTATCTTTAAGAATAAAAATTCCATAGTTATCTCTATACTACATTATACTGTTATGAAGATCAAGCCAATATTGTTTAAATGCTTGGAATATCCTGAGCTAATTAGAAATTTATGAGTTTAAAGAAAGACATATCCATTCCTTAACATTGTTTTTCTAATAATATATTTATAAAATAAAAGTTGTGAATTTAAGAAATCCCTCATGTGGTTCTAGCTATTTTTCAACATCATAATATCATTCCTTTTTTCCCCCCTCTCATTGAACTTGGTAAATTTAGGGAGGCAACTGACATGTTAACATGAACAATCATAAAAAATGCTTAGAAAGTAAAAGGCTCATTTAATGAAAAAAACTTAAGAAATGTTTCCATATGTTCTATGAAGTATTCTTCCCCTCTAAATGAGCACATTCAGATTTTGTTTCTGGCTTTGTTTCAGAGAAACTCCATCTGCATAGTACAGTGCTTACAGGCACATCTCAGTCATGCAATAGCTATGTCACAGCTCATATATCAAATAAAAATCACATTCAAGCCCACACAACCTTATAGACCTAAAGTCTTCCATTCTATTTAAAGTAATCCTAAGAGAGCTCTTATTGCACCTCATTGCTGATGTCACATGACTTTTGTTGGGAAACAGAGTTCTAAAACTAAAATATCAAAGTTAGGTCCAAGCACAGTTGCAAATGACCCCAAATAACCAACATTACTATAGTTAAAAATTCTGGGTATTTCATTTTCAGAGAAGCAGGTGCAGAACTGGGAGAAGGAAGGATTGACGCAGAAGGTGCATTTGTATAGACCGGATTTAAATTCTGTATTGTTATTGTTGGATTTGGGGTGTGTGTGTGTGTGTGTGTGTGTGTGTGTGCGCACATGGGTGTGCGTTACTTGTACCAAATCAAAGTCATGAAAAAAGAGCAGTGATGGATGATTCACTGGAATATTTAAATATTACTTTTCCCTTATTCTCTGTGTCAATGCCTCTATTCCCACCCTCCCACTATCTTCTTCCCTCTCTCCTCACATATGGAAAAATACAGAAAGAGCATTCAGAACATCTCTCACACATAAGTGATAACTGAACTGATGCAAACTTCTCATGCCTTGTAGCTATCTTTCCATTCTATCTATTTTAAACTGTAAAATCCTTGAAAGCATAGTCTATATCATGGCTATCTTTGTATCCCTTTAAAAAGAACAGGGAATTACACTTTTTGTTGGTGAACTAGAAAGAGGTAAAACTATTATATAACCTAGGCAAAAGGATGATAATTGTTAGAGATTAGTGAAAGAGTTTCTGGTGGAAAATGTTTTAGTTCCTCTGTCACTGATGAAAACCCTATTTGAAAATAGATAAATCCCTTCAGTGGAAACAGCTAAAGTGCCTGGGGGGAAAAGTTTACAATATTTACATATAATTTATTTTTATTTTTATTTTTTTTAATTTGCAAAACAGATGTATGGGTAATTCTTCAACATTAACTCTTACAAAGCTTTCTGTTACAAATTTTTCCCCCCAACTCCCCACCCCTCCCCTAGATGGCAGGATATCCACTACATGTTAATTATGTTAAAATATTGGCAAATCGAATATATGTATACATATTTCCACACTTATCTTTGTTGTGCAAGAAAAATCGTATCTAAAGAAAGAATAAGATAAATCAGATAAAGGAAACACAATGCAAGCAAACATCAATCGAGAGCATGGAAATGTTATGTTGTGGTCCACATTTCACAACCCTCTCTCTGGGTGTATATGGCTTTCTTCACAGAACAATTGGAAGTGGTTTGAAACATTTCATTGTTGAAGACAGCCATGTCCATCAGAATTGATCATCATATAGTATTGTTGTTGCCGTGTATAATGATGTCCTGGTTCTGCTCATTTCGCTCAGCATCAGTTCATGCAAGTCTCTCCAGGCCTCTCTGAAATCGTCCTGCTGGTTGTTTCTTACAGAACAATAATATTCTATAACATTCATATGCCATAATTTATTCAGCCATTCTCCAATTGATGGACATCCATTCAGTTTCCAGTTTCTAACCACAACAAAAAGGGCTGCCACAAACATTCTTGCACATGTGGGGCCCTTTCCTTCCTTTATGATTTCTTTGGGATATAGGCCCAATAGAAATACTGCTGGGTCAAAGGGTATGCACAGTTTGATCACTTCTTGAGCATAGCTCCAAATTGCTCTCCAAAATGGCTGGATCCGTTCACAGCTCCACCAATAATGCTATTTACATATAATTAATACAATTTTATAATACTATATGTTATCAGTAAGTAAAACAAATATTTATTTTTTAGGATTAAAATATACAAATCTGCAAGAGACTCTAATTGTAGTATATTCTATAGCAAACAAATGAAATCTC
The DNA here is from genome assembly GCA_023553655.1 of Myrmecobius fasciatus. NCBI lineage: Eukaryota > Metazoa > Chordata > Mammalia > Dasyuromorphia > Myrmecobiidae > Myrmecobius > Myrmecobius fasciatus. The sequence goes on along the minus strand of JAJPUD010001082.1, from coordinate 34,208 downwards.
TGTGAACATATCACATAGTCTTTAAATGTATATCATATTCTTAAGTTATAAATGATTTGCCAATAAAGTACTAACACTAAATATTGAACAAACAACTGTCTAAAAGACAAAAAATTTGAACACTAGGTTCTAGATACTAGAGTCGTGAATAAAATGGATAACAGAGTTGCATAATATAATTTTTGGTCAAAAGCAAAGCTTGACTATAAAGCCTATGTGACTAGAAGCTAAAAAGATTAAATAGTGAATCCAAAATGAGAAGCCTAAAAAATATTTTGCTCAAAAGTATAATTTATGTTCTTTCAAGGTAACACATTGTTGAAGACCTAATCAAATCACTTCTTAGCCTTTGTTTTTCTACAATAGAGATAGTTAGTGGAAAGAAAGATGGACTGAAAGTACAGGTTTGGGTTAAAATTCCCTACCACGAACATATTATCTATGGGTAAATCTCTCAGCCTCTCTGTTATTTTTTTTTTTTTTTTTTTT
>JAJPUD010001082.1:21439-33619 GCA_023553655.1 Myrmecobius fasciatus | reverse complement strand
ACTATATAAAGTTAATTATCATCTCTGCTTGTTGACAAATACTTTCTGCTTAAAAAAAAATACTCAGGTGTAGAGACCTACATTAGTCAAAATTAGTCTGGTCTACTTCTGCTTATATCACTAAACTACAATGTATATTTTGTCAAGTAAACTTCAGGAATCACTTTCAAAAACTGAAGACTGAAAATTAAAAAGATGAACTTGGAAGATGAAAGGCAGAAGATAAGAAAAGAATGAAAGAAAAAGGATTAAGCTAGCTGCACAACAGCAATGTTGCTCAAGTTTTTAATATAGTAGAATACTTTTCATTAAACAAACTTCGGGTCAGTTTCAGAAAATTCTTCTACAATTATTTTTAATGTCTATTGCCATGGTATTAAATAATAACTATTTTTAAAATATTATTTTAAAATAATTTTTATTCCAAATCTCATAATATTACAAATAAGTTATTCAGAGAAAAAGAAATATTTATTGAGAACCATTTTGTTAATTAACATATTACTCAGGACTTCAGTATCATTAGAAATAATTACAAATCAAATATAGATACATTATAAAGATAGATACACATAGGGAGGTACTAAAGAGAATATATTTATTTGTATGATTCTAAGATTTATTTATTCATTCCTAGTATTCCCCCTATCATACATCTTCAACTAGATGTCCTGGAGATTTCTTACACTCAAATCATTATCCCTTCGTTCTCCTCTTCTGAACTTTCCCATTATTCTCTAGGGTATCACTATAACTCCAGTTACTCAAGTTGGCACCCTAATTGTCATCTTCAATTCCTCATTCTTTTTCACCTCCCATAGCTAATATTCTGCTGTGTCTTATTAGCTTAATTATTATAACGTCTGTAGAATAAATTGTCTTGTTTCTCGTCACCGACACCACCCTGGAATACTCCAACAGTGTTCTGATTGGTCTTTCTCAAGACTCTCCCCATTCAAGTCCATATTCTACTCAGCTGTTAAACTCATCTCCCTGTAGCTCATGGGTGATCAAGTACTCTCCTACTCAATAAACTAGAGTGGCTTGCTATTACCTCCATACTTTTCTACTCAGTAAACTGCAGTGGCCTGCTATTACTCCAAGAATAAACATAAAACCTTACCTGACTTTCAAAGTCTTATATAACCTGGCCTCTTCTTACCATTCCAGTCTTCTGGAAGTTTTAAGTCTCCTACACTGCCTCTGCAACCCAGTAACACTGGCTTCTATACTGTGCCACACATAAGACACTCCATGTGTCAACTCTACATTTTTGTGGACTGCTCCACATGTTCTCCCAAAGTCTTTACCTCCTGGATTCCTTTTAAGTCTCAGTTAAAATCCAATCTTCTGCAAAAAGCCTGTGCTATTCTTCTTCATACTTGTGCCTTAGCTTTATCTCCAATGTCTATACATGGTGGTTCACATGTTGTCTTTCCTATAAGACTGCAAGCTCCTGGAGGACAGGGACTATTTTCATCTTTATTTGTAAATCCAACTTTTAGGATGGCACCCAGCATATGGCAGATATTTAATAAATGCTTGCCAAAAGATTGTGTGATGAAAAACTATGACACACTTGGTTCTTCTCAGCAGTTCAATGATCCCAGGCAATCCCAAAAAACTTTGGATGGAAAACATCATCCACATCCAGAGAGAAAATTATATAGACTGTAAATCAACACATACTATGTTCTTTTTTTTTCCCTTCTTTTGCTTCTGTTTCCCCCCCCCCTCACGGTTTTTCCCTTTTGTTTTGAATTTTCTCTCCCAACATGATTCATTAAAAAAATTAGGGGGATGGGAGGAAATGAATGTATAGGTATAACTCCCCCCAAAAAAAGTTTTTACATATAACTAGGGAAAATAAATTTATTTTAAAAATATAATAAAATAAATGCGTACAGACTTGACTTTCACATTGTAATTTTTATCATATTTATCATACATCATGGATGTAATCAACTGCCAAATTTTTCAGTTCTTTCCTTCACATCATTCATATTCCTTAGCTCATACAGCTAAGTTCAAACCCTCATTAACTCTTAGCAACTAAAGAAGTTGTCTTCAATTCATTCTACACAATAGCGGCCAAAGTTATCTTCCTTATGATCAGATTTAACCATGTGACTCTACCATTTAGTCAACTTCAATAAATTTCTATTGCCTTTAGACTTACACAAGCTGGTCCTAAAAGATCTTTCTGGCTGTTACTCCCCATCCCAGTAATCTACGTTCCAGCTGAACTGCTCTCTTTATTTCTCACACCCAACCCTTCAACATTAAGCCTTTATACTGACCACCCTATATGACCAGAATACAATCCTTCTTTACTTCTGCATTATAGATTTCCTCTTTTTTTCAAACACAATCAAGCACCATTGTCTACATGTAGCTTCTCCTCTCCCCCCAATTGCTAGTGCCCTCTCTGCCAAACTACCTTGAATTTAACTATTTTCTATATATGTAATTTATTCAGTAACCAAATAAAACCAAATGATTGACTATTACATGTTTTTGAATGCGTTTAATGACTCATTCTAGATAAAAAAGGTCAACATTACAGTCACATGAAAAATTATGAGCATTCACATCAGATGAATGTTTACATGATATATACAGGTGATAGTATGGAGAGACATGGGCTAAACCTAGCTATGCATTTTTTATTTGTTTCCTTTAAGTTGTAGAAGGATTTTTGGGTAATTCTGTGACTGCCCTCAGGTTTGGGTTCTTCCAGGCTCTGCCCGTTCAAGCTATAAGACTTCTGCCTGTTTTCCACATATGAATAATGCAAAGACTTAACTAGATGACTTAGAAGCCTCCTTCCAACTTGAACATTGAGTGATTCTATGAATATGAATTTACAAAGTTGTTCTTATATCTCCTACGTAATTTCTTTCCTTTTTTTTTTGTTTTTTTTTTGTTGAGGCAACTGGAGTTAAGTGACTTGCCCAGGGTTACAAAGCCAGAAAGTGTCAAGTCTTTGAAATCAAATTTGAACTCAGGTCCTCCTGACTTCAGGGCTGGTGCTCTATCCATTGCGCCATCTAGGTGCCCCTATGTAATTTCTATAAACAGTAATGCAGTGTAAAATGAGAGATCTTTTTTTTTTTCTAAAATTTTCTAAATATTCACTTGCAAATCCTGAGTTCAACAAATAAAATACCCACAACCTTGGAAAGAACATATACAGTGTAGATTTGCCTTAATACTAATTTTCAAGATTATGACCATGAATCTGTTACAAATCTAACAATGACAACAAAATCATAGTATTTGCAGCAATAAATTGTCTCAGTATGGAACTGAAATCTGACCTATCTCATAAACTACAGCTGTTAGTATATAGATAGATTCCAATATTTTCCTAAATATACTTCAATATGGTTAAATAAGAATTGCAATAACATTAGAAAAAAATTTTAGTAGATTTAGTAGCTATTTACCTACAACATTTGTAGGTAATTAAATATTTAAGTTCTTATTTTAAAAACTACCAGGAGTCCAACTCCATTTTGGGCACTTGTAAAAACAAGCAGGAAACCTTTTTCTTTACTTACTTTTGTACCAACTCAACAGCTGTATTAAACAATGTAATCAGTAAAGCGTTTCTGTCCTGGAAGGATTTATAAGGAAAGACAGCCAAATTCATATATCTTTTATAATGAGGTACAGTCAGTGAGCTTCAGAAGTTTCGCATTTCTAGGACATATCTGTATTCTAAGTTTCTACAGTACATAACTAACTACAGCATACTTTATCTTTTAACAAATTGCTACAAATGAAAAGTTAACCTAATGGATCTATATCCAAAAATTAACAAATACTAAAATAAACAATGATAAAAAGGAAAGGACTAATAGCAAATTAAAGCATCAGTGACAAAAGTAAACCTTCACAAAATGCATTTTCCATTTAAATTCATAAAAATAAAATTAATGCTCACCCTATAAGAATATGCAGAAAGACTGGCCAATTTTCTGGCATGATACAACATAAACTACAACTAAACATCCATAAAATATTAGGTGAAATTTATTCTATACTGTTATAATTAAGATCTAAATACATCATTCCAAAATTCAAATACTAAATATACACTAATACAAATACTAAAATAATGCTAACAAAAACAACAACAATAATAAAAATATTCAGCATTTATACAGCTCTTTTAGTTTTGCAAAGTTCTTTATAAATTTTAGTTCGTTTTATTCTTTGCCTTGAGAAGTAGGTGTTGTTATTATCCCACTTTACAGATGAAAAAACTTAAGACAGACAAAGGTTAAGTCATTTCCTAGGACCATACAACTAACAAGTGTTTGAGCCCTAATTTGAACCCCATTCTTCCTAACTCTAGTCCCAGTACTCTGTCTCTACTATGCCATCTAATTAACTGAAACAAAGTAAACATTTGCTGCTACTTTGTAAAAAATAATTTCAAAATATGAGGTGAAATTTTTAAAAGGGGACCTAGTTAGGGGTACAAAAACTCTGCTATTGTCCTATGTAGCTACAGGCTGAGAAATAACACTGAACTCACATATTAGGATATTAAATGCCTATATCACTGAAGCAAGTTTATAACTTATTTCACTGACAGACCTAAAACATGAACATGGTCTGCCATATTACATTCTTAAATAATATTTGTTGAATGGCTGAAATGTGATGCCTATTGATTACCCAATGTATTTTTTTAAATGCTCTGAAGTGTATTTTATTTTGTACTATTAGCTATTTTGTACTATTTTAATAAATACATCATTTGTACATAATTAATTATCTGGTATTATAAGTGTGTCAGGCTGTGGGATTTTGAAACTGATTTATAATTTTTTTTCTTTCAATGCTGCAAACAATTTTATATTGCTTGTTAAAATATACTTCAATTATCCTTTGATTTCTAAGAAGTCTAAGAAGTTCCATTTTTGTAACTATTTAATCAGACATTAGGCAAATTATAAAGGGAGAAAAGCAACTATGACAACCCATTTTCCTTCTTTTTAAATAAAGCTTGTTTCTAAGAATAGCCAATATTTTAAATCATTATGAACTCACACTATCTTTAAGTCAAGATTACTAAAATGGAAGACAATTATTTATTACCTTTGCACATGAAGCAAACATTGACTCCTAAAAGTAACAGTCAATTCTTTTTCTACCCTTCTCCAAACTTTATTCTATACTCTATCACATCAAAATAGACAGACACTATTTAGCTGAGAAGAAATAACTGCTAGTATCAAGTTAATTCTTTTAAATGGGTAAGCTATATATATATATAATATATATATATATTTTTTTTTTCAACTGATTGTTGAATAGGAACATGTTTTTTGGCAGCAATCATGAATAAATAGAAAAATATCTTTATTTCTAACAAACCTACAAATTATTATCTTAAAAGAATCCAAAAACAGCCAAATGAAACATCAGGGTTTTAGTTTGTTTTTTATGTCTTAAATTTAGAAGAAAGTCACAACAAAAATACTCTGTTTTAAGATACATATATGATATCCTGATATCATAGCTGAAGATATTCCATACTACTGCCTTAGCATCAAATAAACAGTATTAAATAAAATAATTCTGAAGCACAGATGTTATTCATGTAATGCTATTTAAAACTAAAAAGGAAACATAGACTAAATTTCTATAAACATAGCAGGGCAACTTTCTCAAAGATCAGTAGTTGCAAAACAAAAACTAAAAAATAAATAACATATATCCTCTAAGTGGTTTTTAATCTGGGGATAGAGCTGAATTGATCATTGATTGTATGAGTATAGACTATTATCTAAAGAAGCTCCTTCTACCAGTATAATTAAGCACTTCTCTGAAATTTATATTTTGGAAGAGCTATACCCAGAGTTCTGAGAGTATAAGTGACTTAAATAATAAAAATCTCTTTCCATGTAGGCTGCCATGTTGGCTCCAAGGCCCCTCGCAGTACCTGTAGGAAATGCTACCTTTCTGCAATATTAATATATTCAAATAAAGGCATTATAATATTCTAGGAATAATGAAATCAGTGACATTCCTATAATAGAAATTATTAGTTAAGATCACTGTCATATTTTCAAGAAATTATAACTGCCTTAAAAAATAGAGTAGCTCCAAATAAATACCAAAAATTTAAAAACACTATAATCAATAAACCACCAATAAACTAGATATTAAAGATTATAATAACAATAATGATAATAAAGCAAATTTACATGGTACCATTCTTTAAATGACAAGCATTTTAATGGTTTTCTCATAATTGACTAAATTTCAAAATTTCTATATAACCCTAAATCTTTGGAACACCTAAACAAGCGATATGATAAAAACATAATTATTACATTACTGGTCTTTAATTTTCTAGACTAAACATCACTAGTTCCTTCAATCACTGTACAGGTCATGAATTTAATACCTTTTACTATAATAGATAATATATATATTGCACATAAAAATTTGCAAGTACTTTAATCAATTTTATTTCATTATCCTCATAAGAACTCTAAAAGGTTGGTGCTATTACCCTCAGCTATTACCCTCATTTTACAGATGACAAAAGAGAGGCTGAAAGCGGTTAAGTGACTTGCCAAGTACACCCAGCTAGTATCTGAGGCATTATGCTAATTCAAGTCTTCCTTAGTCCAGTGCTTCAATTACAGGGCATCAAGCTGCCATCTCCCTCTGCATATTTGTAATATGCTTTATAAACTATCATGGCAAAACTGAACACAATATTCCTTATTTCTGGAAGTTAGTCCACTCAATGAAGCCCAATAAAATAAATTTGAGCTTTTTTTGAGGAGGAGGAAGAAGAAGGTTAGGAGGGAGATTAGAAGAGTCAAAGAGGAATGACTACCATTTCATACAGCTGATTCATATTGGGCTTTTTTTTTTTAAACCAAAAATTGAAATTCTTTTTCAAATTAACTGCTGTCCAGCCATGTTTCTCTTCATCCCATATAGTTTAAAGTCTGAACCATCTATTTGAACTACAGTTTTTTCTATTGAATCTTACCTTATTATGTTCTATCCAATGTTACTAAGACCTGGATCCTGAATGTTACTTGGTAGATTAGCTATCCCTTTCAATTGTACATCACCCACAAATCTGATGATCATTCCTTTATCCAAGACACTGATAAAAATATTAAATAGCACAAGATCAAGCATAGATCCCTGAAAGCAAGCCAGTAAAGATTTTCTGCCAAGTTCAATATTAACTACTCTGAGACTAGCTTTTAAACCAGTTCTGATTACCTAGTACACATTTCTCCATCTTTGTAAGAATAGATGAGATAACTTTATCAAATGCTACACTAAAATCCAGATATAATATATCTAAAGCAATACTCTGACTAAACTTACTTGGGTAAATTTATCAAAAAAAGGAAATTAACTTAGTCTGGAATGATTTGATAAATACATGCTAGTTCTTTATAATCACCATTTCCTATTCACAATGATCATTAACTATCTTTTTAGTTAGAAAGTTAATAGGCATTTATTAAGCACTTACTATGATCCAGGGACTAAGGCTATAAACACTGGGGATATAAAGGAACTCATACTTTATTAGATGTGACAGCATGCAAACCAAAGTATAAGAGAGATATTCTATATAAATGGAAAATAATCACAGAGGAAAGGCATTAGTAAGGGTGGACGATAAAGGTGGTGGGGTGGTACCAAGAAAGGCCTCCGACAGAAAATGGGTTATGAGCTAAAGTCTTGAAGAATGCCAAGGAAACTAAGAGAAAAAGGTAAAGGAGAATATTCCAGATATACAGTGAAAACAAAATTCTGAGAGATGGAAAATGAAGTACCACGTAGAAGGAGTAGCAAGTAGGCTAAGTATATGAAAATAATATGTAAGAAAGCTGGAAAGAGAAAAAAGAGTCAAAGAAATTTGTATTACTGATGCACTGTTGGTGGAGCTGTGAATGGATACAGCCATTCTGGAGAACGATTTGGAGCTATGCTCAAAAAGTTATCAAACTGTGCATACCCTTTGACCCAGCAGCATTTCTATTGGGCTTATATCCCAAAGAAATCATAAAGGAAGGAAAAGGCCCCACATATGCAAGAATGTTTGTGGCAGCCCTTTTTGTAGTGGCTAGAAACTGGAAATTGAGTAGATGCCCTTCAATTGGAGAATGGCTGAATAAATTATGGTATATGAATATTATGGAATATTATTGTTCTGTAAGAAACGACCAGCAAGATGATTTCAGAGAGGCCTGGAGAGACTTACATGAACTGATGCTGAGTGAAATGAGCAGAACCAGGAGATCATTATACACGGCAACAACAGTACTATATGACGATCAATTCTGATGGACATGGCTCTCTTCAACAATGAAATGTTTCAAACCACTTCCAATTGTTCTGTGAAGAAAGCCATATACACCCAGAGAGAGGGTTGTGAAATGTGGACCACAACATAACATTTCCATGCTCTCAATTGATGTTTGCTTACATTGTGTTTCCTTTATCTGATATATCGTTTGTGTAGATACGATTTTTCTAGCACAACAATGATAAGTTTGGAAATATGTATACATATATTCGATTTGCCAATATTTTAACATAATTAACATGTAGTGGATATCCTGCCATCTAGGGGAGGGGTGGGGAGTTGGGGGGAAAAATTTGTAACGGAAAACTATGTAAGGGTTATTGTTGAAGAATTACCCACACATATGTTATGCAAATAAAATAAAAAAAAAAGAAATTTGCATTTACTCTCTAAAACAGTAAAAAGTCACTGGAAGTTGGAGGGTGGGGGTGAGGAGTGGAGGTGACATAGTCAAACCTATAATTAAGGAAAATCCCCTTGTCAGCTGAGTGAACAATGGATTAGAGGAATGAAGTCAATCAGAAGGATGAGAGGTGATGTGGACTAACCTGCAGAAGGGTATTGATTGTATGAGTAAAAAGAAGTGGCTAAATATGAAAGGAGTTAGGAAAAGACATAACAAGATTTGACTATATATATATGGGGTAAGTGGCAGTATGGATGTGAGTTAAGGATGACATCAAACTTTCAGGACATCAAGAGATGATAATGTTCTCAACAGGAAAATAACAAAGAGGAAACACTTTCTATTTTGCACTTACTAAATTTGAAATGCCAAAAGGATAATCCAATTCAAGGTGTCCAAAAAGCTGCTGGTCCTATAGCTCAGGAAAGGGACTAAAACAGGATAAATATCTACAAAGAAATATTTTCTGCATAGAGATGATAATTCAAACCTATGGGAACCTATGCAATCACAAAAAGTAATAATACAGAGAAGGAAGAAAAGAGGGCCCAGAATAGAGCTTTAGGAACACCTACAATTAATGAGCATAACCGAAAAGAAGACTTTGCAAAGGAGGTTGAGAAAAAGTGGTTAGATAGGTAGGAAAAAAGTAGTGTCACAAAAACCTAGAAAGAAGAAAGTATAAAGGAAAAAACTGTGTCAAAGACTGAAAAATGGCTGAGAAGAATAAAGATTGAGAAAAGGTAACAAAGAGACTACTGGTTAAATTGAGATGAGAATTTCAGTGAAATGAAATAGAATGAAAATAAAAAAAAAAGAACGGGAGAGGAGAGGAGAGAAGGTGGAAGCACTAAGTAAACTTGGCTTTGTAAGGAATTTAAAAAGATGATAGCCATTTCAAAAAACAGCTAGGTAGTGTAGTGAATAGAGCACTGGAATTGCTCTATCAGGAAGTCTGGAAGATTCCTCTTAGTGGGTTCAAATCTGGCCTCAGATACTTACTAGCTTATGTAACCTTGAGCAAGTCACTTAAACCTGTTTGTCTCAGATTCAAAAAAGAGCTAGGGAAAGAAATGGCAAACTATTCAACTGCTTGCCAGAAACTAGACAGGATCGCTGAGAGTTAAGAGATGACTGGGGGAAAAAAAATGATGTAACAACAAGTAGCCATTTCAAATTTAACATAATCAAAACTTATTGTCTTTCTTCTTAAAGCCAACTCTCATCCAAATTTTATTATTTCTGTCTAGGATACTACTGTCACCCTCAAATCAGTTTCTCTCACCTGACACATTTAATCAATTGTCAAATCTTGTTTCTACATTTAAAATGTTTCTCACATCAATCTCTTTTCTACTCAAGTAGCTCTCACATAAATTCAAACTCTCATACATTCTTATTCTCACAAGAACTATTGTAATCAAAGCCTAATTGATTTTTCCACCTAATCAGTCCTATTTATCTTCAATGAAGTTGCTGACCTGATTCTATTAAAACGCAAGACTGACCACATTAATCTCTGCCCCTATCAATTAATAAATTACAATGACTCCTTATTTTCTTAGAATCAAACATAATCTTTTCATTTGGCATTTAGAGCACTTAACAACATGGCCTAAACATAAATTTCTCGCTTCACCATACATTCACACACATACACTATAGTCCAACAAAATTGGTTTCCTTAATGCTTTACCTCTGGTCATGTGTATAGACTATCCTTCATACTCAGAATGCTTTCCATCCTTAATTCCACCACTTGAAATATCTAATTTCCAACAAGGCTTAACTTGAACACCCTTAATACATTAAGACTTCAGTCATATCTCCAGGTATTAATATATTTCTCCAAATTCATCCATCAAATTATTTTACAGCTATCTCATATCTATTGATCAGTTGTCTCCCCTAACTAGACCATAAGCTCATTGAGTAGTGATATTTTTTGCTTTTATTTTTGAATCCCCAGTGTTCTGCTGAACAAATATTTGTCAACTTTACTTATATTTTTTATGTTCATCTGCATCTCATAATCGGGAAAATACAAAGACTTCAGATTAAATCCACCTTAGAAATATATTAGCTGTATGACACTAGACAATTGGACTGTGTGACACAACCTTAGTCCTCATCTGTAAAATGGGGATAATAGCATTTTCCTCCCAGTGGTGTGACAAAAAAATCAGATTGTAATTGTAAAGTGCTCTGAAAAGAGCCTGGTACATAAATAAGCACTACATAAATATAAGTTATTGTTATTATTTGTACAGAGTTGATTTAGTGGAATCTATAATGCCAACTTTTTTAAGGAGATAAGATCTCATTTAGAGAGCTCTGTAGTATTGCAGGGCTGAATGGAATCAGCAGTATATAACTTTTGAATGTAAATGAGAAATGAATATATTCTTCAAATAGTCTAAATAAGACTCTATACAGAATATTCTTGATAACTCAAACCCATTATCTGTTTTCTGCTTCACTTGACATTAGAGTAGAAAAACAGCACAATGCAGTGGACATAGCACTGGTATTCAAAGAGCCTGGATTCAAATACCATCCACTAACATATCTTGGAAGAAGTGCCCTAAGCACTTCATTAACTTTTCCAACTTCTACCTCTCTGCTGAACTCTAGTCTCCAACTGCCAATTAGTCATATACAACTAAATAAATTCCACGTATCTAAAATAGAACTCATCTTTCTCCCGCCCCTTCTTTCTACCTTCCCTATTCCTATAGAGGTCATACCATACTACCAGTCCCTCAGGTTCACAGTCCAGGAGTTATTCCTGTGTTCAAGCTGGTATAGCACCTCATCACCCCATACCTAGACAACTACAGAAACAGATCCACAAGGAGGTTATTCCAGTGGAAAACAAATAATGGCAGATTTTATCAACATTACAAGGCTTAAAATATGGACTATAGGTTAGATTGGATGTCTCTTGTCTGAAAACTATCCTTGCTTCTCATGATTCCATCACAAAACTATCAACTGACAAATATTTTTCTGTTCAAAGCAAAACATGAAACTAATTAAAGCATGGAGTGATGTCTATATAGGAAATAGTATACCTAATGACAAAATCACAGTTCTTTGAAATAAATAAGCCCCCCCCCCAAAAAAAAAGAATACTCAAACACAAACTCTACTTCAACCAGTGAATAGTTCTGTGTTCACATAGTGAACTAATAAGCCATAGTAGACTAATGAAATAAATTACAATAATAGATTTGAAGAGTTGGGAGGAAGGGAGGGAGGAAGGAAGGGAGGAAGGGAGGAAGGGAGGAAGGGAGGAAGGGAGGAAGGGAGGAAGGGAGGAAGGGAGGAAGGAAGGAAGGAAGGGAGGAAGGAAGGAAGGGAGGAAGGAAGGAAGGAAGGAAGGAAGGAAGGAAGGAAGGAAGGA
>JAJPUD010001082.1:0-21339 GCA_023553655.1 Myrmecobius fasciatus | reverse complement strand
AGGAAGGAAGGAAGGAAGGAAGGAAGGAAGGAAGGAAGGAAGGAAGGAAGGAAAGATACATCAGGCAGTAGGAATCTAATGAAGAAAAAAAGTACATTACTGATAAAGTAGTTGTTTTCCAATGATCTGCTGACAGCATACTTAAAATAATGAATCATTTTTAACTTTGTAAGAAGCAGCATATTCCAATGAATAAAAACACTATCTTATAGTCAGGAAACTGACTTCTCTTTTGGCCCCTGTATCTTTCGCTTAGTAGATGTCTCTTCAGCAATGTTCTCAAGAAGTCTGGGTTCCATCAAACTATGTACTTCATAAGAATAAGCAAGGCAAGAGCAGGTAGATGGCACAGTGGATAGAGTACTGGCCTTGATGTCAGAAAGACTCGAGTTCAAAACCAGCCTCACACATTTAATATTTACTTGCTGTGTATCAAGACTTGTACAGGGATGTAGACAAGACACTTAACACAAAAAAAAAAAAAAAAAAAAAAAAAAAAAAAAAGAGGAAAGGAAAGAATAGGCAAGGTACAATGAAAAAATTACCCAAAAATATATTGAAGTCCTTGGGGAACAGGGACTACACAGTAATCAGTGCTATTTTGTTTTTTTTTTTTCATTTATTATAAGTTTGATTTTAAAATTAAAGAGTTTTCAACAGGTTGAATTCAAGTCTTTCATTCATACAGTCACCAATATCATCATCATGGTATTCACTGTGATTTCACTTTATTGCACAATAAATAATTGTTTACAGCCTCATTAAAGCAAAGTACTATTGTCTTATATAGATTTAATTAGATGATTTCATGTTTATTTCTACATAATTTACTCCCTCATTCAACAAGTATGTACACTATATGCAAAGCACTATGCTTATATCCCTGATGTAAAAAGCAAATGAAAAATAGTACCTTGCCTTCAATAAGCTTTGACTGTACTAGAGTTTGCATTCTACTACTACCACCACTACTACAAATAATAATAATAACAATAACAATAATGATATCGGTACTAATCCTTATCAAAATAAGAATATTTGTAAGGAAAAACAACTTCAACACAAAACATGTCAGAATAAAAAGCAGAAAGAACATAATTTTGGAATAGATTTAGGTTAATACAATGTTGCAACAGAAAATTCCACTACTACTTCATAGAAATTTTCACCCACAGAAATGGCTATAGCTTACAAGTTTTAACATAAGTAAATAAATATTTTAATTTTTTTGCATTTTCATTACGCTCACTCAAGAGTTCAACACCACAGTAGCAGTGGTATTGTATTAGAAGTTATATACACAAGGTAATCATAACCCCTAGAAATTTTACATAACAAACGTGTTTTCTGAATCAGTTTGGATGACTTCACCATACAAATTTTATTTTGATCAAATAAGCATATGTTTCATGGCTTCTATAAATTCAAGTCTGATTGTTATAATTGCTAAAACAGAAAATATTTCCAAAGCATAAATATATGTTTACTTTTGGAAAAAAAACAGGGTTTAACTGGCTCCATGTAATTAAATTTTCTATAATACAGGAAACATTTGATGTGAGTGAAGTTAAAAGTATAATTTTTGTTATGGAAGGTTTAACAGTTTCTGTTCAATCTGCTAAGATCATTAAAGTATTTAATGTAGATATCCATGCCTCCATTTCCCAGCTCTCTGCTCCCATTTGTACACTGCCTTAAATTATACCATATCCAACAAACACAGAGTGATTCTGTCAATATTCTTCATGATACCTAGTTTATTTATCCATTTTAGACCTTCCCAAATTATAACATTCATTGAACTTGGAGAAAAGGACAACATTCTGATGACTGACAAAAAGGACAAAGGGGTGAAAAGATGTTAAGAGTGCAGAAATTTTAGGTTGGGAACTAAAGTTAAGCTGTGCTTATAAAAAGAATTAATTTTTTTAGTCTCCATAATTTTCATTTATACTTTTAGTTTCACAGGATTATCACCATCAACTGATGTTTTGTTATATAATGTTCAGTACTTGTTAGGAAACTCTTTCCAGGAGCTTTCCTATAATACCCATAAATCACACAACAAAGACTTTTTTAATTTACTTTTCAGTAATATAAAGAAAAATATTGAAGGATGGCTAATAAGGTATGATCTTCCCTAAGAGTCTGACCCTCGGAATTAACACAGAAAGTTTTTTAATACTTATTCTTGGAAATCAATTCAGTCAATCAATCATCACTACTTATGTCTCATTTACTGACACCATAAATTCAGCTGCTTTTCCAGCAAGTTTCAAATATGATCACCAGAAATTCTAAATTCATTTCTGGACATTAATTAATACCTAAAGGAAAACAGAGAATCTGAGTTTTTTGGCCTTAATTATCAGACTACAATATTTTCCCAATAAACACATCATAAGCCTTTAAAAAAAATCTTTACATTTAAATACTATTTTCATGGTCATAAATTTAAAAATGACTATTTCAATATCATAATAGTATTAACAAATGTTTTTACCTTTTCTATAGATCACTAATTATTTTATAATCAACATTATCCTAAGTATGAGATATTAAAACCTGTACAGGGATGTAGGAAATAGTTTTGTCTGGTACTAAGTTCAAAAACATAGAGAATGAATAGAAGTGTCATAGACATTATCATAAAAGGAATTGTTAAAAAATACTCCAACTATGTAAGTTTTATGCATCAATACATTGCCATATTGTATTTAATCAACAAGAAATCTTATTTGTTGTCTAAGACAAGAAATTCTGCTGATATTTTATGAAATAGAATCAATAACTGTACAAAAAGGAAATTCTGATAATTCAATGGCATGCATTACAAGTTAATTCAAATGCAGCTTCTTGGTATTTTTTGTTGTTTTTGTTTAAGAGTGGAAAAAGGTTTATAACAGAAACATAAGAACAGCATATCACCATATTTCAACCTTTTTCCTAAACAGTTAAAGAACTATACAGCAACTCTAAAACTCTTTTTATAAGCACACCTGGGAAGAATACTGAATCCTGTTACTTTCCTCAACATTACACTGATGTGGTTTAGACCAGATGTTTAAATGTTACAGTATGTACATTTTCTTCTCTTCTTCTAAGGCAAAAGCAAAATAAGAGGAATATTTGACTTCACTCCACAAGAGACCTATTTAATAGTTTGGCGGTTATGTAAGTAAAGGTAGCTTGGCTAAGTCAATGTTGACGACATACAGAACGACATGATCCTAATGAGTTGGAAAATATTGGCTCTCATGAGAATCGACCAGATGCTACTGCGCTGAGAAAGCTACTGTATTATTGAATTTCATTTTTATGAGGTAAAATTTATTATTCAACCATTAAGGTATCCCACATGAAATCTTGCATAAAATAGTTTTACAGTTACTTTCTGGAAAGTAGATTTTACTTTAACTTTAAGACATCATTTACATGAGGGAATCAAATGTCTATTTGATCACCTTCAACACAGAATTTAAGGTCTGTAAGTAATTTTCCTCAAAATACCAGATTAATGGAACTGAATTGTCAACAAAATAATGAACTACCTGAACAGGATAAGGAAAAGTAGTAGCAAGTTCCAGTTTTTCAGAGTAAACTAAAGCCACGTGTGACTGTTTTTTTCATTTTGCAGTATAATGGGATTAGAATTTAAGCAAAATTATTATAAAGAGAAAACAAACATCTCAATAGCTCTGATTGAAAAAAATTATTTTGTAGGTATTTCATAGTTTATCGTTTTTCATTCCTATTCTATCATTTTTAATTCAGCTTTAATTCTGTTTCTCTTGAAAAATAACCTACAGCTGGTTATAAAAAAAAACTTGTTTTCATTCATTCCCTCCAAATTTTAAAAGAGAGACAAGTTCATAGAATAGAAAGAGCAATGAATTCAAAGTACTGTATTTAGGATCTAGTCTCGTTCTGTCACTACCTATGATAAAACAAATTTTCTATCTTCTCAGTGTTTCAGTTTCCTCATCAATTTAGATAACAAACATAAAAGTGCTTTGAAAAACAATACCCTATGCAAATTTAAGGTATTCTCATAGGTGATCATATTAGCAATAACATTTATTGATAGATGTATATCCTTCATTCCAAACACTGGTTTCTTGTCTCTGACAATACATTAGGGAATTTTGTGCCAAAGTTAAAAGGACTTATACAATCGATCATGTGTATACTAAAAACCTTAAATGATGTTGGCATTAAGTGTATCTTAAATTGAATCATGTCCCACCAGATCCACAGTAACATGCATTATAGCTCTCTCATTATAAAATAATCAGCATATAATTCTGGGGTTTTACTTATCCTCTGGTATGTGAGTTGTATAACAGAATTCAACTGTTTCTATAGAGTAGCCATGTAATGTGTGATTGAAAAGACACATGTATTACACGGACAACATGCAAAAGAATCAAATGGTAAAAAAATGAAAGGAAAAAAACAATTTCACAAATATATATATACATATATATATGTGCAGATCCTGCCAATTAAAATAAACAATATTAATTATTTCATTATAATAAATATATTTTGGGTATTTCATAATTTAAGCAATATCACACTAATTTATTTACAGAGTGGAAAAAACTTTTTGACCTCCAGTGAAGTCAACTCTATGGTCAATCTGACATGTACCATGATGTATATACTCTCTTATTGGACATATGTGTCCAAAACATGATAGACAATCTTTGAAGATCTCTCATGCAATATGACTTCTACACATTTCTGAATATTTGTTTTTGGGAAAATTGTATCACCAGATGTTGCACAGGAAAATGGAGTGAAAAACTAACCTTCAGGATGACTGAATGAGAATTCAAAGAAAATTCTGTAAGATTAGAATAAGTCCACATTAAGTAGAGAAAATTTAATGAAAATAAATGTGAAAATTTCAATTTCTCTTGAAACAAAATATTGTCCAAGTGTAAGAGATGGAAAGTTGGACAAATAACAGCTCATATAGAAGAAAATACAGGGGTTTAATTGGTTTATACAGACCATCATTAAACCCAAATCATTCTGATTCTTTGAATTGTTTAACAATAGATGGTCAGTCAAATCCCATTTGATCTCTGTTTGGATCCAAAATAACTCACAGTGAAGATAAACAATTATTGCTTATGTTGAGAGAGAGACTGAGACAGAGACAGATTTTTTTTTTTTTTATTTGGGGGGCAGGGTGTTAAATAAAAGAGAACATTCTTTGCTTCATTTTTTACCTGTCAATCACTGACTGAGTATTGTTAATCTCAAACTGAAATCTATTTAAGACTTAAGTTAAAATTCTAAGGTCTCTCACTGCAAGCCAGGGCTATTTCCTGTAGTCCTGACCTGTATCTTGCCATTGGACCCAGATGGCCCTATAGGAGAAAATAAGGCTGGTGACCTTGCACAGCCCTCCCTCTCTCTTAAATCCAAACAATTTACACGTCATAGTCCTCTTTGAGAACAAAGGACAAACAACAATATGCAAAATGAATCAATGATATGATATGGTAATCACAATCTTAGACTGATCTGGTGGAGGTTGTTACCCTTCATTCTTAAAAAAGACCAAAATAACATTACTCAGTTAATCAGATCAATAAGAGCTCAGAGTGCTCTACCACAGGTAGGGCACAAACAAATGAATATTTGGGTTGGATTCCCTACATTTGCAACATCACACATTTCTTTTGAGCTACTTCACTTCTGTTTTGCTCACAGAGCACAGCAGCTCCTCCAATAAGGGCATGGTATGCTGGACGGTCCTATGCCAGTGTCTCCCATATTACACAAGCAACTTAAGAGAGACCTTAAAAGTGTCCTTGTATTGCTTTTCTGACCACTATTCTAATCACTTGCCTTCTGTGAGGTAAAACTATCTTTTAAGCAAAAATATGTTTGGCATTCAAACAAGGCCAACCCATCAGCTATACCCTCTGCAGAAGAGTTAGAATGCTTGGCAGTTTAGTTCAAGAAAGGACCTCAGGGTCTGGACCTTATCCTGCCAGGTGATCTTCAGAATCTTCGTAAGACAATTCAAATTAAAGTGATTCAGTTTCCTGGCATGCTAGCTAGCTGGTATACTGTCCAGATGTCACAGGCAAACATTAATGAGGTTAACACAATGTTTAATAATGAAAATAATGCCTCTTCTCTCACGCTTTCCTTCAGAAACTCCCCAATACTGAGCTAACTCTGACAATGAGTGTTTCAATCTTTTTATTAATATGTACATCCCTGGAAAATGTACTGCCAAGATAAGTGAATGTATCCACAGTATTCAAAACTTCTCCATCTGCTGTAACTAATAGCTCCACATATGCATGGTGCTGAATGGTGCAATACCTGTTTTCTTGGGTTAACTTTAGACCAAAATTAGCAAAAAAACCAGGAGATAATCAAGCTATACTTTCTTTCATCTCGGTTCAGAGCTTGCATTAAGTGTACAATAATCCCTCAATATGGTATTTGTGGCCCAACTACTCCAGAAGAAATGCCAGGAGCAGAAGAAATGTCTGTACACAATTGTCAAAAAACCAAGTCCTTAGATGAGGGTTTAAATCAAAATTCAATTACCCTGGAAAATGAGTGGATGCCAATCAGTTGAAGAATGGTTGATAAGTTATAGTAAATGAATGTTGTGGAATATTATTGTTCTACAAGGAATGATCAGGAGGATGATTTCAGAAAGGCCTGGAAAGACATATGAACTGATGCTAAGTGAAATGAGCAGAACCAGGAGATCATTGTACACAGCAATTGTACCCAGCAATATCAATATTATACGAGAATCATTCTGATGAACATGACTCTTTCTAACAATGAATGAGATGACTGATGCCAGTTCTAATGATCACTAGAGGAAGAGAGCCATCTACACCTAGAGAAAAGATTGTGGGAAATGAGTGTGGATCACAACATAACATTCTAACTCTTTTTGATATTGTTCACTTGCATTCTGTTTTCTTACTCATTTACTTTCCTTTTTCATCTGATTTTTCTTGTGCAGCAAGAGAATTGTATAAATATATTTACACATATTGGATTTAACATATATTGGATTGCTTTCCATCTAGGGTAGGAGGTGAGAGGAAGGAGGGGAAAATATGAAACACAAGGCTATGCAAAGGCCAATGTTGACAAATTATCTGTGCATATGTTTTGAAAATAAAAAGCTTTAAAATTTTAATTTAAATTAAAATTTTAAAATAATAATAATTTGGTTACCTAGAGAATTTCATCAGTATTGTACATCAATTTCATGACAATATGCTAATCCAGGTTCTGGATAATGGACAATGCTCATGTGCATTCTCAGTCATCATTAGAATGAAAGAATGCTGATGTGCTTACCCCCATGTTTTTTAGCATGATGTGTCAGGTTATCAAATGCCTTCAGTGAGGATGAACAACAACAAGGTCAGTTACTGCACTGATGTTAACTTTGAAAAAGCTACAAGCCAAGAATAAAGTGGAAGAGTATTGGTACATGAGACTGAATTTACAGAAGATATTAATAGTATTATATTCTGCACTTATTAGACCATTACCTCTGAAGTATTCCATTTAGTTCTGAGTACTGCATTTTTAAAGAGATACTATCAGTCTGGATTAGTAAAACAGGGTTTTCAATATCAGTTAGTCAGTCATTATATATTAATTAGGCGCATACTAGGTGTCAGTCACTTTGTGAAAGTTCTAGAGGTAACAAAGAAAGATAAAGGACAGCTAATGGTGGAAGATGAGACATAAAAAGATGTTGAAAAGGCTTCAAAGAGGTACTTATCATCAAGTTATGATGAAGACCTGCAGTGTAGTAGAAAATTATGAGGTAACTGGCCTGGGTCGCCTCCGTAAATGGAGGAGCTATCCAATGCCTACCTTCTACCTTCTCTGATTAAAAGAGATCAGAGAAGTCAGGCAAATAAATTAAGGAGATATGAGTTTTAGAATTGGTATGGTCTTGCAGGAAGATGAGTTTCCAAAGATTAGTGAAGGCTTAGAAAGCTGCTCAATGCGAAATGATCACAATGTTATGAGAGGACTGTATGTTTCAGAAAAAATATATATATTTAGGTGGGGATGGGGGAGCAGGAGGACTGTTCAAATATATGAAGGGCTCAATCTGTCAATGAGATTAAACAATCTATATAGCTGCAGGTGGCTATAATAGAAAAAGAAACCTCATGATAAGATAAATATTCTAGAAATTATAGTTCAAATTTTTAAAAGTATTCTACATTATCAACAACTAGAAATATTCAACATAAAAAAAACTGAGATTCTATCTAACACTCACAAAATTTGACAAAATGATAAGTGTTAGAGGAACTAAATTAAGAAGGATATACTGGCACCTTTTTAGTGGAGATGTGAATTAACTGATCTATAAATCTTGAAAAAATGATTTTAAACTATGTCAAACAATAAATCATGCATATCACTGCATCCCAAGATACCAATACTGTATGCTTATATCCCAAAGAGATAAGAGAAGAAACGAATCCATAAGTATAAAAATGTCTACAGCAGCTTATTTTGCTGCAACAAAGAAATAAAACAGTATATGGTATGTCCCTGTGCTATAAGACATGATAATGATGATGATGATAACAATGATGATAATCACAGCATTTATGTGGACATGCTACATGTGAGACACCGCCAAATACAAATATTTCATTTGATCAAAAGTAACAAAAGGAATGGTTTCAGAGAAACTGAAAGACTTATATAAACTAATGAAGAACAGGTGAATAGAACCAGAACAATTTATATTTTAACATTAGTGTAAAAAAAAAGAAAAAAAGAAAAATTTTGCAAGTCTTAAAGAACTATGATGACCACAATGATCATCAACCATGGCAAGCTTTTTTAAGTTTCTTCCACTCACGATCTCTTTTCACCTCAGAAATTTTTACATGATTCCAAGTATACAGACATATAAAACAGGCAAATAACTCAAATATTTACTGATAGTAAATCATAATTTCGTGACCGCCACATACACTCAAGAGACTTCATATGGGAATGAAAGCAACAGTTTAAGAAGCTGGGTTCTAGAAAACCAATAACAAAGTTTACTACCCATCTCCTGACAAAAAAATAAGTGCAGAATGAAACTTCCATTTTGGGCACAAGAAATATAGGGATTTATTTTATTTTGCTTGACTTTTTTTGCCCTTTACAAACATTGTGAGTGTTTTTCTTCATTGTAGTAAGGAGAATTTGGGAAGAGGAAAGAGAATGATAATGCCCCTCCTCAAAAAAAGAACAGTGAGTCATAGAAGCATTTTTAAAGCACCTAAAAGGGATCACAAGGAATTTCAGAAGGAAACAGAGGACAGCAGAAAAACATTGAAAGTAAATTGCTAAGAAGACTATACAATGATCAATTCTGATGGACTTGGTTCTCTTCAACAATGATATAATTCAAACCAGTTCCTACTGTTCAGCGATGAAGATAGTGGTATATATCCAGAAAGAGGCCTGAGGGAACTGAGTGTGGACCACAACACAGCATTTTAACACTTTCTGTGAATATTTCCATGCATTTTGTTTTTCTTCTTAGGTTGTTTTTTTTCTTCTCTCTTTCTAGATCTGATGTTTCTTGTGCAGTAAGAAAACTGTATAGATATGTATACATATATTGGATTTGTCATATAATTTATCATATCTAGCATGTATTAGATTACCTGTCATCTAGGGGTGGGAGGTGGGGGGAAGAAGGGGAAAAGCTTGGAACAAAAAAAAAAGTTTTTGCAAAAGTCAATGTAGAAAAATCACTTATATGTCTTGTAAATAAAAAGCTTTTAATAAAAAAAAAGAAAGTAAATTGCTACATTTATTAAATAGTTTTAAAAAGTTTTAAAAAGCAAGTTACATGTAATAGAGATTTATGGTTTCACATATAATCCTCTTTTTTGTTTTTTTTATGGAAATATGAATGTTTTTGATGTTCCTTTAAGTTCAGAAAAATATGGATGTATATGCATTCTAATTGAAAAAAAAAAAAAAAAAAAAAACACCAGGAATTAGAGTTGTCCAAAAGTAGAAGGGGCTACCTCAAGGAATAAGGACTTTCTCTTCAATGAAGAAAATCAATGATCAAAGGATATACAAAGTTAATTATTGCTCAGTTACATATTATATAATATGTATATATGTATGTATATTGCTCAGTTATATAAGATGCTCCCAAAGTTTTAACAAAATTAAGCATTTAAAGCTAAAAATTTTTAATTGTTTCAAACTGGAATTAAGACTTTAGGACATCTTACATATTTAAACTAAAAACCTTCAAAGATCACTTTCAACTCTAAAATCTAATGAAAGCAGGGCATTTTTCTCCAAAATTGATAGGAAATTTCAAGACAAATATTAAACAATAAACATTTATTAAGCACCTATGTGACAAGTACTAAGCACTGAGACTACAAAAAGAGTAAAAGACTTTTTTTCTATTAGATTTTCATCTAATAGGGGAAAAAACAAATATATACAAAGCAAGCTATATACAAGATATACAGGAGAAAATTAACAGAGAAACTGACTGGAATTATGGAAAGGCGTCCTATAGAAGTTGATATTTTAGTGGGACTTAAAAGACGCTAGGGAGAGCAGTAGTCCAAGCAGAAAAAGAAAAGCAATTCAGGCACAGGGGATTAAAAAAAAATTCTGGAGCAGAGGGATAGAATGTCTTCTTGGTGGAATAATCAGGAGTCCAGTGTTGCTGGATCAAAAAGTATGTATTGGGGAGTAAGGTATAAAAAGACTAGAAAAGTAGGAGGGCTAAATTATAAAGGGCTTTAAAGGCCAAAGAGAGTAAGTATTTAATGCTAAAGGCAACTGGAGTTTGAGTAGAGTGGATAACATAACTTTGGGAAAATGACTTTAGTGGCTGAAGGGAGGATGGATTGGAAAGGTGGAGACTTGAGATAGAAAGACTCACCAGCAGGCCATTTAGGGAATGAAATGATAAGATAAATGATAAATGACAAAAGATAAGAGTCAGGATCTAGGGTGGTGGCAGTGTCAGAAAAGAAAATGGGACACATACAAGAGTTATTTCAAAGATAAAATCAAGAAGCCTAGACAATAGACTAATTATGGGAAATGAGAGGAATCTAAAATGACTCAGATTGAAGAACTAAAAGGATTGTGTGGTCCTCCCTGGTAACTGGGAAGGCAAGAGGCCAAGAGGAGGGTTGAAAAGGAAAAATAATGAGTTAAATTTTGGAAGTATTGAGTTTAATGTATCTACTGTACAGGCATCTGAAAGGCAGTTGGGAGATGTGAGACTGGAAGTGAACAGAGAGACTGGGACAGGAATAGCAGATTTGAGAATCATGAGCATAAAGCTGTAATTAAATCCATGGGAGCTGATAGATCACCAACTAAAGCAGTGTAAAGGAACAAGAAAAGAGATCATGAGGACAAAACTAGAGGAACACTTACAATTATTTAATTTTTTTTAATTTTTCCCCAATTACATTTAAAACAATTTTTAAAACATATTTTTAAAACTCTGAATTCCATATTCTATCCCTCACTTCCCACCCTTAATATCCCCCTTTAAGAAGGCGCATGTAAAGTTATATAAAACATTTCCATTATCCTGCCATCTTGGGGAGGGGTGGAGAGTAGGGGGGAAAAAATTTGTGGCAGAAAGCTTTGTAAGGGTTAATGTTGAGGAATTACCCATGCATATGTTTTGCAAATGAAAAGTTATAAATAAATAAATAAACAAACAAACCATTTCCATAAGTCATATTGTGTGGGAGAAGGGAGAAAAAGCACAGCTCTCCCTCCCCAAGAAAAAATCCCTGAAGAAAAATAAAATTTAAAAAAAAGAATATGCTTCAATCTGTAGTGAGAAAAAAAATCAGTTGTTTCTCTGGGTATGGACAGCATTTTTTATCTAAGTCCTTCAGAGTAATCATGGATCATTGTATTGCTGAGAATAGAAAAGCCATTCAGAGCTGATCATCCTACAACATTGCTATTACTTTGTACATAGTACATTTCACTTTGCTTGAGTTCATGAAGGACTTTCTAGATTTTTCTGACAGCATTCTTATCACAGACACACACCACAATTTATTCAGCCATTCCCCAATTGATGGGCATTCAATTTCCAATTCTTTGCCCTGAGAAAAAAGCTGCTATAAATACTTTTGTACCTATAGGTCCTTTTCCCTTTTTAAGAAAATCTCATTCAGAATTCATTTCTAGGAGTTGTGTTGATAGGTCAAAGGCACATGAATGATTTTATAGCCCTTTGGGCATAAATCATATCTTTTGATCATCTGGCAAGTGGGAAATGGCTCTTTAAAAAAAATTTTTTTTTTTTGATTCAGTTCCCTGTACATTTGACAAATGAGGCCTTCATTAGAGAAACTGGCTTTAAAATTCTATTTCCAATTACTACTGCTACCTGTATTTCCCTCCTGTTTATTTTATTCTCCCTCTCTTTTCACCCTGACCCTCCTCCTCTCTCTCAATATATCCTCTCTTCTATTACCCTCCCTCCTTCCCGGATACCCTTCCCATCCTACTTTCATGAAGGATAAGATAGATTTCTATACCAATACCAAGTTTGTATATTATTTCCTCTTTGAGCCAATTCTGAGTAGAGTAAGATTCACTCACTCCCCTCCCCTCCTTTTTCCCCCCTCTATTGTAAAAGCTTTTGCTTGCCACTTTTATGGAATATAATTTACGCCTTTCTATCTCTCCCTTTCCCATTTGTTCAGGATATTCCTCTCTTTACTTAATTTTATTTTTAAAACATTATCCCTTCATATTCAACTCACATCTGTGCCCTCTGACTATATATATATATATATTCTTCCAATATAGAGAGTATTAGTTCGCGCTCTCTCTCTCTCTCTCTCTCTCTCTCTCTCTCTCTCTCTCTCTATATATATATATATATATATATATATATATATATAAGTATGCATGGATGAACAGCCATAATAAATTCAAATGAGTTACAAGAATCATATACCCATGTAGGAATGCAAACAGATAAATCTCATTAAGTCCTATTTGACATTACTTTCCTGATTATCTCCTTATGCTTCTCCTGAATTCTGTGTTTGAAAATTTGCAAATCAAATTATCTATTCAGCCCTGGTCTTTTCATTACAAATGCTTGAAAGTCTTCTATTTCACTGAAGATCTACCTTTTCCCCCTAAAGGAGTATGCTCATTTATGCTGGGTAATTCTTGGTTGTAATCCTAGCTGCATTGCTCCCCAGAATATCATATTCCAAGTCCTCTAATACTTTAAAATAGAAATTGCTAAATCTTGTGCTATCCTGACTATGGCTCCACTATACTTGAATTTTTTCCTTTCTGGAGCCTTGCAATATTTTCTCCTTCAGGTGGGAGTTCTAGAATTTAGCTATAATATTCCTATGGATTTTCATCTTGGGATCTCTTCTTTCCACTTCTATTTGACCCTCTGGTTCTAGAATAAAAGGACAGTTTTTTTCTTGAAAATATTTTTAATGATAATGTCTAAATTCTTTTTTTTTATCATGACTTCAGGTAGACAAATAATTTTTAAATGACTTCATCTGTATCTATTTTCCAAATCAGTTGTTTTTCCAATGAGATATTTGACATCGCTCCACCCCCCCCCCCGGGGGGGGGGGTGGGTGGGTTTTGTTTTACTGTATCTTGATTTCTCATAAAGTCATTAGTTTCCACTTGCTCAATTCTAATTTTTAAGGAATTATTTTCTTCAATTAGCTTTTATACCTCCTTTCTCATTTGGCCAATTTTGCTTTTTAAGACATTCTTTTTTTGCATTTCCTTTTGCACTATTATCAATTCTCTTCTTAATTTTTCTTCACTTTTTTTATGAATTTATTTTTGTAGGTATTTATTTTGTTCTACTACCCACCCAACAAAATTTTTTTTTCTGGTTTTACATGAGTTTTTTATACACATTTATTTATGAATCATGTTGGAAGAGAAAAATCAGAACAAAAGGGAAAATCACAAGAGAAAGGGGAAAAAAAGGGGAAAAAATGTGAATATGGAATGTGTTGATTTATATTCATTCTCCATAGTTCTTTCTCTGGATGCAGATGCTATTTTCTATCTAAAATTTATTAGGATCGCCTTGAATCACTACTGAGTTGATCATTGCACAATCTTGCTGGTTGTGCTTATTTCACTCAGCATCAGTTTATGTAAATCTTTCCAGGCCTTTCCAAAAATCAGCTTGTTCATGATTTTTTGCAGAACAATAATATTCCATTATTTTCATATGCCATAACTTATTCAGTCATTCCCCAATTGATGGTCATCAAATCATTTTTCAATTTTTTTGCCACCATATAAGAGTTGCTATAAACATTTTTGCACATGTGGTCCTTTTCCCTCCTTTTTTTTTTTTTAAACATATTTCCACACATCATTTTTGTGCAAGAAAAATCGTATCTACAAGAAAGAAAAAATCAGAGGAAGTAAACACAATGCGGGCAAGCATCAATAGAGAGCATGAAAATATGTTGTGGTCTACATTTCACATCCCTCTCTCTGGGTGTATATGGCTTTCTTCACTAAACAATTGGAAGTGGTTTGAAACATTTCATTGTTGAAGAGAGCCATATCCATCAGAATTGATCATCATATAGTATTGTTGTTGCCGTGTATAATGATCTCTTGGTTCTGCTCATTTCACTCAGCATCAGTTCATGAAAGTCTCTCCAGGCCTCTCTGAAATCATCCTGCTGGTCGTTTCTCAAAGAACAATAATATTCCATAACATTCATATACTTCCTTTTCCCTCCTTTATGATTTCCTTGGGATACTGACCAGGTTTTAATACTGCTGGATCAAAGGGTATGCACATATCCTTTGGGCATAGTTCCAAACTGCTCTCCAGAATGGTTGGATCATTTCATTAATCCATCAACAATGTCTCATCAACAAAGTGTCTCAGTTTTTCCACATCCCCTTCAACATTTATCATTCATTATCTTTTCCTGTCATCTTAGCTTATCTGAAAGGTGTTAAGATGGTACCCCAGAATTGTTTTAATTTGCATTTTTCTAATTAATAGTGATTTGGAGCATTTTTTCGTATAATTTCATTATAATTTCATTATTTATATGTACATATATATTCATTAATTATAGATTAATTTCATCATCTGAAAATTGTTCATATCCTTTGACCATCTTTTCTCTTATTTAATTTTCAAAATCTTTTTGAGTTCTTCCATTGCCTAAGACCAATTCTTAGTTTTCTTGGAGGCTTTGGATATAGAAGCTTTGACTTTATTGAGATATTTCTGAGTTTGTGTTTTGATCTTCCTTATCACCACAGTAACTTCTTATAGTCAGTATCTTTTTCTGTTATTTGTTCATTTCCCTAGCCTATTACTCAGCTTTTAAGTTTTTGTTAAAGTAGAGTTCCATTTCCAGGATGCAGGATATACTGTTGCAAGCTGTTTTAAGAGACCCTTCTAGGAGCCTGACTACAAGTACTCTTTTGTGTCCTAAAACTTTGAGGAGTGTCTCCATTCCAATGTAGCTGTAAGTTCTAATGTGCTAAAACAAGTCTTTTCTCAGAGCCTCCTATCAGCCAAAGGCTCTGGAAGCTGTAGCCACCACTACTACCCATGCCCACTCCTGATTTCTTAAGGCTCTCTCACCACACTGACAAACTTTTCCTGCTCATTTTTCAAGTGGCCTTTGGTGTCTGTACTCAGAGGTCTAGAAACCACCAGTGCTCTACTGATTCAGAGGCCCAAGGCTCTTGGCAGCTTTGCTGGAGTCTAGGCCAGGCCTGGAGCTGGGGCCAAAGATGCTCTGGAGTGGTCTGAACAGGGAATGCATGGTGCCACAGGTCTTTCTTGCTGACCATCTAAGTTATCTTAGTCTGAAAAATTGTTCTACTCCATCTTTCTGTGTGTTATGACACTCTAAAATATGTTTAGTGTCATTTCTTAAAGGAATCTGGAATAGTTTGGCTAATTCCTGCCTCTACTCAGTCATCTTGGCTCCACCTGCCTGCAATTAGAGAGAATGATCTAAAATAGGTTCTAGAAAAGGAGACAGAAGGCATGGTCAGATGGGAGGAAAATCAAGTAGGTTCCTTATATTGTTCAGCTTAATTTGTTGTTGTCATTCTTTCCATTTACATATTTAAAGTAGCTATATTTTTTGTTTTTCTAATTCTACTTAATTTATCCTGTATCAGTTAACAATTAAAATTTATTGTTCTTTATGTTCCAGTAATATTCCATTATATTCATATACCACAATGTATTTAGCCATTCCCAAATCAAAAGTTATCTTTTTTGTTTCGATTCATTACTAACTCAGAAAGATCTGCTGTGAATATTTTGGTTTATATTGCTTGTCACATGCCATGGTTGAAAATGTTTTCTTGTCCAAGTGGTTTTTGCCATTTTTTTTTTTCCAGCTCATTTTACAGATGAGGAAAGTGAGGAAAACAGGATTAAGTGACTTAAAACTTAAGGTCTAATTAAGGGCTAATAAGTGTTGAAAGTCAAATTTGAACTCATAAAGGTAAGTTTTTCTGACTCCAGGCCTACCACTCTGTCCTCTGCACCAACTAAATGCCTCAAAACACTAGAAAGACAACAATAAACTACGGAAAATCTGAAAATTCCCTGTTATTTGTCAGACATTTAATTATTTGCAAGGAAACCTACATTCTAATAAAGACAAAGTTGATAAACATTTTCTTGGTACCAAACTACTAGAACTAAATATTTATTTATCTTCCTTAGAAAATATTTGATAAGTCAAGGATATAAAATAAATATTTTACTTTTAATCATGGGTTCTTAGATTTTGGTCTCAGGTCCCCTTTACACTTTTAAAAATTACTGAGGACATCCCAAAAAGTATTTATTTATGTGATAATATTTATCAATATTTTCTGTATTAGTACTACTATAAAAATAGTTTTGACCTCACATTCTTCCCCCCACCTCCACTCCCACCCCCCACAAAGATCTCCGAAATCTCTGAGAACTAAGTTTTGCTATATCAGGGTTTTTTTTTTTGTTTGTTGTTTAAAATTAGTTGATGTCATAGAATAAAGAGATGAATTTGAAAGGTTAAGTACCAAGAATAATGAAATACTACATATCTCATTTTATTTAGTAAAATCAGCATCTTTTAGTAGAAAGGGGAGCAAATGGCTTAAGGATCAAATAGGAAAGTGATATAAATATTTAAAAACACATTACTAATTTGGGCACATGCAAAGAAACAAACTAAATGCAAAGCATAATCTGCCTAAATTCTGACAACATTCTAATAATAAATGGCCAATTATTTATCAACAAGCTGAGCTGCCACATCACCGTGGAAAGAACAATAATTTCAAAGTCAGAGGTACAAATTTAATCAATGATAAGCTGTTACCCTAAGCAAATGACTTAATCCCTTTCAATTTCTTCTTTATAAAATTTAAAACATTCTTCTTGTTTATGGGTTGGACAGTTGGTCTCTGAAGTCCCTCTGAGCTTTACATTTATGATCCTATTAATAGATACTAAATTAATAATATAAATAGATATTTTATGTCTACATAATATATAGGAATATATTATATATGAAATATATATGAAATCATATAATAATATATAGGTAGATTAATAATATAGATAATATATTAAATAGGTATTAATCTAAGACTCAAACAAATACCTCAATAACAAAATAAGGAAATGAGAATACGAATATGGTTCATATTCTTTCCAATTTATCTTAAAAAACATCTATATTTAAAGGGATCTGTGAAGATATTTTTTCTCACCAATTAAAGTCACAACCACTCCACAGATTCTCAGTTTACATAGCCATTAAAGAAGAATTGACAGAGATGGCAATGGCAAAAATTCTGGCTTGTTTGTTTTTGTATTGTTTCTTTTTTAATTTGCCAAGGAAAAACAATGTATCACTTGAGACCTCTTTATCTGTGGTTTCTCATTCTTAATACAGGACTTTTTTTCTCCTGCTTCTCTTGTAGGTCACTTTATGGAATCATCAGACATATGTCATTATGTATCAATACGCTATGTATCTCTTGGCCCCAACATGCATCTTTCCCTTGCCTTTTGGGTTCCTGATAATTTTGATTCTTTTGAGATTTCATTTTTCTATGAATTACAGCCATACATAATCATCAAAAAATAAGTTAATCTCAAAGACACAGGCTTTTGGAAAAAAAGATGCAATTTAGATTCAATGAAAGCACTCTACAAAGTTAATTAACTAAATCAGAGCTAAAACATGGATCCAACTCCCAATAAAGCAATATTCTACAACACCATGATGAATCTAAAGCCACCAATTAAAGAAAACATGCCCACTTGCCAAAGAATGGCTTGACTAACAAGATGCAAACTCAATAAGCCCAGGAAGATAATGAAATCTTACTTACATGAAAAGCTTATTCCTCTTATGTGGCCAGAACACTTTCTAAAACTGAGAACATACAACGTGTGTAAAAGTGAAAATAACTGGCCATGAAGAGATAAGAAAAGCTGTCCCTTTTGCAGATGAGGCTTTCAAAGAAATTTGGTATTTCATCTTCCAACTATTTCCTTTACATGCTACAATATGATCATTTCTGTTTTCTCTGATAAAGATCAAATCCTTAGCAAAAGAGAACTACTGACATCATATTCTCTGAAATTTGTAAAAAAAAATTAATTCCACTAAATTCAGATGTATCAGTGACAAAATTATAATATGAATCACTTAATATGTTGCCACTTGTCTAGGACCATTTTTTACAATACCTTTTCCCAGAACTTTGTAAGCAATATCAAAGTACATTATAAATATCACGGGTTTTAAATCAAAGATTTTTCACTGGACTATTTTTTTTAATTCTCCTTTTTTCAAAAACAAGGGAAAGAAAAAACTGCAAACATATATGTTATCTGCTTAGTAACCAACATAAAACCCAAGGCTATTCAACACATTCAGAGCCACATAAAAATAAAAGTACATAAACATAAAATAAGAGAGAACTAGACCAGGGTCAGAAACTACATGACAGAGCATCACATAGAATGACACATGGAAAACAACTTAACTTTTAAAATGTTAGTTGAATAATTTTTGAAACATCAAAAACAAATTCAATAGTGAAACTAAAAATCGTTCCACGATTAGCTTTCTTGAATTCAAAGCAGTAGAGTGATTTTATAAGTGCAATCACATAAATAAACACATCACAAAGGTTCTGATATTCACTGGGACTATGTTATGTTCCTCCAATGAAATAACCGTTTTACACCAGAAACTACAATCCAAAATGTATACATGTGCTTCACTAAAGATACAAATAAAGTGAAAGACAACAACAGAATCAAGCAATTCAAATATTATGACAATTAAATTTCTACTTCCAATGTTAAAACAATGTTATTACAAAGAAATACCAGAATATTATGTACAGACAAAATGGAGGGTCTGGGGGTCGAGGGAAGACAATGATTTGTTAGTCAAAAGAAAATTTACCAAAAAAATGATGTTTTGTAAAAATGGTTTAGGACATAAATTTTTTTGTATCAAATTCTACCCTTCATTTTTCAGTTCAGAGATCAACTATATTACCTCTCATCATCACTGAATAGAAACTAACTGTTAACTGGTTTAAAAGAAGTAAAGCCTTATGTCTATTACACTAAAATTTTGATTTACAGATCACAAGTATTTCCTTTTTTTTTCATGAATATAATTTCATGAATGTAATTAGTAGCAGTATTGAGATCACAGATATTTCCGATGAAAAAAGGTCACAAATATATTATTTTAAAATGCATTGAACAATTGAATTTTATGATTATAATACTTTCTAGGAAACAGAAAAGAATGAGGTTTCAAATGCAGAAGAAAGTAAGTTTTTAAAAATGCTACATATGAAGATAAAATGCATCAAGTTTGGTGGAAAAATAATAAAGATTAATGGCTTAACTCATTTGTGGATTTTAAATGTATACATAAATGTACACTATTATAAAAATATACAATAATAGTATACTAGAAATGGATTTAAATAAGAGTTTAGTCACCAATATAAGATGTTACATAAACTTGTCAGAAATACTGTGTTTACCTGAAGTCTGGAAGATGTCAGTCATCAAAGTTTCATTCACAACTGAAGAGCCATTTCCTCCAGTAGGAGACCAACTTTGATAAATTGCTTGTAGCAGTAGAGTTTGTGCTCTTGTTGCTTGAATAGTGAGGCTGGGAAGTTCAAATATGCATTCATTTAAGGGAACCTGAGTTCGCTTGGTCCTGTGTAGAACAATAACAAAAATTAACTAAAATTCATCAACCAATAAACATTTAATTGCCTACTAAATATCAGATACTGGGCAAAGTACAGAAGTTATAAAAAAAAAAAAAAGGTAAATAAGGAGAAAGCATGCAAATAAAATATATACAAACCAAACTATATATACTGGATAAATAGGAAATAATTAAAAGAGGAAAAACACTGAAATTAAGACAAGTAATGGAAGGTTTTCATTAGGAGGTGGGATTTTAGTTGGGACATAAAGGAAGGCAGGGAGATCAACAGTCCAGGTGGAGGAAGAAGAGCAATAGAGCACTAAAGATAAGGCAAAATCAGCCAGAGGCCGGAAAAAAAAGAGCAGAGAGATGGAATATTTTGTTCAAGGACAGTGTCTGGATCAAAAAAAAAAAAAAAAAAAAAGTAAGAAAAGAAAGGGGCTGGGTGAGGAAGGACTTTGAATTCCAAACAGAGCATTTTACATTTGCTCCTGGTGGTAACAAGAAGCCACTGGAGTTTACTGAGTAAACTTTTAAGTAAACCCTTACTGAGTAGGGGGGTGAGGGAAGATGACATGATTGGACATTTGTTTTAGCAAAATCATTGCAGTGGCTAAAGAATGGATTGGAGTAGGAAGAGACATGGGACCTACTAGTAGACTATTGCAGTAATCAAAGTGATGAAGTGATGAGGACCTGCACTCCAGTTTGTAGTGTCAGAGAGGAGAAGGAATGTAGGAGATTTTCCAACAGTACAAGGGGCATCCCTGAAGGCTCAGATATAAGGGGTAAGAGAAAGTGAGGAATACAAGATGACTCCTAAGTTGTGATGCTAGGATTGGGTTGCCCTCTACAATAACAAGAAAGGTGGAGGTATCAGGAGTAGAGAGGGGTATATGGGAGTGAAGTTAATGAACTCTGTAGGTAGTAAGAGGAAAAATTGAAGTTTGAATTTAAAACCTGAGTATACACTTAAGTCTGTAACAATATCTATAATTTATTTTTTCTCAAGCATTTCACTTTG
>JAJPUD010001081.1:472648-498760 GCA_023553655.1 Myrmecobius fasciatus | reverse complement strand
TGAATGTTATGGAATATTATTGTTCTGTAAGAAATGACCAACAGGAGAATTTCAGAGAGGACTGGAGAGACTTGCATGAACTGATGCTGAGTGAAATCAGCAGAACCAGGAGAACATTATACACAGCAACAAGACTATACGATGATCAATTTTGATGGACATGGTTCTCTTCAACAATGATGTGATTCAAACCAGTTATTCTGCGATGAAGATAGTCATATAAATCCAGAGAGAGGCCTGTGGGAACTGAGAGTGAACCACAACACAGCATTTTAATGCTTTCTGTGAATATTTCCATGCATTTTGTTTTCCTTCTTAGGTTGTTTTTTTTCTTCTCTTTCTAGATCTGATGTTTCTTGTGCAGTAAGATAACTGTATAGATATGTATACATGTATTGTATTTGTCATATAATTTATCCTATTTTGCATGTAAAAAATTTTAGGCATGAAGTGATTAAGGTCTGAGCCTGGGTGGCAGATATGTGAAGAGAGGAAAGAAGATGTATCCCAGAGATATTGCTGTAGAGATAGAAATAAGAAAATTTGGAAACTGATTATTATTTGGTTAAAGAAAATTTATTAAGGATCTGCATACCTTAGGAGATAAAGTGCCAAACTTGGAATCAGGAAAACCTTCCACTGTCATGATTGAAATTCCATGTTAATAATTATTAGCTGTGTGACTTTGCCAAGTCATTTAGCCAGTCAGTCAATAAACATTAATTAAGCATCCAATGTGTGTGAGACACTGTGCTGTTAGTATTACAAATCAGAAAAAAACTTATCTGCCTTCAAGGAGCTTACAAAAGGAATAAGGGTAGAGAGAGAAGAAAGATGAAGAGAACAGCACAATGCAGTTGAAAGGCATGTGCCAGGTGGGAATTGAAAAGATAGCTATGCTGGAGTGTCTCCTTAAAGCAGAGAATTTAGGACCAGGTTTTAATTCTACTCTACCATAAGAGGGTCATAGATTAATGAGAGCACTGATGATTTCAAGTGCCAAGGCTAACATGAGACAATGAAGTTCACAGATGAATGGTAAAGAAATCCAAAGGAGTGCAACCAAAAAAAAAAATGAAGCCAAATGATGCAACCCAAAGAAACACTCAACTTCATCTACAATAAACATTTAGTAACCATTTCCTATTGCAGAAAACTGAGGTTAATTTCAGAAAGGTGTATATTCAATAAAACAAAATTCTGCCTTTGCAAGGCTTACAATCTAGTTGCAACTATGCTATAGCAAATTCAAAGTAAGTAAATCAAGGTTCTTGTGAAAATTTTACTTTGTCTTTGATTGATTTTGATAAGAATTTTCTTAATGTGCATTCATTCATATCTGTGTTTACATCTGTGTTGGGGCTGAAAAAAGAAAAAAAATATTTTTAATCCCAACTGAAGAGTAAGTGATTTAGAAATGCTTCGAAGATAACACAATCTTGAAAGTTTGCTTTGTGGCTATGAATTTTCTTCCTGATATTTGTCTCCCATCTGTCCATCTCAGAAATGAATTTCCTTGTGGGTATCTCTCTGGAATAAGTATGTTCTAAATTCTTTAGTACTTTTGTTTGATTTTAGTAAGACATTTTTAGTAAGACATCTCCAGTTTAAACATGTTTATGATCATTATTATGACCAATATTTATACACAGGCAAATATAAATGTAGATGAAGCCTATATTAGTTAGAACTGAGCATTATGGCTAATAGAAAATGCATCATCTAAAATAAAATACATCTGTTGCCTTCATTTATAGTTGCATATTTAAGAGAAAGCAAATATGATGACAAGTTCATCTTCTAACAGTCTCAATGAATTTACTATCAGTGGAAATAGTTTCATTGCTAAAGGGTTACAGAGTGTGTAATTTTTACTGTTACAGACAATTCATTGTCCCTTATGTTTAATTTTTCACATTTTACAGAGCTCTTAAGTAGTCTATCTGTCATATCTTCACATATCTTCAACAGAGCTAAACCTTATGTCTTTTTGAGCTTGGAGAGGAAAAGTTACTGGTTTTATGTGCTTGCCCGTAGGGGCATATGAACTTCTAATCCTAGTAAAATGTCTTCCTTTAAAGATAGCCCGCAAAAGTCACTGAATAGTCATAAATTGAGAACAGCCAGGCTCATTCTTATTCATTCTCTTCTCAGTCCTAATCCATCTTCCATCTGTAACAAAGAAAGCTGAGCACTATATGTAGAAAAAATAGATACTTGTCATATTTTAACAAATTTAAATTAAAAAATTATTAAACATTCACTGTGTTTAAGGAAGGTGTTGATAGGTATTATGGGGTAAAATGATGAAATTCTGCATGGCATATTTTACAGTCTAATAGGGTTAGTAATTATAATGGTAAAATATAGATGAGCAATTTACAATATTATTTTTGATACCTGCTACAAACTTGTGAAATAGAATTATTTTCCTCATTTTATAGAAAAGGAAACTAAGGTTCAGAGATTTGTTCATGATTATACAATTAATTGCAAAAAGATTAGTACTGTGCCTGGCACATAGTAATTTTTTTCTTACAATGGTCACATTTCACACTTTGTAGTGAAAGAATTTAAATTAGTGTTGTGCTCGATATGAATTCTTTTTCTAATTTTTTGGTCATATCCAACCACTCTTTAGGATTTCATTTTGTTAAGAATCACCAGTACATACTGTACTGAGAAGATAAGAATCCAAATGGAATGATTTCATTGTCATTGATGGTGGGAAAAGATCATTATAAAACCATTAGAAGATCAGTTGCCTTTCAAGTTCATTCAACTTCAGTTTCATTTACCAATATTCTTGAGGTGGTTTGGCTCTCTTAAAGCTCATTTCAACCTCTCCTCAGGCTCATTTTATTTTTAACTGAATTTTAAAGTTTTGTGAGATCATACTGCTTGAAATCTTTCCTCTTTTTTCTTCCTCTTTCTCCTCCATATTTTCTAGGACATTTCTTATCTTAATAAGATTAACATTTCCTATCTGAGGCAGTTTCTTGGATCTTCTGGACTCCTTCTGGTAACATTTTATGTTTTAAAGTTTTCTAGAAAATGGCTAAAGTTAGGGGCAGCTAGGTGGCGCAGTGGTTAGAGCAACAGCCCTGAGTCAGGAGGACCTGAGTTCAAATCTGGTTTCAGACTCTTCCTAGATGTGTGACCCTGGGCAAGTCATTTAACCCCAATTGCCTCAGCAAAAAAAAAAAAAAAAGAAAATGGCTAAAGTTAGACTCAATATCTTTATATTAGTCTCTCTCTCCTTTGGGGGAAAATAAGTTAGTAGTTCATAAAATTTGTTGTAATTTATCTTCAATTTCATCTTTATCATTTCCTCTAACATAATGTCTACTTGGATTGCCATGTAAACAACAGTAATTCATGAAGTTCTTGGATATAGCACTCCATGATTATACTTTTGTATGAAATGAACTTAAGACTGGATGTTATCATTGTGAGATAGCTGTTTTTCAGTTATTTTAGTCAAGTCAGTTTGTGACTTGGGAAAGCTACTGAAGTGGTTTGCCATTTCCTTCTCCTGCTCATTTTACAAATGAGTAACTGAGGCAAATAGGGTTAAGTGACTTGCCAAAGATCACACAACTAGTAAGTGTTTGAGGTCAAATTTCCTCACTTCAGAATTGTGACTCTATCCACTTCTCCAGGTAAAAATGAAATAATTGTGAGATAGAGCTCTAATTAATAATCAGGATGTTCAGACATATTACAATAAACTATATTCCCCTACCAACTTCTAAGTCCTTTAAGGACAAAATTCTAGATCTCCAGTATATCTTAGAATCTTTCACAGCATAGTATTTTGAATATAATAGATCCCCAATAAAGTTTTTATTTAAAACTGGCTCACATTTACTTATGGCTTTAAGATTTGCTAAATAATTTCCTTGTAACAACTCCATAAGGTAAACACCATAAATATTAATACCCCTCATTTTACAGGTGATCAAATTAAGATTCATAGATGGGGAAAGGGAAGGATCATTGGTGAGAAAAAATAAGGTCTTCTGATGAGCCTAGATCAGCATAATATCCTGGTCTTCTCCCATCTCCTCATTTACTACACAATAAGTGAATCAGGAATCATGACACTGCTGCTAAAACTGGGATTAAAACCACGAACATAATTGACCACTCCATATTAAACTATGTCATGTAGAAATAAAGGAAAGACAGGTATAGTATAACACCTAAATTAGATTGGGGGGAGGGGTTGGCAAACTCCAAACAATTTAGAGAAGAAATAGATAAAATATTGTGGACCAAAATTCTAAGTCATCCAGGAGAATATACAATGAAATTATTCTGATAAGGAGAAACAGACTCAATTCTCTAAAGAGACTTATGTGAACAAATATAGGTCAACTTCTTTTAAAAGACATGTTTGAAAGATGGATTCAGCCACAGACAATAAAGGATGCATAACAATGGTTGAGCCCACTCCTATAAGAATGTTGTCCAAAAAGTTAAAACTTATAATGGATATCTACAGCAGGCAGAGAAAACAAACAAAAAAACCCACAATTTTTAAAAAGTATTCCATTAATTTGCTAGTTTGTCTTTAAAGCTAAAAGAGGAAAAGAGAAGGATCTAAGAAGTGGTAGGACTTATGTTCAGTTTTTGTGACTATAATAAAATACAATAGGAGTAGAACCAGATCACTCAGTCATTAAGTGACTTCTATTTTATCTGACAAGATAATGAACATTTACCATAGAGGACAGAACAAAAATGATTTATATGTAGTTGAAAACCAAGCTTTGTAAGGAATAATGAGAGAACTTATAGTGGGGAGTAGTCATCCAATTTGACATGAATAAGAAAATTTTAAGTCATGTTTGCTTGCACCAAAAAGACAGCACATCTACATTTTGCTATAAGTCAACAAGATTACATAAAGAATCTCAAAAGACAGCTTGATGATAAATGGGAAAATGAACTGAGATCAGTGCAAGAAGGATTTAATGCCCTACAAGGATATAATCCCCTGCAAAAGAGATATGAAAAAGACACCAATTTATTGAAACACAAAATTGGTGAATTGGAAATAGACAACAATGCACTGAAAAATAAAATTAGTGAAGTGGGAAAAGAGTGCAATGAACAAAAAAAATTCAATTGGCCAGTTACAAAAGGAGCTTAAAAAGGTAAATGAAGAAAACAACACTTTAAAAATAAGAATTGAACAAATGCAAGTGAATGACTCAATAAGACTTCAAGAATCAGTCAAACAAAAACAAAAAATATGAAAAAATAGAAGAAAATATGAAATATCTCCTAGGAAAAACAACTGACTTGGAAAATAGATATAGGAGACACAATCTATTGGACTTCCTGAAGGCCATGATGAAAAAAAAGAATCTTAACACTATCTTCCAGGAAATCCTGAAAGAAAACTGCCTTGAGGTTGTAGAATCAGAAGGCAAAATCACCATTGAAAGAATTCACTGACCATCTCCTGAAAGAGACCCTAAAATTAAAACACCAAGGAATATCATGGCTAAATTTAAGGACTATCGCAGCAAGGAAAAGATTCTGCTAGCAGCTAGAAAGAAACAATTCAAATACCAAGGATCTATAATTAGAATCACACACGATCTGTCAGTCTCCACATTGAAGGATTGAAGAGCCTGGAACCAGATATTGCAAAAGGCAAATGAACTTGGAATACAGCCAATAATAGCATATCCTGCTAGAATGAGCATTATCCTCCAGGGAAGAAGATGGTCATTTAATGATAAAGGTGAATTTCACCTATTTCAAACAAAAAGACCAGATCTGAACAAAAAATTTGACCTCCAAACACAGAACTCAAGAGAAGTATAAAAAGGTAAAAAGGGAAGGACTCTTGAGAACTTTATTTCTACTATGGGGATACTTAAAGATCGGGGGTATAATTCGATATTACTTTTATAATAAGAAAAAGAAAACCAGAGAGTTAAAGGCTATCATACTGAGGGAAAGAGGGAAAAGGTGGCAAAATAAGGTTTAAAAAAAAGAGGTAAAATAAGGTAAAATGTCATGAAGAGGCAAAGAACACAATATAATTGAGGGAAAGAAGGGAGGGAGATGAGCATTGTGTAAATCTTACTCTCATCAGATTGGGCTCGAAAAGTGCATATCAGACACTTTTGGTTTCACAGAGAAACTTGTCCTTCCTTATAGGGAAGTGGGAGGGAAAGGAGGAAAAGAAAGGGATAGACTAGTAGAAGAGAAATTAGAAGAATCAGGGGAAAGGAATTAAAAAGGGGGAGAAGCTCTAAAGGGGGGAGGATTGTTTGGGGGAGGGGGTCATCAAAAACAAAACACTGAGGAGGGGGGAAGGAAGAATGGGGAAAGGAAAGGGAAAAATATAACTTGAGTCAATAATATGGAAGGAAATACAGAATTATTTATTCTAACTGAGAATGTGAATGTAATGAACTCTCCCATAAAGCAGAAGTGGATAGCAGACTGGATTAAAAAACAGAATCCAACAATATGTTGTCTACAAGAAACACATCTAAAGCATAGTGACACATACAGGGTGAAGGTAAAAGGCTGGAGCAGAACCTATTATGCTTCAGATGAGCAAAAAAAAGCAGAGGTAGCAATCCTGATATCAGATCAAATAAAAGCAAATATAGATCTAATCAAAAGAGATAAGGAAGGAAACTATTTTATTAAAGGGTACCATAAATACCGTAGCAATATCAATACTAAATATATATGCACCAAGTGGTATAGCATCCAAATTCCCAGGGGAGAAATTAAAAGAGATGCAAGAAGAAATAGACAGCCAAACTATACTAGTGGGGGATCTCAAACTTGCTCTCTCAGAATTAGATAAATCAAAGCACAAAATAAATAAGAAAGAAACTGGGGAGGTAAACCAATTGTAGAAAAGTTAGGTATGATAGATCTATGGAGAAAATTGAATGGAGACAGTAGGGAGTTTACTTTTTTCTCAGTGGTTCATGGAACTTATACAAAATTAGACAACGTATTAGGGCATAAAAACCTCAAAATCAAATGCAGGAAGGCAGAAATAGTAAATGCATCTTTTTCAAATCATGATGCAATAAAAATCACATGGAATATAATGCCAGGAGAAAATGGACCAAAAGTTAATTGGAAATTAAATAATCTAATCCTGAAGAATGAATGGGTGAAAGAGCAAATCATAGACACAATCAATAACTTCATCCAGGAGAATGACAATAATGAGACAACATACCAAAATGTATGGGATACGGCTAAAGCGGTTATAAGGGGCAATTTTATATCTCTAGATGCTTTCTTTTTTTTCTAGATGCTTTCTTGCATTAAATAGAGAAAGAAAAGATCAATGAATTGGGCTTATTATTAAAAAAATTGAAAAAGAACAAATTAAAAACCCTCAATGAAATACCAAATTTGAAATTCTAAAAATAAAAGGGGAGATTAATAAAATTAAAAATAAGAAAACTATTGAATTAATAAATAAAACTAAGAGTTGGTTTTATGAAAAAACCAAGAAAATAGATAAACCTTTAGTTAATTTGATAAGAAAAAGGAAAGAGGAAAATCAAATTCTTAGCCTCAAAAATGATAAGGGAGAACTTTCCTCCAAGGAATAGGAAATTAGAGTAATAATTAGGAGTTACTTTGTCCAACTTTATGCCAGTAAGTTTGATAATCTAAATGAAATGGAGAAATATCTACAAAAATGTAGATTGCCCAGGTGAACAGAAGATGAAATAAATTATTTAAATAGCCCCATATTAGAAAAAGAAATAGAACAAGCTATTAACCAACTCCCTAAGAAAAAATCTCCAGGGGCAGATGGATTTACATGTGAATTCTACCAAACATTCAAAGAACAATTAATTCCAATACTATACAAACTATTTGAGAAAATATTGACAGAAGGTATACTACCAAATTCCTTCTATGATACTGATATGGTGCTGATAGCTAAACCAGGTAGGGTGAAAACAGAGAAAGAAAACTATAGACCAATTTCCCTAATGAATATTGATGCAACAATTTTAAAAAAAAAGATATTAGCAATGAGATTAGAGAAAGTCATCCCCAGGATAGTACACTATGACCAAGTAGGATTTATACCAGGGATGCAGGGCTGGTTCAATATTAGGAAAACTATCAGCATAATTAATTATATTAATAACCAAACTAACAAAAAACCATATGATTATCTCAATAGATGCAGAAAAAGCATTCGAAAAAATCCAACACCCATTCCTATTAAAAACACTAGAGAGTATAGGAATAAATGGGCTTTTCCTTAAAACGATTAGTAGCATCTACTTAAAACCATCAGCAATCATCAGATGTAATGGAGACAAACTAGAAACATTCCCAATAAGATCAGGAGTGAAACAAGGCTGCCCACTGTCACCATTGCTATTTAATATTGTATTAGAAATGTTAGCTTTGGCAATGAGAAGAAAAAGAGATAAAAGGAATTAGAGTAGGTAATGAGGAAACCAAATTATCACTCTTTGCAGATGACATGATGATATACGTAGAGAACCCTAAAGACTCAACTAAAAAACTACTAGAAACAATTCACAACTTTAGTAAAGTTGCAGGATTCAAAATAAATCCACATAAATCATCAGCACTTTTTTATATTACCAACAAAGTTCAGCAGCAAGAGATAGAAAAAGAAATTCCATTCAGAATAATGGATAATAGCATAAAATATTTGGGAATCTATCTGCCAAGGAAAAGTCAGAAACTATACAAACTAAACTACAAAACACTTTCCACACAAGTAAAATCAGACCTAGTCAATTGGAAAAAGCATTAAGTGCTAAGGGGTAGGCCAAGCTAATATAATAAAAATGACAATACTACCCAAACTAATTTACTTCTTTACTGCCATACCAATCAACTCCCAAAAAATTATTTAACAGATCTAGAAAAAATAGTAGCAAAATTCATTTGGAAGAACAAAAGGTCAAAAATTTCAAGGGAATTAATGAAAAAAAAAGGCTGATGATGGTGGACTTGCTGTACCAGATCTAAAACTATTTTATAAAGCAGAGGTCATCAAAACCATTTGGTACTGGCTAAGAAATAGAGCAGTTGATCAGTGGCTTAGGATAGGATATCAGGACAATCTAGGCAATAGCTTTAGCAATTTAGTGTTTGATAAACCCCAAGACCCCAGCTTTTGGGATAAGTACTCACTATTTGGCAAAAACTGCTGGGAAAATTGGAAACTAGTGTGGAAGAAATTAGGACTGGACCCACACCTAACACCACATACCAAGATAAGATCTAAATGCGTTCATGATCTATATATAAAGAGTGATATTGTAACCAAATTAGAGGAACATAGGATAGTTTACCTCTCAGACCTGTGGAGATGGAATAAATTTATGTCCAAAGAAGATCTGGAACTCTTAATTGAACACCACATAGACAATCTTGATTATATTAAGTTAAAAAGTTTCTGTACAAACAAAACTAATGCAGACAAGATTAGGAGGGAAGCATCAAATCGGAAATCATCTTTACACTTAAGGGTTTGGACAAAGGCTTCATTTCTAAAATATATAGAGAATTGCCTCATATTTATAGGAATTCAAGCCACTCTTCAAGAGATAAATGGTCAAGGGATATGAACAATCTTCAGAAGATGAAATTAAAACTATTTCTAGTCATATGAAAAGGTGCTCCAAATCACTATTGATCAGAGAAAGGCAAATTAAGACAACTCTGAGGTACCACTACACACCTGTCAGATTGGCTAAAATGACAGGAAAAGATAATGATGAATATTGGAGGGGATATGGGAAAGATGGAACACTAATACATTGTTGGTGGAACTGTGAACGGATCCAACCATTCTGGAGAGCAATTTGGAGCTATGCTCAAAAACTTATCAAACTGTGCATATTCTTTGACCTTGCAGTGTTTCTATAAGGGTTGTATCCCAAAGAGATCTTAGAGGAGGGAAAGGGACCCACATGTGCAAGAATGTTTGTGGCA
Source organism: Myrmecobius fasciatus (assembly GCA_023553655.1). Classification (NCBI taxonomy): domain Eukaryota; kingdom Metazoa; phylum Chordata; class Mammalia; order Dasyuromorphia; family Myrmecobiidae; genus Myrmecobius; species Myrmecobius fasciatus. Next base: position 488,764 of record JAJPUD010001081.1, on the reverse strand, counting down.
GCCCTTTTTGTAGTGGCTAGAAACTGGAAACTGAATGGATGCCCATCAATTGGAGAGTGGCTGAGCAAATTATGGTATATGAATGTTATGGAATATTATTGTTCTGTAAGAAACGACCAGCAGGATGATTTCAGAGAGGCCTGGAGAGACTTGCATGAACTGATGCTGAGTGAAACGAGCAGAACCAGGAGATCATTATACACAGCAACAACAATATTATATGATGATCAATTCTGATGGACATGGCTCTCTTCAACAATGAAATGTCTGAAACCATTTCCAGTGCTTCAGTGAAGAAAGCCATATACTCCCCGAGAGAAGGATATGAAATGTGGACCACAACATATCATTTCCATGATCTCTATCGATGTTTGCTTGCATTGGGTTTCCTTTCACAGATTTTTTTTTGTTCATGTAGATAAGATTGTTCTTGTACAGCAAGATAAGTATGAAAATATGTATACCTATATTCGACTTGTCAAGTGCTTTAATATAATTAACATGTAGTGGATTTCTTGCCATCTAGGGGAGGGGAGGGGACTAGGAGGAAAATTTGTTTTTTGTTTTTTTTTTGTTTGTTTTTTGTTGTTGTTTGTTTTTTTATATATAAAGCTTTTTATTTACAAAACATATGAGTGATTTTTCAACATTGACCTTTGCAAAAACTTTTTTCCCCAAGCTTTTCCCCTCCTTCCCCCTACCCCCCCCACCCCTAGATGACAGGTAGTCTAATACATGCTAAATAGGATAAAATATATGACAAATACAATACATGTATACATATCTATACTTTTATCTTACTGCACAAGAAACATCAGATCTAGAAAGAGAAGAAGAAAAAACAACCTAAGAAGGAAAACAAAATGCATGGAAATATTCACAGAAAGCATTAAAATGCTGTGTTGTGGTTCACACTCAGTTCCCACAGGCCTCTCTCTTGGATGTATATGACTATCTTCATCGCTGAACAACTGGTTTGAATCACATCATTGTTGAAGAGAACCATGTCCATCAAAATTGATCATCGTATAGTCTTGTTGCTGTGTGTAATGTTCTCCTGGTTCTGCTGATTTCACTCAGCATAAGTTCATTCAAGTCTCTCCAGTCCTCTCTGAAATCCTCCTGTTGGTCGTTTCTTACAGAACAATAATATTCCATGACATTCATATACCATAATTTATTCAGCCATTCTCCAATTGATGGTCATCCAGTCAGTTTCCAGTTTCTTCTCACTACAAAAAGGGCTGCCACAAACATTTTTGCACATGTGGGTCCCTTTCCTTCCTTTAAAATCTCTTTGGGATATAGGACCAGTAGAAACACTGCTGGGTCAAAGGGTATGCACAGTTTGATAACTTTTTGAGCATAGCTAGGAGTAAAATTTGTAACGGAAAGCTTTGTAAGAATCAATGTTGAGGAACTACCCATAGATATGTTATACAAATAAAAAGATTTAACAAAAAAAAAACTCTTAACTATGAAATGGCTTACACATGTGTCATTTTGTTCTGATATAAAGCCTAAACTACTATCCTGGATTAAATTCTGTCCTAAAAGATTTTCATACTTCATACAAGAACTTAGGGACTTATGCTGCCCATTGTCTACAAAATCCTACTAATTTTACATATACTGAACCTTAATAATTCCATGTTCACTCATAAGTTATGATGTTTAAATAATTATAACAGAAGAAAGAATCTGAGTTGTATAATTATTTGCAAAACAGACATTATAAGCAGGTCAATAAATTCCTCAGTCAGTGCAAAGTACCTGAAATGAGTGAGACTGATTCTCATGTAATTTAAAAAAAAAAGAATCAAAGGAGATCAATTAATTAAAAGAAAATCTTTGGGGCAGCTAGGTAGTGCAGTGGATAGAGCACCAGCCCTGAAGTCAAAACGTCCAGAGTTCAAATGTGACCTCAGACACTTAACACTTCCTAGCTTTGTGACCCTGGGCAAGTCATTTAACCCCAATTGCCTCATTGGGAAAAACAGGATACAAAATTAGATAATTTGATTTCTAATTGGAAGAAAAATTAGGAACTTGTTAAATTAGAAAGGGGAGAGTGAATAGATGCAATTCCCTAAAATCAGAAAAAGAAGTGACCTACTCTTCCCAGAAATCTATAATAATCAAAAGAACATGAAAACAATATCCAATTGACCAGTAGAGGGATATTTTAGAAAAGACATATGGGTTGTTTGATATATAATTATGAAAAAACACCTTACATCCATCTTCAGATCTGACTTAATCATCATAGCCTATATCCAAGCAACAGGTAGAAGTGGACTAACTCCCTAGCCATGAAGGGCTATTTTCAAACAATACACTGAATTGAATGAAGTTTTCTTACAAGACAGACTTTGAAATAGGCCCTTAATTAAATAGAAAGGGAACTAAGTTAGCTCCAGAACTGAGTTTTGCATTTGATACAACTTATGGACAGTTTTTCTGATTAATGTTCATAGATAGATGAACATTATGTAAATGTATATGTGTGTATGCATATGGTAGCATTACAAAAGAAAGCAATTATATTTCAACATAGGAATAATATATATTTTTTTTAAATCATGGGTCCCCAAGTTAAGATCCTCTGCATTAGAATTATTCCTTTGGATTAAACCTTTGTGTCTTCATAAATGTCCTAATAAGATACAAATATTTTATTTGAAAATATAATACACTAAATCATTAATACCTTAGATCAATTAAAAAGTGAAAGGGTGAAACAGGTAACATGGAGAAAATAGTAAGGAAGTGTGATCATAAGATTATGGATATAGGCTAGGCATCACTGAAGAAAAAAGCATATGTGTATAAAATATATGATGCATGTATATATATATATGTGCATATATAAATATATAGATATGTTTTTATCTATCAATACATATATATATATATATAGGTAGATAGATAGGTCTATATTTTTATGTAGATATAGATATGGATATATTTGTATCACAATACCAAAGCGAAGTCTGGATGTATGTTGTCCTATTTCTGATTTTGTATTTCCATTTGTATTTACATTCTTTGATTCTGTCCCCAGACTGCAGCTGCTCCAAACCTGGCATGTTCTATGAGACCTTCAAATACATGTTTATTTTTGCTTTTGTATTTTATGGTTCTCCCTCTTATATTCTGCTATAGGCAACAGCATGAGGATAAATGCAGGCCATAGAACCAAATATATTACTTTCCAAATAGACTATTTTCTTTGTTGTCTATTTAAATTACCCCCCAAATGCATCAATTAAATATTTTTAGAATTAGAGCCCCAAATACATGCAATTGTCCAAGAGAAAATAAAAGGAGAAAACAAATGATGCTTGCAAGAAGCAGCCATGTGGCATTCCCAGTTGTGTTTGGATATAATCATTAACTTTGCTTCCCCAACATTTACTAGGAAAATGAGCTCCCATACAATTCTATTTTCTAACATTGTTCAGGTACCTTGCAAATTAAGTTCTTATTAACTGAATTCAAGGTTTGTACTTCAAGTGTGTGGGTGAGAAACAGGGAAACATGACAGGGTGGGAGGGAGGAAACACTGGGACTTTTCTTTTTTTGCTACAGAGTTTTCTCCATCATATTTCAGGAAAATTGTATGATTTCAACTGTTTGAAGCATATGAAACTAATTTCAAACAAATACCTAGGCTGGAATACTCTCTTACTTTACTTAAACATTTATTAAAATGATATTGTTTACAACAAAATTTGCTCTTCTGGGAAATCATTCCTTATAGTCTATCTTTTATAGATGATTTAAATTGAATTATAAGATAAACATTTCATACAATAGGTGCTTCAATTTACATGTTCAAAGATTCCTTTATGCTCTCTTCATGATTCAATGACTATTGTCAAATTTCCATTTTCACTAATATAACACCAACACATTCCTTTTTAACAGACTCGTTAAATTTCTTGTATTGGTAACATATTGAGTTAGTGATAAATCAAGTATAGAGATTCCTATTGGACTAATGCCCAAGCTAATTTTAAGGAAAGAATTATAAAGTAGAGAAAGAAGCCTAAAATGCTAGCTTTCTTACATGCAATAGAAAAAAAAAGTTTGTGATGATTACTTCGCTTAGAGAAAGCCTTTCTTGAAGCTCCAGATATTTGAGTGTCTCTGCTCCTCAATCTTATCCATGTATGATTTCTAGCCCTAGTTTTACTCCTAGTAAGCATTGTAAAGTTAGAGATGAGTTTTTGTCTGTTTCCCTAGGCTTTCACTGGCACATACAAACTATTTAATGACTGTTGTTTGAAATGAGTCTTCAACAGTTGGCTCTGCTTTTCAAATGATCCTTTCATATCTTTAAACAGTTAACAGGATTAGAGATTTAATATAAAGAAGTGCTTAGGACATTATCTAGCTTATTAACCCTTTAATTTCATACATGAGGATATTGATGTCTAAAGAGGTAAATGAATTATCCTTGATGCCACACAATTGAAGAGAGCTTCAAAATCCTGGTCTCAACTATATTATAAAAGCAGAAAATATCAAACTTTCATCCTAAAATTCCCTAACATTCATTATATGAGTTCTACTGTCACTTCCAAATTCCCCTTTGAAGTTGATGAATTATTTCCCAATTTTGCAATTCGTTTATACAGCAAAGTCAAATCTCCAAGTTCTTTTGACTTCTTTTTAACTGTGGAAATTAATCATTTGAGGCTATAATTAAACATAGGCTTCTTAGGGAAAGTATAATAGCACCAAGTGTATTGCTTTAGATATGTTAGATAACAGTTAATGAAGCATTTTATATACAGCAAAGACTTTGTAGTATGCAAAGCTTTTGACTTTAAAAGGCTCAATATGTATTAAATGGTTATTTAAAGAGAGATACTTTAAATGTAAAAATATTACATATTATTCTACATGCAAATACAGTGAAACATATTTTTCAAATCTGGTGTGTTGCTCAAATATTACATTTCCATTGCTCATTACATTAATATTTGTAATATCCACAGAGAATTGTGATTAATTTTTATATGATTGAAATTATTGCAATAAATTTTGGTCACAAAAATGCAAAGGATGCTGTTTCTTATTTGAGCAAAAATAAGACCAGAATTAAAGTCAAGAGAACTGAGTTTAAGTCTCTAATCTACCATTTACCTGTGGGACTTAAGGCCAGTAATTTCAGCTCTCTTGATTTGTTTCCTCAACTCCAGGAAGAGGGATCAAGACCAAGTAAACTACAAGCTCACAAGATTGCTTCTAGCCCTGAATCCTGTAAGTATAATTTAAATATAAATATTTGTATGTGTTTCAATTAAATCATATTTATCTTACACAAGTTTTATCTTTTGATTTTCTTTATTATAAAAAATCAAACTAGTGTTCCCCCTTACAAGAGCTTCTAATTGTAACATATCTTCCTGGGAATACAGAACATTCCTTATGCCTCTTTTGAATTTCTCTTTTTGAGAAAAATATAAGCCTACCTTATAAAGAATATCATTGAATTGAATGATAATATAACCTCTGATTACAAGCAAAGTCATTTTTATGTCATTAAATATATAAATTCCCACAGGTGAAGGAATTAAGAATAATAGGAATGAAGAAGGTGACTAACACAATTGGGAAAACTTTATTTGAATATCTGTTAGCTCTACTTGCAGGCACATCTCAGTTCTATCCCCTCTCTTTTGCCGCCCCCCCCCCCCCATACACACACATTTGCAATAAAGAGTTGAGCAAGAACTGGAAGTCTGCTTAATCTTATGAAGGATGACTGCTTATAAATAAGGGAGGAAGTAGTTTTCTCTATTACCATGTATTGAAAAGTGCATTTAATGCAGAAAATAGTTTTGGATACTGGATTGGATACTTTTACCTTAGGTCTGTCAATAAAATCTCTCTACATTTCTTACCTCAGTGTGTTACTATGAATTTAAAGTAAAATAAATACAATACTTAAATATATAAATACAAATATATCATTTTAAAAATTTAAATATATAAATATTTGAAATAAATAATGCAGGTATTTGTATTATATATATACATATATATAAATTGAATAAATAAACAAAATATTTATATATAAATATCAATAAAGTAAAATAATATATGTATTTTGTAGCCATAAAGTACTATGTAAATGTAAGGTATTATATATATATATATATATATATATATATATATATCTTTGCTATAATCTTATATGTTTACCATTCCAAGCAGGAACCCAAAAAGCAGTAGGATGATAAAATGTTATATTAGAATGAGGTTTGGAGATTCTTTGAGTCAGTTCTATCACCTTGCTCTTAGCCTTTCTGGGTCTCAATTTTTAAATGAGTAACTGACTCAAAGGATCTCCAAGCCTCATTCTGAAACCAAGATTTCTGACTCTCGGACCTGCACTTTCTTTGGTCATCACACCATAAAGAATATAATACACCCACCTTAGCCAAACTGCCATCAGCTATAACAGCAGCCTTCAGTCATTAATATCAAAATGAACCTTAAAGTTTGACAAGAATGCTCGATTATTTAAAACTACATTTAAGAAGCTTTTGGGAGCTGGTGAAGAAATTTTTTAAAATTTCAGAAATCAGTCTGAAAGAATTTCCAGTCAATCAAGAATGATAATATAGGCTGAGCAATGATGGGATGAAAAATCAGTTATTCAATGCCCACAGAAAAGATCTTTCTTAGAAAGGTACAAATTAGGGATGTTTAAAACTTTATTTTATTCCATTTCCCTCTCATTTCCAAAGACTTTTGTAACTTTCTGCTAAAAAGAACAGAAAATGGAGGGAGGGAGGGAGGGAGAAAAAGCAAGGGAAGAAGGGAAGAAGGGAATAAGGGAAGCAAGGAAGGAAGGAAGGAAGGAAGGAAGGAAGGAAGGAAGGAAGGAAGGAAGGAAGGAAGGAAGGGGAGGGAGACAGAGACAGTGAGAGACACAGAGAGAGAACATAATGGGACACTGTCTAATGAGATCCCCATCATTTTACCATATAAGGATTCAACTTCTTTAGTGGGCTAGACGATTCAGATGCAATATGCCCTGCTTTGCTTGACCTCAAAAGTTTTAGAAGTTTATTAAGCCTTTTTTTTGGCTGTGAATGACTGAGGGGTTGGTACTGTGGTGGCAAAGAGTTTCTAATTAGACTAGGAGGCAGAATTGTGCATACAAACAAAAGGTAACGGGGAATGATCTCTTGCTCCCTTTCCTAGCTGCCTTTGACTGAGAAGAATTACATTCTGTAGTTCTTTGTGGGATTACTCTCCTAACCTCACTATTACATGATTCGTAGCACATAGTATCTGCTTCTTTTGTCATTATTCTTTCATGATCTTAAATATAGGGATATTTTTGTTTATCCTTTGTTCTTTAAGAGGACCATGACATCAGGGAGGCGATGCCATGATATGCAAGTGAGTTAGATTTGAATAAGGGTGAGTGTGCAAAATCACCAGCCTAACTTTCTCCTCCATAGCCATCTGAGTCCAATGGCAAGCTACAGTAGATCAGGATGACTGGACCAGAGATAGTCCTCAGGTAAAGGGATAGGCAGAAAGTGGAACAGACCACTTTACAACTTGTGAACTTTGAGTGATTGAAATAACCTTTCAGCAGAAGGAAAGCCAGTTTGCTTTCCTCTTTACCAAAGAAGAAAACATTTAGGTTTCTTCCTCTTGCTTATGTTTCATACATAGTAGTATGATCTATTAAGAAGGAAATAAGTATTATGTGCCTACTTTATGCTAAGGGAAAGTGGGTTGGGTAGGATGGGGAAATGATTTATATTTCTGCATTGCTATATAGCAATAGTTATCCCTCTGTGAAATCTAATTTACACCAACTGAAATAAATTAATATAATTAATCTAAAAATAAATTTATTGATATTGGGGAGAGCAGACTAGATAGAAGCTCATGAAAGATAGTATTATAAGCCACAACCTCTTAAATTACCACATCATCAAGCCTCCCCACTCAATCATCTGTAGTATCTTCTTATCACCTACAGCATCAAATATTAAATCCTCTGATGTTTTATCATCTACTCCCCTCTTCCTTTCCAGTCTTCTTACATGTTACATTCTGCCACATATACTTTGATCCAGGAACATTGGATCCTCAAACAAGATACTTCATCTCCTGATTCCAAAAATGTTCACTAGTTGTAACTCCATGCATAGAAAACTATTCCTTCTTTCTATCTCCTGGCTTTCCTGGGTTCCTTCAATCATTACTAAAATCCTACCATTTACAGGGAGCCTTTCCCAAATTTTTTCTAGTCCTAGTGCTTTTCCTCTGTTGATTATTCCTTATTTATTTTGAATATTTCTTGTTTGCATTTACTTCCTTCCATGTTATCTCCCTCATTAAGTAGTGAACTTTCAATGGCAGAGATTTCACTTTGTCCTTGTCTCCAGCATTTAACCCAGTGCCTGACACAAAGTAGATACTTATGTTTATGGACTCATTGATTTGTCTAACTCTACCTCTGTCTCCTTCTGTGTTTCTCTCTCTGTCTCAGTCTCACACATATAAGGGGAAAAGGGGAAGAAAGAGAGAGAGAGAAAGAGAGAGAGAGAGAGAGAGAGAGAGAGAGAGGGGGGGGGGGGAAGGAATAAATCAACAGACTTCTTATCTAATTTATTTTATACTTTGGTATCCAGCAATAAAGAATATAGGATATGGCAATGACAATCAAGAAACTTTCATATTGTATCCAATGATGTGGTCATCATAAAATTCCATCTATATCAAATATAGATTGTTTTCTAGCACTGTCATCATTGAAAAAGTGCAGAAAAGTAGATTGGAGGAGTTTCAGGCTTAATTATATTCCATTGTTTACACATATTTTTCCTTTTGAAACCTTATTTATTTCTATTTTTTTCAGAAAATGACAATTTAATAGTTTTCCTCCATTTCCCCAAGTATAAGTTGCATGCATTTTCAGTTGCAGGCAAAAATAGTCACAGTAACATCTTCATCATAAGGAAATTAAAACCCAATGAAGTACTTCCATGCAAAGTTCACACTCCAGGCAGATGGAAGTGATTCAAATAGCTGAGTCTCTCATTAAATGTTGAGAAAAAAATTTAAAAAACAGATTTGAAATGCTACTATAAATGAGCTACTCTTTCAACATCTGGAAACACAAATGCAATCATCCTGCTTAATTTGTTCTTATAAGCAAATGAAGTTAACAAGTCTGCTATGGAAACTGCTAGCAGATTAGACAATGTATCAGGGTTAATCTAGGAAATTTTGAAAAGTCATCTTTGTTCTGTGCATTTCATTTTCCTCACCAAATTCATACTGGAACCTGGCTTGAAGAAGAAATCATTATCTTTTATTACCAATATTCTTTAGGCTTTATAACTATTTGTTAGTTGCTATAATTCTAGCCCTCAAAAAATACTAATGTATCTATGTTCCTGAGTCCCATTTCATGAAGGTAAGATAAGAAATAGGTCAAAGTAGTCAAAGAAGCATCCAGGTGGCTCAGTGGATAAAGTAGTGATCATGAAATTGATAATGAAAGACTCAAGTTCAAATCTGAACTCAGACATGTATTAAGAAAACCCCATGGACAGCATTAGTATGCTATTGTTTATGGGTCATGAAAAATTGGACATAACTATTGAGAAACAAGAACAAAATAGTCCAACTCAGAAGAAGTTGTCAGATGGGTTTAACAGTCAGGAAAGTGAAACAGCTCTATCAAAACAATTCTCGTGGATATATAGGAAAATCTGAGACGTTATTTAAATGATCAATAAATTCAAATGCTACCAGTCATCCTGTTAACATCATAAAAAAATGGTCAACCTCACAAGGATTAGAAAACTGTCTAATGACTTGAAAAAATATAATCAAGGACTTTTGAGACAGCCCTTAAAGGGATACATATATTCTATCCAGTCTTAGAAATTCAAAATAAAAACTGTCATGCCACAATAATAATTAAAGTGAAATACAATGAAATGGAAATATTGGTCCAATGTCTGTTAAAACACCGAATCACACTAGAACAATTAATGTCTTTTTCAGATAACAGTTGTTATTGCTTCATAAATGGACACTTTCCCGATGTAAGTTAATATCCTCTTCACAGAAGCATTGAAACATGTCAAAATGAGTAAAAGTAGTTGATCAGTGAACTATTAAATTATTATAGTTTAATAAACCCAAAGATACCATCTTCTAGGATAAGAACTCGCTATTTCACAAAAAAATGCTGGGAAACTGGAAATAGTATGGTAGAAACTAGGAAATGACCAATATATGATTCCCTTTACCAAGATAAAATTTATACATAAAGGTGGTACTATATTACCTCTTAGATAGATCTATGGAGAAGGGAGGAATTTATGGCCAAAGAACTAGAGAACATTATGAAATGCAAAATAGATAATTTTGATTACATTAAATTAGAAAGGATTTACACATACAAAACCAATCAGGCTAAGATTAGAAGGGAAACAAAAAGCATGGGAAAAATTTTAGAGTCAGTATTTATGATAAAGGCATCACTTCTAAAATACATAATAGACTCAAATTTATAAGAATACAAACCAAATGACAAATTTACAATTAACAAATGATCAGATATGAAGAGACTATTTTCAGATAAAGAAATTAAAACCATTTCTAGTCATAAAAATGTTCTAAATCTTTGAATAAATAAATGTAAGTTAAGACAGCTCTGAGGTACCACCTCACACCTCTCAGATTGGCTAAAATGACAGAAAAAGATAATGATAAAAATTGAAAGGGATGTGGGAAAACTGAGACATTAATGCATTGTTGGTAGAGTTGTGAAATGATGCAATCAATCTGGAAAGCAACTTGGAAATATGCCCAAAAGGCTATAAAACTGTGCATACCCTTTGATCCAGCAGTGTCAGTATTGGGTCTGTTTTTCAAAGACTTCAAAGAAGGAAAAGGACCATATGTGCAAAAATGTTTGTTGCAGCCCTTTTTATAGTGACAAAGAGTTGGAAATTGAATGGCTGCTACCAGTTGGAGAAAGGATGAAAAAGTTATATATATGAATGTAATGGAGTATTATTGTTTTGTAAGAAATTATGAGTAAGCTGATTTCAGAAAAGCTTAGAAAGACCTATACAAATTGATACTGAATGAAGGGAGCAGAACCAAAAGAACAGTAACAGCAAGATCATGTAATAATCAACCGTGATAGATTTGGCTCTCTTCAACAATGAGGTGATTCAAAGCACTTCCAAAAGACTCGTGATAGAAAGTGCCATTCATATCCAGAGACAGAACTATGGAGACTGAATGTGGATCAAAGCATAATCTGTTCATCTTTTTGTTGTTGTTTATTTGCTTTTTTTTTCCTTTCTTGTGTTTTCCCCTTTTGATCTGATTTTTTTTGTACTGCATGACAAATATAGAAATATGTTTTGAAGAATTGCACATTTTTAACCTATATTGTATTTCTTGCTGTCTTTGGGGAGAGGGGAAAGAGAGGGAGGTTTTTGCAAAAGTGAATATTGAAAACTATCTTTGCACATATTGTATTCTAAGTCTTTTACAGTCATACATTTGCTTAGTCCGCTGAGATGAACTATCTTAACCAAGGAAGTTTGGAAACAGGTAGAAAAAATCAGTCCTAATGACTTAGTTCTTTGAGAAAGGGGGGCAGTAACTCAGATATAAGGGGAAAAAATAGAACTTTAATTACTACAACTGGAACACAATATAAGTAGGGACTAGAAGTTGTCAAAAGGGGAGCAAAGACAGAGACCCATAATTTAAGGGAACAAACCTTAGCAAAGTCAACAGTAAAACATTATTCCCATATCTGCAAATCCTTGTTTTTGTATTCTTGCTATTAGTCTGTTTTTGTTTCTGTGATGTTATTCAGCAAAAGAGGTACTACCAAAGGTTTCTTTTTTATTTCTTTCTTATCATTTTCTTGAAACAAGAATGGTCCAAACAAAAATAGAAATAAATTTCTGGAGACTATGTGAACTTGAATAAGAAAAAAAACCTGCATCCTTATTTTAATAAAATTAGGTTATGCTGTAATCCATTTTAAAACATTATTTTGAGAAATGATACATAGAATTCATCAGTCTAATACACATTTAAAAATGGTTAACATCCTCTGATTTAATGAACTCTTCATTTTGTTTAAACATCTTTTCTATCAGAGCATCAGGCCTGAAATCAAGAGGACCTGAATTCAAATCTAACCTCAGACACTTAACACTTCCTAGCTCTGTGTGACCCTGGGCAATTCACTTGACCCCAATTTCCTCAGGAATTTTTTTTCTATGTCTTTTCTATTGATCTCCTCTCAAGTATTTTCTCATCTATCTTATAATTATTTTCCTTCACATAATCTCCTCTTTTTGATTGACTAAAATTTATTTACAGCTTAATTGCAGTTTTTCCCCATTTTTCCTTATCCCCAATCACATCTACAAAAAATATGTTCAAGAAAAAATAAAATAAGTGTCCATTTCTGCACACCAGTTTTACTGTTGCCATAGAGACATATCAGTTTCCAATCAAGGAAGAGAGATGAATCATGGCTCATGAATATTTATTCCTTTTTATATCTGATTATTCCATTTTTAACATCTGTGACAAAATTGAGTATTTACTCTTACATCTTTTCAACATTTTCCTTTAAAAAATAAGCTTTTAATTCATCTTCCCCCAAAAAATGAAGCTAGCATAAGCTATTTAAATTTTACCTCACAATTCAGATTCTAAGTTGAGCTATGAGAGAGTTAATTCATTTCTAAACTTTGTAGGTTTACTTGGTTCTAAATTGGGTTTTCACTAGATGAAATGTCTGGCTTTGGAGTTATTCCATTGCTATAAAGCACCTCCAATATAGCTACAGGTTTTGTAGACTTATTGTCAGCACTCCCTCCACAGAGTTAAATTATATTGTGGTGTCAATTAAAAAATATCATTAAAGCAAAACCTGTATCTAAGAGAAATTCACCATAATTTGAGTACTGATGAGGATGTCCTGGGGAATGGCAAAGAAACACTTCACTTAGGAATAGCTATCATCCCTTCAGCTTCAAAAAAGGCTTCAATAAAATTTTATGAAGCTTCCTATTTTCTTTCAAAGCTCAATTCAAGAGCCATATTCTATTTTAGGCTTTTCAAGAACCCCATAATTAGCCAATATATGCATTCCCAGATCATTTTATATTCATATAATTATTTTATATGTGATGAGGCAGCAGATGCTGGAACTGTGGTTTCATTGGACTGAGGAATTCACAGGTAAATAAATATTTTCTACTAATACAGGCTAGTGCCTTCTCTACAATTTACACTTTCAGAGACTTGTCTAACAAATAGGTTGAAAATTAATAGTACATAGGTTTTAGAGACAAGAAGATCGAGATTTGAATCCTTCTTTGAATACTTCCTCATTCTGTGCCCATACACAAGTCATTTAACCTCTTTCAGATTCTGTTTCCTTATCTTTAAAATAGGGGTGACAATAATAGTACCTACCTCATGGGGTTATGAGAATCAAATGAGAATAATACGTATAAATCTTTGCAAGCTTAAAAAATGTCATATAGGATTAGGGAAATATCTGGGATCCAAGATGGTGGATACAGTAACAAATCACTATAATTTTCCCACATTCCTCTCCAAACAATCATAAAATAGTAATACAAAACAAATCCTCGAACAGGGGAACCAGCAAAAACAGAGGGTGAAACAGTCTTTTAGACCAAGAAACTTAGAAGGTCAGCAGAAAAGGTCTGTCTCAGTTGGGCAAAAGGGGAGCCCAGTCTGGGATAGAAAGCATCACAGCAAGCCAGCACTAACCCCACCTCAACAAATAAGCTGGAGATCCTAAGATCCAGTATAGTGGAACTAGCAAATACTAACACTAGGATACTTATGTGCCTCAGCATAGCCAAGAGCATGGGAAGACTCCATCTCCAAGAACCACCATGTGCTTTAGCATAGTCACAAGGAAATAAAGAAGCATATCATTAGTCTCAGACACACTAGACCAGAACTAAAACCTTGGCTCAGCACCAGGTAAGCTGTCAGATCCCTAAGACCTTCAGATTTGCCAGTTATCTCCTGTTCCTTCTCCTTAGTGTAGCACCAGACATGAGTGTGCCCCATGAACTTCAAGGCAACATCAGTTCAGCACCAAGTAAACTTTGCAATTTACTGCAAGGCCTACAACCTCTGGCATAAGAAACCTGAGACAATGCTCCTACATCCTGGTAACAGAGATAAAATGTAAAAGAAAAAAAGCCAATAAATATGAGGAAAACAGAAAAATTAATATTCTGAGCATATTAAGTTATTATGATGACAGGGAAGATTAAGATATTAACTCAGAGGATGACAGTGTCAAAATATAAGGGACAAAACCTCAAAGAAAATTGGGAGTGGTCTCAAGCCCAGAAAGAACTTATAGAAGAGTTAAAAAATGGAGGGAGAGAATGAGAGTAATTCAAGAGAATTATGAAAAAAAGTCAACAGCTTGGAAAAAGAAAAAAATTGCTTAAAAAGTAAAATTGGCCAAATGGAAAAGGAGTTACAAAAATTCCCTGAAGAAAACTCCTTAAAGAATACAATTGACCAAATGGAAAAGAAATATAAAATCTAATTGAGGAAAACAATTCCTTAAAATTTAAAATTTGGCAAGTGAAAACTAAAGATTCCATGAGACATCAAGAATCAATAAAACAAATTCAAAAAAATGAAAAAAGAAGAAAATGTAAGATACCTCATTGGAAAAACAACAGATCTAGGAGATACCACGTCAGATTCATTATATTACCTGAAAGTCATAATCAAAAGAGGATCTGCACAGGATTTTAAAAGTGTAAGTAAAACTGCCATGATATTCTAGAACCAGAGGGGAAAAATAGACATTGAAAGAATCTTCCAATCAACTCAGGAAAGAGATCTCAAAATAAAAACTCCAAGGAACATTATAGCTGAATTACAGAACTATCGGGTCAAGGGAAAACTATTGCAAGTGGCAACAAAGAAGCAATTCAAATATCAGGGAGCTGTGATAATACAGGATCAGATGTCGTATGGCATGATATTGTAGAAGGCAAAGCAGATAGGACTGCAAACATGAATCACGTACCCAGTGATATTAAGCCTAATACTTCAAGAGGGCAAAAAGGCTATTCAATGAAATAAAAGGGTTTCAAACTTCTGTAAGAAGAGCAGAATTTAACAAAAGAATTAATTTCCAATATCAAGATTCAAGAGAAGCCTAAAAGGTTAAAAAAGGAATATAAAACATAAGGAACTCAGTGAAACTGAACTGCTTACACATGGAAGAATGATATTTATGATTCTTTAAATTGTGTCACTAATAAAACAGGTAGAAGGAATATGCATAGACAGAGGGTAAATGTATAAAGTGAATTTGAGGGAATGAAAAAATAGTGGCAAAAAAGAGAAATGCACTGGGTGGACAAAAAGGATGAGGTAGAATGGATTAAATTATTTCATATGAAGAGGTATAAACAATCTATTACATTGGAAGAAAAGTGGAAGGAAGGTGGTCTATGAGCTTCATTGATTCTTACTCTTATCTATTATGATTCTAAGAGAAAATAATAAACACAATCAGTTGAATATCAAAATCTATCTTACCTGACAAGAACGTAGGAAAAGAGATTAAATAAAGCAAGACACAGTAAGTGAAGAGACAGCAGATCAGGGGAGGCAGTTTACAGAATCAAAACACTGTTCAGGAACGAAAAGTTACAAGGAGAGAGAGGACAAGCAGGAGGAAAATAGAATAGAGGAAAATACACACTTAGTAAACATTACTGTGATCATGAATAGAATGAACTCTCCCATGTGATATCTGAAACTGAAACATATCAGAGTGGATCATAATACAGAATTCTATAACATGTTTACAAGAAATACACTTGAAGGAAAGAGACACAAGTAAAGATAAGGGGCTAGAGCAGAATCTATTAAAATTCAGCTGAAATAAGAATAAAAAAGCAGGGAAAGCAATCCTGATCTCAGACAAAGGAAAAGCAAAAATAGATCTAATTAAAATAAATAAGGAAGGAAACTCCAATTTGCTAAAAGGTACTA
>JAJPUD010001081.1:407367-472548 GCA_023553655.1 Myrmecobius fasciatus | reverse complement strand
TATATATATATATATATATATATATGTGCCCTGGGTATGGCATCTAGATTTTTAAAGGATAAGTCTGTTAGAGATTAGTTAAAAAACAAGTTATAGAATTCTGAAATGAAAAATAGATAATTTTGATTATATTAAATTGGAAGAATTTTGCAGAAATAAAGCCAATGCCACTAAGATTAGAATGAAAGCAGAAGGCTGGGAAACAATCCTCAGCATGTCTCTGATAAAAGTCTCACATCTCAAATATAGAGAGAAATGAGGCAAATTTTTAAGAATACAAACAAACCCAGTTGATAAGTGGTCAAAAGATATGGACAATTTTCAGGTGAAGAAATCAAAGCTCTCTATAGGTATATGAAGTACCCTAAATCATTTTGGTTAGAGAAATACAAATTAAAACAACTCTGAAATACCAGCTCATATGTATCAGACTGGCTAAGATGATAAAAAAGGAATTTGACAAAAATTGGAATGGAAGTGGAAAAATTGGGACTCTAGTGAACTATTGGTGGAGTTGTGAACTCATCCAACCATTCTGAAGAGCAATTTGGCACTATGCCCAAAGGGCAATCAAACTGTGCAGGGAGGAAAGAACAAAAATTTGTAATTCAAAAACTTGTTAAAAACAAGTAATTGGGGGGAAATAAAATACTATTTTTTTTAAAATGCTATATAAATGCTATGTGTTAATGAATAGAGAAATTAACTCACTCAGCAAGGTCACATAATTAGTAGATATCAGAGGCAATGTTTGAACTCATGTATTCCTTGTTTTAATACCAGCTCTCTATTCTTTGCCCATTACCTCTCTGTATAGTTACACAAAATCTGGTTTCCACTCAAAGAGTCTCCTATCTAACTGGAAAACTGGGGGACATACAAGTATAAGAATTAAATAGTCCCAAAATCCTTCTTTGTCCACTCTACCAAGCTTCTTCTATATATTTTGTGTATATTTGCATACATTTATACATAGTTTCCTGTAGCAGAACATAAGCCCTTAAAGACAAAGATTGCTTTATTATTGCTTCTGTACCCCCAGGACCTGTTACAGTGTGTGATATGTACCAAACATTTAATAAATTTTTATCAATTGATGGATTGAAAGAACTATTGTGGGTACTAGGGACCATACGCAGAACACAAAGCTTTACCTTCATAGTAACTAGATAGGAAAGGGACAAACCAAGTGTATTGATTTATTGTTTTGCCGACTTACTGAAATATAATGAAAATGCTGAAGGGAAAAGGATCATGACTAACCAGAGAAATTGTGAAGGTTTCTTTGAGGAGATAACATTTGATCTGTATTGGAAAGGAACAGAAGAGAATTTCAATAGGTAAATATCAAAGAAGGAAGCTAGATAACTCAGTGGATAGAGGGTCAGATCAGAGTCAAGAAAACCTAAGTTTAAATCCAGTCTCAGATATTCTGTGTGACACTAAGCAAGTCACTTCACTTTTTATCAGTTTCCTCATTTGTAAAATGATCTATAGAAGAAAATGGCATAACACTCCAGTAAATTTCCCAAGAAAACCCCAAATGGTGTCACCAACAGTTGGACATGACTTAATAAGAATAACAAAAATACATCAAAAGGGAAATGATTACAAGCAAAAGGAATAATTGGAGCAAAAGATAAGGAGAAAAGAAGGCATGTAACACATCCAAGGAATAGCAAATAATCCCATTTTGCTGTAGTGTAACATATATGGAATCAAAGATTTAGAACTAGAAGGGATCTTGAGGTCATTTAATACCATACATTCATTTGATAGATGTGAATATATCAAACAAACAAACAGCATACAACATAAATCATCAGCATTTCAAGGAGACATCATCTGAATTCCTTGACTGGGAGAATCCATGGTTACAGCAATTCAGAGTCTCGAGTGGGAGCCATTACTAGGTAAGCTGTACAGTGCTTCCTAGCCAGATCCTCAAAGTCCTTTTTCACTAAAGGATTTTTATAGGCTGTGAACAAAGAAGGAACTATGCTAAGTATTTTCATTTAAAACATGACTCTTGAGACATAGCAGCCTCCCAGGTACAAGATGCTCCATCACAAGAAGACCACGAAAGAGAATATTTGTTGATTCCATTAGGAGGATTATGTACACTCCAGCAACTGGCCAGGTTACTGGGGTAAACATAGGCCTGCAATAAAGGATACTCATTAATCAAGCCACCAGAAGGATAGCCAACCCTTTTTGTGTGTTTCCGTGGCATTCCATCAGAATAACTGCAAGTGCATTCTCATGTTCTCAGATGAAAAAAAAGTTATCCAAAAGAAATGTCAGAGACTTACTTAAGATTCCTTACTCACTAAAATTCCTTATAAGTAGTTGATTATGTTTTTTTTTTTAAGTGAGAGAAAGGAAAGAGAGAAGAGAACTAAAACGGACCTTTAAGGTACAACATAGTCAGAGGATGTTATATAAATTATATATTAGAAAAGGAAACTTGGGGCAGTTAATTGGGAGGGGAAATAGGAGAAAACAATGTTATGAAAACCCAGAGAATAGAGAATATCTAAGAAGGGAAGGTAGCCATTAACGTCAAATATTGTAGATGTGAAGGATGAGGACTGAATAAAAGCCTTCAGATATGGCAATCAAGAGATTACTAATAATTTTGGAATGAGGTGGAAAGTGAGTAAAGGTTTAAAAGATAGGATAGCACCAAACTATGGAGGGGTATAAGCATCAACCTAATTAGAGAATTACAACTTTCATAAGTCTTCTATAAATATTCAGTAGAGATTTTAGAGCAGAGAAGTAAAATAACCAACTGTGCATACAAGTAAGAGTAACAGGGCAGTAGAATGAAGAATGCTATGAAGAGAATTTTAAATGAACCAATGTAGAAAGACTTGGAGTCTAAAGCCAAAGAAATCAAAACAAAGTAGATACCCATTGATTAGGAAAATGACTAAACAATTTGGGGTAAATGAAAATAATGTATTATTGAAGTATTGTAAAAAAATGTAGATAGATAAATAGACAAAAAAATAAAACAGTGAATGTAAAGCAGGAAAAGACTAATAAGCACTGGAGCAAAGTAAAGCAAGAGCCCCCCCCCAAAAAAACTATAAAAATATATATTATAAAAAGAAAAAAACACTAAATACTCATTTTAAAAATAGCATTCCAAAAAAAATTTAAATATGCTTGGCACCAAAGAAGAATTATGAGAAGGCATTTATTCCACCCCTTTGCAGAGGTGTGTATGGGAAGAAAGGGAAAGAGGAAAGTCCAGAGATGAGGAACATCCCACATATTATCAGCTTTTTAATATAGTGTGTTTTGCTTTTCTTTTTTTCTTCTTTTTTCTATTAAAAAATGTTTGTCATAATGGACAACTCCAGGGGAAGGAGAAAGAAAGGGCAAATTTAGGCAGCATAAAATTTAAAATATATATTAATTAAAAAAATGGAAAAGAATCTATTGCCTTCAAATATATTTCCACTGACGTTGATATCTTTGTTAGTGATACCATATTAATCAAGGATGCTATGTTTAAAGTTTTAGTAATGTGTGTGTGTCTGTGTGTGTGCGTGTGTGTGTGTGTGTGTGTGTGTGTGTGTGTGTGTGTGTGTTAGTATTCCTAAAAAACCATCTAAACCACTGGGTTGTTCCTTCAGTTTTTACCTTTATCTCATCTTAACCTTCTTTTCCATTGCCAGTGCCCTCACCCAATTTCAGCTCATCATTACTGCCAACATGGACGATGGCAATAGATCACACTCGTTCCTTATACAGATGAGGAAACTGAAATATTAAATCATTTGCACAAGGCCATTTCATACAGTCACAGTCAGTAGATAGGAGATCTGAGATTCATATGATAGTCATCTAACTACAAACTCTGTGTTTGTTCCACTGAAACTCATACAAAGACAAAGAGAGCTAACAAAGGGCAAGTGGAAGGGAGGAGCAGTGGAAAGGACAAGTCTAAAATGGATAAGAATGAGAGTATACACTTAGAGGTCAAAGAGTTTAAGTGGGGATGAGATGAAATTATCATAATGAGTCCTAAAGCAATTTCCAAACTTTAATTAAACTGAAGCCAATACTTGTGTTTATACTAGAACATATTTGATTTTCATTTAGTTATATTATCAATCTTTCTCTACTGTGAATTAATTAATTTAGTTAAGTCCTTTCTCTACTTACCAGCAAAAGACCTGGGCCACTTGCTTTGCCTCTGTATGCCTCAATTTTCATGTTTACAAAGAAGACTAATAAGGTTTGATATTTGCCTATATCATGAGGAATGATCATTATTTCATTGGAAATCTCAAATTCTTTAACTCAGTCATTTTCTACCTCATGTAAGAGAATGCGAATTCATCCTAAATATCAGTGAAGGTAGTTTCTCCAAGATTCTATTACTCAAGCTTTCAGACATATCCAGCCATACAGTTCTGTGAATATGTTGCTTCATTTGTATTCTTTTAAAGAGTGCCATAGACTCAGTTAAGGAGTTTAATAAAAAGAGATACTATAGCTCAGGTACTCACAGAAAACATAGCAGTTATTTCATTAGCCAGGGAAGCAGTTATACTCCCAGACCTATAAACCCAGACCTCAGTGCCCTTAGGGATTATACAGAGGAATCCCAGAGGAATCTGTCATATCTTGCCAAGTGTCTTATACCTATAAAAGTTTATAGAAGTTAGATTCCAAAAATCCAAAGTGATAGCTAGTTAGACAATTGTCTTCCCACAAACCTAATGTGCTCATTATATATTCTAGACCTTGTTCATGTTTCTAACTAGACATGCCCTCTTCTCTCCCCACTACTTGCCTCAATCCTAACCATCCTCCATGTCCTAGATGGAAACCTTCAACTTTCCTAAAGCTCCTTCTGTTCTCACAATTTTTCCTTTGCTGAACCAAATCCCTGTCCTACTAATCTGATTCACATAATTGACCATGCAATCATGTATCATCTTTTTTTTTTATCTTTTCTTCCCAAACTTACTCTAAGGTCCCCAAAGATAGGAATTGCTTTTTATGCTTCTGCCTTATTCATAACACCTAGAATAATAATGTGTTTCATCAAGGCATATGGCCAAAGCAAAGGTTTTTGAAACATTCAGGAGTTTTCCAGCAGCTTCCTTTTGTAAAAATTCCCTCTTTCTGTAATTGTAGATAAGAATAAGGAGGGATGAGTTGGCCTGGAGATGATCCTCATTGATGGAAGAGAAGTAGCAAATTGTATTAGTTTGACACAGGAAAATGTTGATATTTCATTTTGACTTTGATAATGGATTGTTATTGGGAAAGAACTTTATGAACTTCAGAATTTCATATAAAGTTAAGTTCTTTCTATCACATTTACTGATGGCATCATGAAGCTACCACAGTATTATTCAGAAATGAGGAAGGGCCAAGAATATATTGTCTGATTGAATGAATTTTAGGGAGACTCTTCAGACTGCTAACATTAGCTTGAGTGAAGAATAAAAATAAATTACTAGTTATGATTAATATTTTAGGCCAATAACAAACTCAAATAGAAATGGAAGCCACTAAACCATATAAGAATCCCCATAGTCAACAAATTCACTTAGGAAATCATATTAACATCATCTATATTCTTTTTGTGTTTTTATTTATTTTGTTATATTTTATTTATATATAGATGAGGAATATATTTAGGGTATTATATAGATATGGAATACAAATACACTAGGAATATATGTATTTACATATATATGTATATGGGGAAATATGCATAAACATACATATGTATTTTATACATATTTCCCCATTATATTTTAACCTGGTTGCCACGGGCATGTTTGACACCTGTGGTCAGCAGAAACTATTTAGTTCAGTTTCAGATAAGTAAAAATAATAAGCTAAAAGTAAATTTCATATTCTTGGCTCTTGTATTTGTTGTGACTAAATGTTTTCCTGATGATATATATTGAAATCAATTATCAGAATGAACTAATTGGGAAAAAAATTGATTAGTAGAGCAGAACTTAAAAAGTCATAGGGGAAAAAAAAGAAAAAGAATTCCCTATAAAATAGTGTGCTTAGGAGAGATAGAAATAATTTGAATTGCCAAAGACAATGTATATTTTAGCAGTAAATTTTGGTTCTACCTAAAGGTAGCTCATATTGTAGTTAAAAAGCCGTTGGATTTGAATCCTGGTACAGACATGAGCTATATGACACTTGGCAAATCATTTAACCTCTCTCATCTTTAGTTTCCTCTTCTGGGAAACAGGCATAATATTTACTCTAGGACTTAACTCACAGAGTGTGAGGGACAAATCAAATAGAGTATGTAAAGCATTTTTTTAATTTTAAATTTATATGTAAATATTAGCTTATACAATACTTTCTCTACTTTGAAGAAATATCACCATCAAAATGAAGTATTTAACTTGGGTATGTGAAATAAAAATATTTTTATAACCATTTTTCAATAGAATTGGTTTACTTTCTAAACCTATTTTATTTTCCATAGGTCTCACCAAATTGTAAACAGGGTCTGTGAAACAAACAAACAAACAAAAAAGGTTAATCCATGATCTAAAATTATGTTGTTGACTCTATACTTATGCATACCTACCCTAGGAATTATGAAATTTAGAATAATGAGACTAAACTGGTCATTTTGTAAGGGATTGTAAACAACTGCACAATAATGATAGTAATATCTTAATTTACTGGAATCAGCATGTTCTGATTGCTCTGAATAAAGAAGTGCTATTTCACATCTGTAAAGATATTTACAAATGCTTTTTCATTGTTAAAGGTCAAAAATGACTTTTTTAATCAAAAAGACACCTAATCTGTCACAATATTTTAGCTAAAATAATTAAGGTGACACAATTTCAAAATTAACTGTATGCTGTTTGGCTGAGTTAGTTTTATATAACAACCCAGGATACCCAGTACCCAGGAAACATTTATTTGATTTAATACTGTAACTTTACAAGTATGGATTTATATATGATTGGGTTATGAGTTAAAATTATAATAATTTATTATCTTATATAGTTAAATAAAGTAATTGTTCTAAATATATTTCCATATTTATCATGCTGCACAAGAAAAATCAGATCAAAGGGGGAAAACGTGAGAAAGAAAAAAAAAAAACAAGAAAACAACCAAAAAAAGTAAAAATACTGTGCTGTGATCCACATCTTCATAATTCTCTTTCTGAATGGGAATGGGACTTTCCATTATCACAGATCTATTGGATCACAAATCTATCACAGATTGAATCCCCTCATTGTTGAAAAGAGCCAATACCATGACAGTTGATTATCATATAATCTTGTAGCGGTGCATGATGTTCTCTTAGTTCAGCATCAACTCATATAAGTCTTTCCAGGCTTTTCTGAAATCAACCTGCTCATCATTTCTTATATAACAATAATATTCCATTATATTCATATACCATAACTTATTCAGCCATTCCTCAACTGATGGAGATCCACTCAATTTCCAGTTCCTGGCCACTACAAAAAGGGCTGCTACAAATATTTTTACAAGTCGATCAGTTTCCTTCTTTAATGATTTCTTTGGGATACAGACCCATTAGAGATACTGCTAGATTAAAGGGTAGGTACAGTTTGATAACCCTTTGAGCATACTTCCAAGTTGCTCTGATGGAGTAGACTTTAAAAGGAAAAAAAAACAATGTTTTATCTTGTTAAATTTACGAGAATTCACATAACACAAAGAAATTTTTAAAAGAAAAATATTTTGACATTGCAAGAAAAACATGAAGCAACCAGCATTGTGTTCTCTGATTGTGCTATCTCAAAAAAAATGAAATTGTTAGTAGTAGAAAGGACATTCCCTAGGAATGGAGTGTGTTTGACTAAACCAATAAATAGAAAATGAGTTTTGAAGGAAGAAGTTAAATTTTTTCAATGTAGCATTTCCCCTTTTGAATTAAAAAGATGTTAACATCTGCATGTAGTCATTTTCCAACATTCTTTTCTATCAATATATTTAGATCATCTTAGGATCTTCTCTCCCTAAAAATGCTATTTCATGTTGAGCTAAATATCAAGTCTCATTTCAATTTTTAAAACATTAGTATAACTTAAATTTTGTTTTCTTCTTTAAGGGAGAAATCATCCCTTATGCTAAGTTTGTGAAACTATCAACTTTGCTATAGAGGAATCCAACAATGATGCTGTTTTACCAATTTATTTTAACCTTCATTTCATTGTAAAGTATGCAACTAGAACAGAAAGAAAGAAAGAATAAACAAACATGCTTTGGTAACAATTGTTCAGTAGAAAGGACCTGCTGGTCTTCATTTTTATTTTTATTTTGGCTCACTGCAGAGAACTATTTATTTTTTAAATATTTAATGTAACTTTAATAATCCTCTGCAATTATAAACATTACAATATGCAAAGAAGAAAAATGTTTATACAATAACCTGTGAACTTCTATATGTTTTATATATATATATATATGCATGTGTCTATGTATATGTACACTTTAATGTGTATATATGTGTGTACCCATCTTACCCCTTCTAAATAGAATTTATTTTACCAATAAATAGTTCCTCTTTTCAGAGAATAATACCATGTCCAGAGAGGCCGATTTCATCTTATAATGTCAGCAGATATAGGAAAAATCTCAATCATATCATCACTTAATACAAAGAAAAAGAGAGGGTAAAAACCATGTCACTCATATAAAAAGGATTGAGAACTGGATGCGTTTTTTAGATGTAACTTAAGAAAAATACAATTTTGTCACAGATCTGTTACAAATGTACAAATATCCCAAAAGTCTTCATGCAACTTGTTAAAACCTAAATTTAAGCTAAGACTTTTGGAACATCTATATCTACTTAAACACAATACAACTAGTTCCTCTTGTATTTCTTCCAAGATTAGTGTAGTCTTTAACTGTTCAGTGTAAGAATGACTTAGTCTAATTCTTTCCTTCTACACACCTAAATATTAATCCTCATTAATTAGACACTTCAAAAAATGAAAAACAGTAAATGACAGTTCCAAAAGATAGTAAATTCCTAAGAAGATAATAATAACTGCATTTAAACTTTTGAAAATACTTTATAAATGAAAAATCTGTAGTTTAGAAAGACTGAAAAGCCTGGGATACCATGAATCAAAACAAAACATTTGACTTCAACACTAATGCTTTTTCTCTATTCTAATGATGTCAAACTAAGAGAAATGGGGGCCACTAAATGATATATAGGGATAACTACGGACCATATATTGACTTAGAAAATCACATGTTAACATTTTCTATGTTCCATTATATTTTTACTTATTTTGTTAAATATTTTGCAGTTAATTTTTAATCTGGCTTGGGTATTTAGAGGAGTACTGTTTATTGCCTCAGTTCTATGCCTTGATAAGGAAAATGTCATTGATAACGAGAATTTATAAGTAGTTTTAAGTTTTACAAAGAATTTTACACATTCTAGCTAAATTGAAATTCAAAACAACCCTTTGTGGTAAATATTACAGGAATTGGCATACCTATTTTATAGATAATTGCATGTTATGCATATTAAATATATGAAGAAATTGAAGTTGAGAAGTGACTAGAGGAGATCATACAACTAGTATCTAACAAGATTCATTTGCAGATCTTTCTAATTCCAAGCTTAAAACTTTAATTTAAATTATCATTTGCTAGAAATATAGAAAATAAAAAGCATACTAATTCTCTTGCACTTAAATATTTAACATTGCAATACATTATATAAAAAATTTGAGGCCATAACAATAGCAATATATATAGATAGATAGATATAGATTTTTTTGAAAGTTATGTTGAATCATCATCCCATTGTTCCCAGCATTGCTTATCAATCAGTGTTGGGAGAGGCTCTGGTGGGAAGAAGACACAAAGTCAGTAGCTTTTTGTATCACCTCTTTGTCATGTGTTCCCCTACCTGCAATTCTTGCTACCTTGGGGAAGAAATGAGATTAAGGGCCCAACCTCTTTTGCTAACATAAAACTGGATTGTGGCAAAGTTATCTAGTCATTGCTGATCTTTAGTGATCATCTCATCAGTGTATTGCTACTTTGATGCACTTAAAATAAAGAGCTTTTCATTCTCTTCATCACCAGTTTTACCTCATTAACCCAGGTGAAAGTTGAATAAAGAATTTTCCTTTCAGCATTGTGTTTCCTTACCTTTCTCAATAAGCATAACACATTCTATCATAAATGTAGCATACTAATTATATTCATGAACTAAAAGTGAAGAAAATTGTACACTTTGAAACTATGTCCCATGTTTCACTCTTCTATGCATTCAGATGATGTTGTAATCATTACTTTAAAAGGTGAATATATCAGAAATAAAGAATGGAAGGAGAAGACAGTCAGAAAGGGACAAGGAAAGAGATGTGAGAAAAGAGGAAAAATTAGCTAGAGGCATTGTAAAAGAATTTTAGAGGGGAAAAAAGCCGAGGAAGGAAACAAAAATGGAACAGCAAAAAAATTGAGAGACAGAAAATCTATTTTACCAATAAATAGTTCCCCTTGTCAGAGAATCAATACTGTGTCCAGAGAGACCTATTTGAGCTTCAGAAAGTGTCAACAGACATAGAAAAGGTTCAATCATATCATTTAATGAAAAGGAAAAAAGAGGGACAAAAACCTTGAAAGAGACAAAAAGCATAGACCTGTCTCTCCTTATATAAAAAGGATTGGAAATTGGCTGTACTTTTTTTAGATTATGAAGGAAGTATAGATTCATGTGGCTTAAGGTGATATGAAGCAAAAAACACTTTTTCTCTTCTTTAGAGAATTATAATTCCATGCCTGAGCAAGACCAAATGCTAAAAAGCATCCCTCATAGGTACTCTACCATTTACTCCCAGATACCTGTCCATTCCTTGACTTACAAAAGGGAAGATTAGAAGGGAAGACTAACTAGGTCAATCAATGATTGTGAGGTGGCTTCTTTTTTCTATGTAGTCCAAATAAGCAAGACCACATCTCTCCTAGTTTCTAGAGGTACTCCCAAGCAGTTGAATATTTTTAATGCTTTTGGTTTGAACTCTTTCAGGATATTCATACCAACATCATCTGACAATAGGGTAGTGCTTAGGGTCATTTGATCAATTAATATTGATTGAATTGTTTTTTTTTTCTTTTTCTTAGTGAAAAAATAAGACAAGTTACAAAGCATTTTCCTTCAATTCTTGGGGACATAATCTCCCCCACACTATCTTTGTCTCTAGAGAGAATAAGCTTTAACTTAAGGAAGTTTCTACCAAGCATTTGTTCCATCAAGTTCACTTCTGTATGTAACTGATGGATGAGATTCTCTTGTTCCTTCTTCAATCCACTTTGATGGTGAGTCAAACAGATTTCTTAGAACTTTTGATACACATTGGGCTCAGCTATCTGCAAAAATCTGTCATATTCCACCTTCCAGATAATTGGTGGCTCATTGACTGAAGGCAACTAGCTGGTTCAGTGTATAGTACTAAGCCTGGAGTCAGAAAAACCTGACTTCAAATCCAGCCTCATATACTGATTAATTGTGGGACCCTGGACAAGTCACTTAATTCCTTTTGCCTCAGTTTATTCATCTATAAAATAAGCTGAAGAAGTAAATGACAAACCACTCCAGTACCATTGCCAAGAAAACCCCCAAAAAGGATCATGAAGAGTCAGAAAATATTAAACAACCACAAAATTGTTCTGATTTTTAAAAGCTTACAAAATTACATCGTTTCAATAATCCCACAGCTCTCTAATCTGGAAAGAATAAATCCTAAAAGGCATATAACAAAAGTTTTCAGATAATATGCAGTCAATAAGGAAGAGAAGAAAATCTCTTCCTACACAGAGGCTTGCAATATTTCCTCCTCATTTGTACTAGACAGGCAGGAAAAAGTGAAGACCATGGCTGATTTGTGCCTTTTTAATGAATTCTACCTCCTAGTTTAGCAGCTAATCAAAAGTCTTTTTTTTGCTATAAGTGGTTTGTAAACAAGAAATAACTGGTTGTTGTTCTTCCTTCAACATAACCAAAATGGTATCAGTATGTTAAAGTCAAGTCACAGTGAATCTGATAGTGGTTGACAGACAAAACAAGCTTGGAATGCTCTATTATAGGTCAGGCACAAACAGTCCCTATGAACATTTGGGGTAGCTTCTCTAACTTTATATATTTCTCACATCTCTTTTGAGTTAATTTATTTCTGCTTCGCTCATAGAGCGCAGCACTTTCTTTGATAAGGGCACGCCATGCTTGGCAGTCCTGTGCCAGTGTCTCCTATGCCATCCAATCAATTCTAAAGTTCTTAAGAAAAACCTTGATAGTGTCTGTGTTTTGCTTTTTCTAACCACAATATGAGCATTTGCCCTGTGTTTGTCCTCCATAGTCTTTTTGACAAGCATATATTTGGCATTCAAACAATGTGGCCAGTGCAATGGAGTTGCACTCTTTGCAGTAGAGGTTGTAAGCTTGGCATTTTAGTTAGAGAAAGGACTTCAGTGTCTTAGTTCTTAACCTGACAGTTGATCTTCAGAAATTTCCTAAGACAATTCAAATGGAAGTGATTCAATTTCCTGGCTTGGTGCTTGTATACTGTCCAGGTATCCAGGTATATATGGAGTTACACAGCAATGAGGTCAGCACAATGGCTCTGTAGACCTTCAGTTTGCTAGTCAGTCACCTCTCCTCTTCCACATTTTTCTTTGGACCCTTCCAAATACTGAATTAACTCCCTCAATATGTGTCAACCTCCTTATAAATGTGTAACCCCCTGGAAAGTATAATTAATCACAGCATTCAAAACTTCTCAATTTGCTATAACTGGTGGTTCTAAACATGGATAGTATGTTGCCGGCTTACCAAATATCCTTGTTTTCTTGGTATTACTTAGCACAAGAACAGAGAATTTATTCATACTTTGTTGCATCTCAGTTTGGGAAGTTGCATTGACTGCAGAACCATTTGCAAACAAAAAATCATGCACCAACAGTCCCTCCACTTTATATAAATGATACAATTATATGTATACCAAAAAAAATTTAAAATAAATTTCTTTTATTTATTCTCAATAAATGTTTGATTTGCATATCCATTTTTATACCTACATACTCAGAGTCACAAAAAATGTCTCAGACAAAAAGAGGTTGCAAGTGGAAAATGTTTAAGAAGCCCTTTGGTGAAGCTGATCTTCATACCATGTTTATAATCTGCGAAGGTAGCTGAAGTCATTATGCTGAAACACATAGGAGCAAGCACACAGCCTTTTTTCATTCCACTGGTGACTGGGAAAGTGATCATTGCCCATTATCCAGAACCCCAGGCAGGAAACAATAAAAGTACAGATACAGAAGTTTAGTGGGGAATACAATCGCAGAAAATGCTGTTTATATTCCCAAGCACGGGGCTTTCATTCATTGGTACCAGTCCCTGATTGCATTTATATCATGATTCAGTGCATTCTAATTGTCAGAAGTTGAGAATAAAAAGACAAAAATGAACCAATTAGTGCCTCCAAGGAACATAGATTGCTATTTGTTTCTTTCCTCAAGTTTTCTTCTAATTAACTGTCATAAATAAAATGTATTGATCCAAGGAAATATTGCATGACAGTACATAGGTCTGATAACCAAATGAGACTATAGACCTAATGATAGTATCTAAGAAGAAGACATTACAAAGAGAAAGTTGTCGAAACCAGGGGGACAAAATAATAATTCTGTTGGTAATTTTGGTCTCATCATGCACCATGCAGGTGACATTAAGATATTGAAGAACTTTATAGAGATTTGTTCCAATCTGACCTGATAAGTTGGTGTCCTGGATGACAGAACTACAAAACTACAAAGAGCAACAGGAAACTAGAAAGAGAAATCCCATTTTCTACCACAGTGGGTCCCTTATCCTAGTTGGAATCATCCAGAACTCAGCAGGTATAGGCAAAACCTGTAGTCAAAATGACTCTTAACAAGCCTCATGTTTTGAATTGTAGATGGCTTGGAATTTGTACACTTCTTTGTAACTCATAGATATCCATTTGAAGATTTCTGTCTTGTTCTTTACCTTTTAATAGAAATATAGCCCATAAAATTTTAAGCTCTTGTTTTTTCAAGTCAGGAGTCAATCTCAAATTCCTTAGATGTATGTACTATGTGCACATAGGGCAATTACAAGAATGTCTTAGTAGATAATATGGTGTGTTGGAGTGAATGCTTGTCTTGGAGGAGTCAAAGACTTGGGTTTGAGTCAGCCTCTAACATATGCTTTGTGAACATGGACAAGTCACTTATATCCATAAACCCAGGTTTCTTCATCTGTAGAAATAGAGACAACAATAATTAGGGTAGCTATGTCAGGAGGCTTTTCCAAAAATCAAATGAGATCATACATGTAAAGCTCTTTGGAGATCCATGTTGCTGTTATTCCTGTCATTATTCTTTGTTCTCATATTTTTCAGTGGGTTCAAACAGAAATATTCTTGAAATAAGTTACTATTCTGCTTTTATTCTTCTATGTTCAGTGTTGTATGGACTATTGCACAGATGGGTAGTCTCTGTAAATTCAAAGGAAACATGCTCAGATTACCACAAGAAGCACCCAAAATAACAGGGATAGTATTTCTTGATGGCAGGAGCCATGTCCCTTCTCAACTTTTCTTGTCTTCCTAGAACTAAGCATAGTGTTGGGCACATGATAAAAATATTATAATATACTTTAGATTGCTTCTACATGATCTCCATCTCCTTGACCAAATCTCTAAGCGAGCATTGGAAACGTCAGTCAATATTAATAATGTGGTACCTAGACATTTTATTAGGTGACCTCATGAGGAGTTTTTGAGGTCTTTTTTGGTCTTTTTTGAGGATTTTTGAGGTCTGCATTTGTAGTATGATGATTTATTATCTGTGAGGTATGAAAGATAATGAGCACCTAGTATGATATTCTAGTTACTTGTAATGTTTTGCTAGGTTGTCAGTAGGTGCTAATTTTTTATAGCCAGTAGTGAATTATACTATTTTCTCACATAATCTACACTGACATGAAATCCAAGCTCCTGATTTATAATCTTTTTTTTTCATTGTAATAATATTTTAAATTGTGGTGATAGTAGACTGACCCCAAATTGAAATCCTGTTTTTGTCAAAAAATTCATATGACTTAATCATTCATTGTCATCATTAGCGTTATCATTTGTTGTTTTTCTTGTTGTTGTTGTTGTTGTATTTAATCATGTTTCTTGTGTGGTAGATATGTACCAAGTGAGCAAAAATTTCTCCCCAAGCATCCCTGGGCTCTTTATAACATGAGAATACACAAGTAAGAGGAAATAATCAAAGATAACTAAATGTTTGATGTGTTTTTGTTGTT
Organism: Myrmecobius fasciatus; assembly: GCA_023553655.1. Classification (NCBI taxonomy): domain Eukaryota; kingdom Metazoa; phylum Chordata; class Mammalia; order Dasyuromorphia; family Myrmecobiidae; genus Myrmecobius; species Myrmecobius fasciatus. The sequence goes on along the minus strand of JAJPUD010001081.1, from coordinate 457,187 downwards.
GTTAAGTGTAGATTACTGAGAAAGAACATGGTGGTAACAGCAAAGATGTTAAATTTTAGAGCAAAAGATATATTTTAACACGGAAAGGGGAGGTATGGGATGAGAATTACCTCAGCCCAGAGTCCTTAGCTACTATCAGTATAATCAATTAAATATTCATTCATTCATACATCATTGAGTGCCTTCTGTATATGATACTGCATTAGGTATTAAGGGGTATGAAAAGATGAAAAAGATACAATTCCTGGAATCCTTCCAAGAGTTATAATCTAACTGATTTGAAAATGCCCAGGTTAACATAGAATCCCAAGGCATCTGTAGTGTTATTTTATAATATCTGTCCATAGAAACCATTACAGGAGATAGAGGAACTGGGTATGTTCATTTTGACAAGATACATTGAAGGCAAACTCATATTTTAGTGAGATGATGTACTAGTACCAAGTCAGAAATGAACATCTCACAAAGAAACAGAAAACAAACCACAGCAAAAGCTCCATAACAAACAACAAAAACAAAAACAGACTCCCTAATGTACAAGAAACATTTCCTCCCTAATGTAGATTTCTCATTCCATTACTATTAGATATTCAGGCATGATAGCAATTAACTATAGCTCCTCTTTACTTTATTGAGGTGATTTTTTTGAATTTTATTGAAAGAGTGACTGAAGAGGCAGCTGGGTGATACAGTTAATAGAACACCAGCACTAAAGTCAGGAAGACCTGAGTTCAAGTCTGGGCTCAGACTACCTAACTAGCTGTGTGATCTTGGGCAAGTCACTTTACCCTGATTTTCTTCCCTCAAAATGCAAAATGTAGATTGAAACATACTATTTTCACTTTTTGTTTTTTTTTCTTTTTCATGATTTTTATCTCTTTTTTTTGATTCTTCTTTCATAACATGCCTAATGTGGAAATATATTTATATTACCTTTATCAGATTGCTTGCTTTTGGTGAGGAAGGGAGAAAAAGAAAGGGGAAAAATTTGGAACCCAAAAATCTTATGAATAAGAATGTTGAAAACTATCTTTACATGTAACTGAAAAAAAACTACTAAGAGAAAAAAAAGCAACACAACTCTGTGAGTACAAATTTCAAAGGTGAAATCACCACAGAAAGGGCTATGAGTCCCACTGAGCACTAGATCAAAAGGAACTTTTGCTTTTCTGCTTCACAGGAGATTTATTTAGACAACGATGCTCAGACTTCATTTTATGTTCTAGTGATTCAGTACTTCACATGGTGGATGTCAACACTTCCGTCACAGCAATTCAACTTGAAAGATCATTTCAAATTGGTGAGCTCAAGTAATTAGCCACATTTGGAAAGTTGAATTTAATTAAGCTCGGTCTAACTAAAGGAAAATAATTCAAAGTCAACTGATAGGATTTGAGTATTTTTCTCTGAAAAATAATAGATAAGATTAAATGGTTATTACACATCTAAAAATAAAAGAACAAACAATTAAAATATTAAATTTTGTTTATAACAAAATAAAAATAGATCTTAATGAGCACTACAGAATTGGAACATCTGAAGTAATATTTTATTCTAAAGCACTTTTTCCAGAATAGGGAAACCTCAAGTTTTTTTTTTTAAAGAAATAGAATTTTCACAAACCAGCATTTACTTATTCTTCCTTTATGCAAAATAACTTAGTACCTCTCTGATGTTCTTCACAAAAATCAATAATATCTAAGCACAAGCCTCTACTTTAGCAGCTACCCCCTTCTCTCCACAGAGCTTAGCTATACAAGCCTAGCACCATGCCTGACATACAGTAAGTAATTAATTGCTAGTTGATTTATTGATGAAGTAAGTCATAGAGAGCTAATTTATTGAATTTTCAAAAATACAAAGCTTGGCAAACTAGTTAGTGCTTTAGATGACAGAATGCAGGTCCAGAAAGATGTCAGCAGATTACAATTATATTTAATCATTTTTTATATTTTATTAAAACTTTTTATTTGCAAAACATATGTATGGGTAATTCTTCAACATTAACCCTTACAAAGCTTTCTGTTAGAAATTTTCCCCCCTATTCCCCACCTGTTCCCTAGATGGCAGGATATCCACTACATGTTAATTATGTTAAAATACTTGACAAATCAAATATATGCATACATATTTCCACACATCATTTTTGTGCAAGAAAATTCATATCTACAAGAAAGAAAAATCAAAGAAAGGAAACAATGCAAGCAAACATCAATAGAGAGCATGAAAATGTTATGTTGTGGTCCACATTCACACCTCTCTCTGGGTGTATATGGCTTTCTTCACTGAATAATTGGAACTGGCTTGAAACATTTCATTGTTGAAGAGAACCATGTCCATCAGAACTGATTAATATATAGTCTTCTTGTTGTCGTGTATAATGATTTCCTGATTCTGCTCGTTTCACTCAGCATCAGTTCATGCAAGTCTCTCCAGGCCTCTCTGAAATCATCCTACTGATCGTTTCTTATAGAACAATAATATTCCATAACATTCATATACCATAATTTGTTCAGCCACTCTCCAATTGATGGGCATCCATTCAGTTTCCAGTTTCTAGCCACTACAAAAAGGGCTGCCACAAACATTCTTGCACATGTGGGTCCCTTTCTCTCCTTTAAGATCTCCTTGGGATATAAGCCCAATGGAAACACTGCTGGGTCAAAGGGTATGCATAGTTTGATAACTTTTTGAGCATAGCTCCAAATTGCTCTCCAGAATGGGTGTATCCGTTCACAGTTCCACCAACAATGTATCAGTGTCCCAGTTTTCCCACATCCCCTCCAACATTTGTCATTATCTTTTCCTGTCATCTTAGCCAATCTGAGAGGGTTGTAGTAGTACCTCAGAGTTGTCTTAATTTGCATTTCTCTGATCAATAGTGATTTGGAGCACCTTTTCATATGACTAGAAATAGTTTTAATTTCATCATCTGAAAATTGTCTGTTCATATCCTTTGACCATTTATTGATTGGAGAATAGCTTGAATTCTTATAAATATGAGACAATTTTCTATATATTTTAGAAATGAGGCCTTTATCAGAACCATTAAATGTAAAGATGATTTCCCAATTTATTGCTTCCCTCCTACTCTTGACTGCATTGGTTTTGTTTAGATTACAATTATATTTAAAAGTTCCTTGCTCCATGCACCAGAAATCATGCTCTGAGGATTTAAAACCTCCATATTTGGAACTGTTACCCAAGGGCCTCACTGGTGTCAGTGAGTGTCCCAGATATGATTCACATTATTCTGCAGGAATTCTGTCACCCCCTCCTCCTTCCCCATTTTTGTTTTCCATTTCTAGAACCATAATCTAATCTGCTATTGGAATGGGTATGTAAACCTATTTTCCTAAGCCTATACTTATCTTTATTGTGGCATTCCAAAACAAAACATCACTTCCCAGCTACCATCCCTCTGCGTATGTTATCTCTATTAGAATATAAACTCAGGGAGGGCAGGGCCTGTTTCCACTTCTGTATTTATATTCCCAGCATTTAATACAGTACTTGACTGTATTTTTTGGTTTGTTTTTTCATTCATGTCACTTAAACATGCTTGAAGAAAATCACCTTGGCAGCTTTTTGGAGAATCTATTATAGTAGGAAGACACATGAGGAAGAGAGATCAATTAGATCATTGTAATGACCCAGGCTGGAGGCAATGAGGGCCTTAATAAGGGTGGTAATCGGAAAGAAAGTTTTATTTTTTTGTAGGATGACATAAGATTGCAAGTTTTCATGATTAAGATAATGGTGATACTTTCAAAACCTATATGGAGGTAAGAAGAGTGGGTTCTTGAGGAGAAGGAGGGAGAAAAAAATAATATTTTTTCTTAGATATGTTGAGTTTGAGATGCTTATAAAAGACTTAATTCAAAATGTTCAGCATGCCACCAATAATTCAAGACTAGATATAAGGGCTAGAGAGTTCCAAAGACCAATGAAATAATTCCCTATAGAGAGGGGTGTTATCTATTTAAGCTTTTTAATTTTGCAATAAGAAGTGATGAAGTCCTGTAACCACACAAAGTTTGATGGCACAAGAAAAAAGAAGAGGAGAGGACAGACTCTCCAAGCAAAGCTATTGTTGAACCATGGGCAGATGAGCCACCAGAACAAGCCTTTCTTGACATTTTCTTCATTGACTGCATAGGCAATTTGCTAAGCATATTTTCTCTCCTCCCTTTTTCTGCCTTGAGTCTACTGAGATAGAGTTGTTTTTCCTCTCTTAGATTTTCTTCTCAATTTACATAGAATTTTCTCTGAAAGAGTGTAGTTTTACTGAGCTTAAATTACCTAAAGAATTCATTATCCAGTGTGTTGTTAATTATATTTTTAAATGCCTGCCAAGTGTCCTAAGAATGGTGAGTAGTACATAGTGAGGAGGGTAGATAGGATGGAAGAAAACAGCTCTAAAAAAATTTTTTTAATTTTACATAACATATAAGCTGGGACCTTGTTCCTGATTTGGAGAGCAAGAAGGCCTCCTGAGGGCATATTTTATTAGTTCTTTATCTTTATTTTTTTCATAGCCAAATACCTATTGACTTTCTGTCTGTGCTTCAGATCACAAGTGTGCCTCCCCATTTCTTTTGATTATAGTCAACAGATATAAATACCTGTGTGAGAAAGTATCTCAATGTTTGTTGTTTGTTTGTTTCCCTGCCCTCCTCAATCTCAAGATAAAAAGCAAGATGAAGAAAGGATTTTTAAAGAGAAGGAATAAGAGAAGAAATTCATATCCCAATCTGCTCAAGAAGAAGGACTAGGAGATTTATGTGATTTTCAACCTTTCCTCTTCAGGATGGGAAAGAACAGGATTGAGAAGGACAGGCAGTCACTACAGGGCTTGGTACTACATATACATAATATGGCAGAATTCCCTCTTCCTATGTGGAGGAGTGGAGATTTGTATTTCCATTGCTTTGGAATGATAGAATTTAGAGTTTTAGGAAAAAAGAGAAATTTATTAGGCATAGCCAACTTTGAGGTTTGCTTTAATTATTAGTCCTAAATTTTGAGTTAAAGATAAGAACTGTGGAAAGAGAAGGCTATGTCCTGCCAGGGGAATTCAAACAAAAGGGAAACACGGAAGCCTTAGAGGAATTGCCCTGAAATGTTGGTGTTGAACCACTTTGCAATCTGGAGTCCAGTTCCTTCTTCCAAGGTCTACTATGAGTGTTTTATCTATTTTCTTTATCTCTTTAGGGAATTTTTGACTCATTTGCATTTTGTGTATTTTTTCTTGAGTCAAAGTTTGTCCTGCATCTAATATATATGTTACTTTGAATATTACACGGGAGTTGAGGACAGTTGCTGAGCACATTTAAAAATAACGATATTGAATTTTGAATAATTGTATATCTTATTCGAATAACTCCAGGTGAGGGCAGCAATGACCCTTTTGGATTTAACTTGAAGATTAGATGATCCTTGAAAACCCACAATTCTAGGGAAGCACTGAATTAAGGCTTATGTGAATGATCTCCAGACTTTTTAAATCTTGAATTCTTACTAATTACTATTTTTACCTTTGTGGATATTCTAGATTTCTGGGTTAGGTTTAGATAAATGCCTGGATAAAAAAAAAAAAGTAAGAAAGAATTTTGCATATTCAGCGGACAGAAAGTCTACATGCCTTCATTAAGCCCCTATTATGTGCTAAATTGTGCTTGGTGCTGGAGGAACAAAGAAAAGATTATAATCCAATGGAGGAGATAACATGAAAATAGCTATGTATGAAGAAGCTATATATAGGATGAGGAAGAAATAATCAACAGAAGGGAAAGCACCAGAATTAAAAAGATTTGGGAAAGGTTTCCTGTAAAAGGTAGGGTTTTTGTTGGGACTTATTCTTTGTTCTCCCTTCTTTAAGAGGACCTCAACATCAGGGAAGTGGTGCCATGACAGGAAAATGAATTGGATTCAACTAAGGAGAGAACTTAAAGGAATTCAAAGAAGCCTGAAGATGGAGATAAAGAAGAAAAGCATTCCAGGCATGGAGGACAACAGACAAATTCCTGTACCCAAGAGATGAAGTGTTTTATTCATGGAACAGCAAGAAGACCAATGTCACTGAATTCAAAAGAACTTAGAGATTGAGATGGGAAGAGAGTGATAAAGTATAAGAATGCAAAGGGAGAGAAGTAGATTACAAAAAACTTTGAATGTCAATTTTGTATTTGATTCTGAAGATAATAGGGAGTAGTGAAGTTTATTGACTATAAAGGTTACATGGTTAGACCAGCATTTTAGAAAAAAAAATCATTTCAGCAGTTTAGTAAAGAAAGGACTACATTGGGTGGGATGGAAAAAGATCTGGGGCAAGAAGATCAGTGAGCAGGCTATTTAATAGTCTAAATCTGGCATGATGAAAGCCCTGCACCAGGGTGATGGCAGTATCAAAAGAGAGATAAGAGTTTATTCCAGAAATATTGCAAAGGATAAATTAGCAGGCCTTGGTAATAGATTGGATATGGAGGAAGATGATCATATACTGAGGAATAGAGGAGGATATCTACATTGTAAACCTTGGGAAATGGGAAGATAGTGGTGATCTCAGTATTAAAAGATAAGTTTTGGAGATGAGAGCTAAAGAAGGAAAGATAATGAGTTTACTTTTAGATATATTGAATTTAAGATGTGTTTTGGACATCCAATAGACAGTAAGCAGAGGGTGAAGAAGAGTTGTGGTTTTGTTGGATATAAGCCTATAATAATCTTTCTGAGGGAGCGAAACAGGGATGTGATCTATCGTTTTGTACTCTGATTAGTGGATTACATACCTTTTAGATCATGACCTAGCTCCAAATTTGGTACCATTGGTTTATACTTACAGGAACAAAGTCATTTGATGCTATGGTAATTTTTAAGTTCAATTAATTCCAAAACCCAGCAAATTGTTATAATATTATGCATTCACTTTGTTTAATGTGGGATTATAATTATATATTATCAGCAACTAAGAACAAAGCATACATCTATGAGGAAATGTGGATGACATTCCTTTCTATTCAGATCCTCTTTCATCACAAAGGGCATGAAATTCCACAAAATTATAATTCTTATTGGGATTTTTAAATAATTAACAATCAATAGCAATCTAAGGTATTGACCTTAAAAATCTATCTGACAGTACTTCTTTTATGTTAATGGATTCCATATATTAATATATGCTTAATATATAGAATTAATCTATATCCTGAATAATCCATAACACATAAAGTGTAAACATTTTAAATCTCTGTTTCTGGGATTATTAAAGTCAAGTTTCAAGTTATGTTTAATATATACAAAAGTATAGGTGTGCATCTATATATTTATCTAAACATGGATTGTATTGACAGCTAGCATTAATGTAGCATTGTAAGATGTATAATGATCTTTACAAATATTATCTCATTTGATCCTCACAGAAAACCTAAGAGTTAAATGTGATTATTATTTTCAAATTTACAAATTAAATTTAAAATATTGAATCACGTGATCCTCATAACAATCCTATTATTGTTGTTCCCATATTATTATTATTATTATTATCACCATTTTACAGTTGAGGAAATGGAGTCAGAGGTTAAGTGATTTGCCCAGAGTCACATACTGAATATCTGACATAACATTTGAACCCAGACCCTTCTAATTCCAAATTCAATGTTCTCTTTTTAATCATTATTTGGGTAATGAATTATAATATTTTGATATTTCAGTGTGTCCAGAATCACAATAATATGGTTCTCCTACCATTGTAAATAAAAACTCATTCATATCTCTTCATCCCATTTGCTTCTGCCTGTCCCCATCTTTTCTTAAGTAACTTACAGGGGATCTATCTTAATTAAGCAACTACTATGTCTCAAGCATGTGTATATGTTAGAGACAAGTTCATATAGGGAGCCAGCTTTGGGGTTCAAGTTCCATTCCTTAGAAATACAGAATTTTGACACCGGGCAAATCATTTAACCAATGTTCTCAGAGCATCTTTCTAAGCCTATAAGCTGTAAAACTGGTGCCAATTTACATTGCTAGAAGGAGTTTCTCCAATGAGTAGTTCATATAACAATAAGATCACTGGAAAAATAATGTTCCAGCAACAGTAATGTTTCTAATATTTCATGGCTATCCACCCAGTAATCAGTGTATCTATCTCTTATTATTTGAAATTACCATGTAACAACTCACTCTATTTACAGTAACATGTCTTGGTGATGGCTTTATTACATGCAAATCATTTTTGATACTAAGTTTCAGCTCACTTATACCCACCTATCTTGGAGCTTGGAGGTTTCCCATAGCATCATCTGAAACTGATTATTCTGAAATAGTTCCAGATCTTAAGCTAAAAATAAAAAAGCATCACTGGACAATATATTAATATATTTAAGACTTATAGCTAGGTTTTGCTTCAATATGAGAGAGAAAATCTCCTAAACATTTATCTGCCTCCAAATGGTATGCTCTACCATCAAAGGTAAGGAATTAACCATTATTGGAGTTTTTGAAGAAAAGCTGGATAGCCCTTTGTGAAGGATATTATGGACAATATGCTGTAAAGGAGTTTCTTCTTCTAAAGACTAAGTGGCTTTCAAGATTCCTTCTAACATGGAAAAGGGACCCTATGCTTTTCTACATGTATACAAATTACTATTCCTGAGACTAAGATTTTCACTTTTGCTTTCAAATCTCCTTTTCTAGAAAGGGAATGGCAGAGTAGAAAGAGCACTATATTTGTAGTCAGGAAGATTTGAGTTTAAATGCAGCCTCAGACATTTACTAACTTAACCCTAAATTGGTCATTAACCTTTATCTGTCTCAGTTTTGTAAAGATCTTATTACAGTCCCTATTTCATATTGGGCACTTAATAAATGCATATTTCCTTCCTTCTTATTCTCATTCTTAATTGATTTTGCTATGATTGCCAGGCATAAGTTTTTCCAAGTCTTTCACATTTAAGACTCACCTGCAGATCCTCTTCTTTTTCTTTTCCTTTTTTATTTAGACTTCAGTAAGTGTTTTAAAAAAGATAGATCTGAAATTTATTCATCTCCATCTGCAACCAGAGCCAAAGCATTGATAGCTTTAATTATTTTCTGGGGCAACTATTGCAGTCACCTATTCCTTGGCTACCACCACTTTGTTATTTTCCTTAGTCAGCCATTAAAGGAAGCGAACAGGGGATAATGAGGAGGAAAATCTGAGTCCAGGGCACAGAATGTTTGAGCATTTGAGGGTATGCCAGCTGATATATAGCTAGCTATATGGCTCTCTCTATATTCAAGTGAGCCAGGATGTGAGCAAAAAGAATTGATTTCAAATCTACCTGAATTTGTTACCCAGTTATCACTTACCTGAGACTCAAGATAAGACCAAGTCCTTTTGAATATTACCACTGAATTTTTATTTTGAAAGAGAAAATATTTGTGAAAGAGGCCTGAGATAGGAAGAGATCAGCAAACACAAATGACCCTTGTCTTTTACTATGCTAAGTTCACTTTTCTTTTCATCCCAACTTGGTTTTCTGGATTGCATTTTTACCTTTCTTTGTATCTCTAACACTTAGGACAGAACTTGGCTTAATAAATGCTTGCTTACTAATTGACTGACCTCTATCCTGCTCTGTTTATGCATCTTGATAAAACAAAATGTCACCCAAACATGAGTCTCTAGGTCCCTTCTTATAAACCTCAGCTTGACTATGGTTTCCTAAAAAGTGAAATTTTTGACCAAGTAAAAGAATCCAGAAATAATCTGATAATATAAAAGGAATATACCCCCACATTCATTCAATACCATGCATTACTGTGATGCAGGGAGAACATTCATCTATTTGGCTGTTATATTTGTTGACTTAGATTGGACTTGTAGCCTATGAAAACTTTCAGATTTTTGAATGTGAATACTAGTCATGTCCCACCACCATCCTGTACTTGGGAAGCTCATTAGGTCATTGGACCCTAAATTTAGAGTTGGAATGGACTTCAGAACTATATAGTACAACTCTCTTATCCTACAAATGAGGAATCTGGAGACCAGGAAAAATTAAATAACTTGTCCAATACCACACAGGTCATAAGCAACAAAGATAAGATTTAAATACATATCTGAATCCAGCACATTTTCTACTACATTTTACATATGACTCTTGTAAATAATGAAGTGTTTAATAATAAGAAGACAAAGTAATTATTATATAGTGCTTTTAAATTAAAATAATCTTTGTGAATATTACATTTGGTCTTCCAAACAAACCCAAGAGATAAGTGCTATTTTTCCCCAATTTATAAATAAGGAAACTGAGAGGATTTACGACTTGCCTAACATTATAAAGATAGTAAGTATCTGAGACATGATTCTTATCCACTCTGACATCTAGGTACAGTGAGCTATGTCTAGGAAAATTCCAGGCAAGAGAAACAGGCATGGAGAGGAGAATAAGTATAATTTTTGGAAATGATTTTAAAGGATTGTATTCTTTGAATCAAAAGAATGAGAAATGAAAATAAAATTGTGAGAATGAAACAAAATTGTGTCATTCCTTGAAAGCCATGTGAAAAAGCTTAACCTCTATGTTAAAGTCAATAAAGAGCCCTGTTAGGGTCTTGATCTCAAGGACATAACAAAAGAATCTCCTTAGAAAGACTACCCCATTTGTTTGCAGAAAAATTAGATATGGTGGTAGAAAAAGCTATAATATTTTTACAAGTCATCTATATTTGAGGAGTAAAGGCCTAGACCCTGATAATCTACTAACTTCTTCCCTACCACTTTCAGACCTGTTCATATTTCACTGATCCTTAAAAAATATTCACTAGGCCAGGTCTTACATCCTTTCAAAATATCAATCCATATATTAGCTTCCCTTTCTTAACCAAACTCCTAGAAAAAATGATCTGCAACCAAGTCCCAAATGGTGTAAATAATGAATCCCATGAAGTAGTCACCTGTATTTGAATTGACATTATTCAAAGTAATAATTTTGTAAAACATGATAATTGCTCCCAGTCTAATGTAAATATTCAAGAAGGTTGAATAATGAGAATAGTTTATGGGACTGATTATTCATACTAGTAAAGAGTAACTCTATAGTAGAACTTTCCACTTCCCCTCCCCAACTCTTTCCAATCGGGCTTTCAATCTCATCACTTAACTGAAAATATTCTACCCAGAGTAGCTAATAATCTTTTACTTGACAAATATGATGGTCTTTTTTTCAGTTCTTATTCTTGATCTATCTGCTACATTTGACATTGTAGCCTCACCTGTAGCCTCACCTGCTGCCTGGGCTTTCAACACACTATTGTATCCTGATAATACACTCCTTTTCAGTTTCCTTTGCTTACTCATTATCCATACCATATCTCCCAACGCTGTGTGTTCCCAAGACTCTCTTCTGGACCTCCTATTAATATGTTTCTATATTTATTTTCTAGACAAATAATCAGTTCTAATTGGATTAATTTTCATCTCAAGGTAAATGATTTAAGATCTACTTGTCCAGTCGGATGGCACAGAGAAATTTAAAACTTAACATGCCCAAAATAAACTCAATATCACACCCCACATTATAACTTTTTCAAACTTCCCTATTTCTCTCACAGATACTACTATGTGTCAAGTATTCCCAAGTTTCTATTATAATCAGATCTTCACTTTCACTCATACCATATATCCAGTTAATTAGCACATTTGCCATTTTCACCTCTAGAATACCTCTTTCATCTGACCCCTTCTCCCTACCCATACAATTATGACCTTAGTTCAGCCTCTCATCAATGCTTTGATTGCAACAACATCCTAATTCCACACTCTAGCCCATCTTCCCCAATGCTGCAAAAAATGATTTCCCTTAAAAAACAGATCTGACCATGCCATTTCCCCACTCAATAAGTTCTAGTAGTACCCTAAAACAAAAATCAAACTAATCTGTTTAGCTTTTAAAGTACCACACAACTTCAAGGTCCAACCTATCTTTTTGGCCTCATAGAATATTATTCTTCTTTTTTGCTTTCTACAATCCAATCTAGCCAACATTACACTTCATTTCCCATCTTTGAGATTTTGCACTGACTTCCCTTTTCCATCATCCTATCCCATCTGTGAAATGCATACTTCTATCACTTTGAGTGAATGCGTGCAGCTTGAACACATGAAACTGTTGCTGATCCCCACTACTGCCAGTGTCCTAATTCTCTACCTACTAATATTTTGAATTAGTTGGTATTTATTCTCTTTATATTTATTCCACACATATACTTATGTGTGTACTTGCTGTTCTACTATTAGGATGTAAATTCTTTACAAATTGGAATTATTTAATTCATTGTATTTGTATACCCAGTGCATGTCATATAGCAGGTGTTTAATAAAACTTGGCAGCTGTTAATAGTCTACATAGAAAAAGGGCAGCAAGAATGAAGAGAAAAAGCCATTTAGCAAAGTGGAAATAACTGAACTTTGAGTGAGATGACTCATTTCTCAATTTTGATTCTATCATGTGTCAAGTCAACAAGTATTTATTAAGTGCTAAACACTGGAAATACAAATATAAACATGGTCTTTTCCCTCAAGGATCTAATATTCTAATAAGGAAAGACTACACATAAAATAAAGCTAAAAAGAATAGAGATGAAGAGTTAGAGATATCCAATTTAAGGGTATGGTATAGAAGTACAGGGTTAAATGACTTGCCCAAACTCACACAGTTAATAAGTATATGAGGCTAGAGTTGAATTAAAAAAAACATGTCTTCCTCACGAGGTTTGGCACTCTATCTACTATGTCACCTAGCTCCCTTAACTTTTATCTAGATCATAAAATATAAATATACCCATTTTTATTAAATAAAGAACACACACATACTTATATTGCTTTTTATTTATTTTGTCTTTAAAATGGTAGCAGAGGCTGACTAGCTAGTACAATGCCACACTTGGAATGGAGATATACAAGTTCTGATCCTGACAACATTATAAATGATCATCTTAGTTTTGTTTTCTTTATTGTTGTTGTGTCAGTTTCTCTGTGGTATATAATACTGAGGAGAATCACTATATGTTTAGAAAGGTTGCAACATAATGAAGGTTAAAGGGAACCTCAGAAACAAATTGAGATTAGAAGTGGTTATTTGAATCTTCTACTAATATTTAGGCAAGAAATCAGACTTCTCCTTTATGTTTAAACCAGAATTACCTGAATGGCTTATAAACTCAATGATGTTTACAAGTGGCTTCAGAGAAGATAAATCTTCTAAATATTTTATTCTCTAGCAAATGATGTTAGGGGATAAGGGGAGATGTTTCCTTATGTCCTTATGTCTCTATTTTTCAAAGGATGGCATTACTAATGTATTTACTAAAGTGAAGTCATTATTTCCAGCTTCCTTTCCAGAGCTTCTCTGACAATGGCTTCCCTCTCACATAAGACTGGACTAACACATTTTACAGAATCAGAGATGGCAGGGTCTTGGCAGTGCTATTACCTATTGTGGAAACTACTTCCTGGGATGCCATGATATACCTGAGCTCATTTCACAAAAATACACACAAAGTGTAAAAACTGCTTGGATATTTGAGATAACCACATATTTCAGAGAAGAATCTAAATGTTTTAATTTCTAAAAATCCTAGAATGTATGGAAGCTACACTTCCTTTCCCTTCAATTCTCTTATACAAAAAAGAAGAGATATGAAAGATATCCTTCTGTGGGTGGCTTTCAGTAGACTTTGACCCGGAGAATTAAACTCAATGACAACTAAGCTACAAGTTGCAAATACAAAAGCAAAGAAATCAATGTAGACCACATTGAGAAAGAGTAAGGGGTAGTGGATATAGATCTAGACTTGGCATCTTATCTATGTTACCTTGAGCAAGCCATTATTTTTTTTCTTTTTTCCATCTGTAAAATGAAGGATTTGAGGTCAATTGCCTCTTCCAAATAAACTCCAAATAAATAATTAATATATTGTCTTAGGCAGAAATAAAAATGATTGTTCTATAGAAGTGAAGGTCCAGTTGAAATTAAGTACACATTGTACTGCTTGTAACAGACTTGTTTGGTTATCCTATTTGTTCCAGCAATGTAGTAGAGGAAGAGTAGGAAGAGAGAAAGTCAATGGTTATCCAGAGTTGGCATTTTCCAAGGTGTAATTAGCAAGATTATAAGAGAGACAAGAATTTAAAAACAAAAGTGAATGTGAAGTTTAATGGGTAAACCCTAGAGCCATGACTGTGTAAGATGAAAATGAAGTCATAACAAGATTAATAGAGATAATAATGGAGACAAATTAGGGAGAGAGAGAGAAATGGAGCTTATGATCTGATAGAGGAATACAAAATTTAAAATCAGGGAGGTCCAGAAGACCTGTGTTAGTACAAAATAATGCATGACTATCTATATGGTACAACTTAATTTGAATGAAAACATAAGTAACTAAAGGTGAAGAAGTTGATGAAAAGAGAGGGTAGGGTATTTGAGGGAATTTGCATATTGGTTTTCTTAAACATAAGAGAAGTGATTAGGGATAAGAAGAAGACCCACATGATCTCACATTTGGGATGACTTCTGTGTGTGTGTGTGTGTGTGTGTGTGTGTGTGTGTGTGTGCCACCAAATAGAAAAGGTGAATTAGAAACATAAAGATTTTAAACACCCATTTTAGAAAAAGAAATAGAACAAACTATTGATCAAATCCCTAAGAAAAAATCTCCAGGGCCAGATGGATTTACATGTGAATTCTATCAAACACTCAAAGAACAATTAATTCTAATAATATAAAAATTATTTGAAAAAATAGGGAAAGAAGGAATCTTACCAAATTTCTTTTATGACACAGATATGGTGCTGGTAGCTAAACCAGATAGGGTAAAAACAGAGAAAGAAAATTATTGAGCAATTTCCATAATGAATATTAATGCAAAAATCTTAAATAAAATATTAGCAATGAGATTACAGAAAGTCATCCCCAGAATAATACACTATGACCAAGTAGGATTTATATCAGGAATTGAGGGCTGGTTCAATATTAGGAAAATTATCAGCATAATAAAGTATGTCAATAACCAATCTAACAAAAATCATAGGAATATTTCAATAGATGTAGAAAAGGTATTTGATAAAATCCAACACCCATTCCTATTAAAAACACTAGAAAGTATAGGAATAAAGGGACTTTAAAAAAATGATCAGTAGAAATTATTTAAAAGCATCAACAAGAATCATATGTAATTGGGACAAACTAGAACCATTCCCACTAAGATCAGGAGTGAAACAAGGCTGCCCACTATCACCATTACTATTCAATATTGTATTAGAAATGTTAGCTTTGGCAGTAAGAGAAGAAAAAAAGATTAAAGAAATTAGAGTAGGTCATGAGGAAACCAAATTATCACTCTTTGCAGCTGATATGATAATATACTTAGAGAACCCTAGAGACTCAACTAAAAACTACTAGAAACAATTCACAATTTTAGCAAAGTTGCAGGATACAAAAAAAATCCACATAAATCATCAGCATTTTTATATATTACCAACAAAGTTTAGCAGGAAGAGATATAAAAAGAAATCCCATTCAAAATAACTGTTGATAATATAAAAAATTTGAGAATCTATCTGCCAAGGGAAAGTCAGGAACTATAAGAACAAAACTACAAAACACTTTCCACACAAATAAAGTCAGACCTAATCAGTTGGAAAAATATCAAGTGCTCATGGGTAGGCCAAGCAAATACAATAAAAATGGCAATACTACCTAAATTAATCTACTTATTTAGTGCCATACCAATCAAACTCCCAAGAAATTATTTTACAGATCTAGAAAAAATTATAACAAAATTCATCTGGAAAAACAAAAGGTCAAGAATTTCAAGGGAATTAATGAAAAAAAAAGTGCTGATGAACGTGGCCTAACTGTAACAGATCTAAAACTGTATTATAAAGCATTGGTGATTAAAACCATTTGGTACTGGCTAGGAAATAGAGTAGCAGTGGTCATCAAAACCATTTGGTGCTAGCTAAGAAATAGTCAATCAGTAAAATAGTATAGGATCACAGGACAAAATAGGCAATAACTATAGCAATCTAGTGTTTGACAAACTCAAAGACCCCAGCTTTTGGGATAAGTACTCAGTATTTATCAAAGAGTGCTGGGAAAATTGGAAACTAGTATGGAAGAAATTAAGGCTTGACCTACACCTAACACTGCATACCAAGATAAGATATAAATGGGTTCATGATTTAGACATAAAGAGTGACATTATAAGCAAATTAGAGTAACATAGGTTAGTTTACCTCTCAGACCTGTGGAGAAGGAAGGAATTTGTCTCTAAAGAAGAACTGGAAGCCATAATTGAACACCAGATAGATAACTGATTATATTAAGTTAAAAAGGTTTTGTACAAACAAAACTAATACAGACAAGATCAGAAGGCAAGCAATAAATTGGGAAATCATTTTACATTTAAGGGTTCTAAAATATATAGAGAATTGACTCATTATAAGAATTCAAGTCATTTGTCCAATTGAGAAAGGGTCAAGGGATATGAGCAGACAATTTTAAGATAAAGAAATTGAAACTATTTGTAGTCATATGAAAAGGTGCATCACAATTGATCAGAGAAATGCAAATTAAGACAACTCTGAGGTTCCACTACACACCTATCAGATTGACTAAGAGGACAGGAAAAGATAATGATGAATGTTGGAGGGGATGTGGGAAAACTAGGACACTGATACATTGTTGGTGGTACTGTGAATGGATCCAACCATTCTGGAGAGCAATTTGGAACTATGCTCAAAAAGTTATCAAACTGTGCATACACTTTGACCCAGTAGTGTTTCTATCAGGCTTATATCCCAAAGACATCTTAGAGGAGGGAAAGGGACCCACATGTGCAAGAATGTTTGTGGCAGCCCTTTTGTTGTAGCTAGAAACTGGAAACCGAAAGGATGCCCATCAGTTGGAGAATGGCTGAATGAGTTGTAGTATAATGAATGTTATGGAGTATTGTTGTTCTGTGGGAAATGACTGGCAGGATGATTTTGGAGAGACATGGAAAGCCTTACATGAACTGATGCTGAGTGAAATGAGCAGAACCAAATCATTGTATATGGCAACAACAAGACTATATGATGATCAATTCTGATGGACGTGGCTCTCTTCAACAACTAGATGATTCAAACGAGTTCCAATTGTTCAGTGATGAAGAAAGCCATCTCCACCCAAAGAGAGGCCTGGGGGATCTGAGTGTGGAGAACAACATAGAATTTTCATGCTTTCTGTTGATGTTTGCTTGCATTTTGTTCTCATTAAGTTTTTCCTTTCTAGATTTGATTTTTCCTGTGCAGCAAGATAACTGTATAAATATGTATACATATATTGAATTTATCATATATATTAACATAGTTAATACATATTGGACTACCTGCCATCTAGGGGTGAGGGGAAAGGAGGGAAAATTTGGAACAGAAATTTTTGCAAGTGTCAATGTTGAAAAATTACCCATTCGTATGTTTTGCAAACAAACAGCTTTAATAATAAAAAATAAATATAGAGAACAGTAGTTAATAGTTTCTAACCATATGTTATAGAGTGAGAGAGAGAATCAAGAGTTTGTAGTACCTAATGTTCTGAGCTACAATGATGATTGAGCATGACATCAATGAAAGGAAACAGGATGTCAGCTTTCAAAACTGACAACCCTAAACACGGGTAGTGCTAGAACTGGAAGAAAAGCGACTGAACATGGTTTGATATTCATTTCATGATGAAGAATTAGTTCCCAGAACTTGAGGTAAAATATTCAAATGGGCTAATGTGAAAAACCTGATTGTTGCCTAACACGTTCAGTCTCTACCAAATAAAGTTTTCCTAAAGAGTAAGTAAGGCTATTTTATGGGTGAGTTCATCCCATTCACATTTATAGTTACAACTACTAAATAAATAGCAAAAATAACCTTACTTAAAATGGATAAGTCAGGAAACTACATTTTGTTAAAAGATACTATTTTTATAATAGTATATTATAATATATAATATATAATAAAGTAACATCAACATATGAGTTCCAGGAGGAAAAAAAGCAGTTAAACTATACTAGTTGAAAACATCAACTTTCTCTTCTTAGAAATGGATAATTATAAGCATAAATAAAGTAGAATGAAGTTAAGGACATTAATAGAAATTTTTTAAAAAGTTAGATATGATAGCATCTCTGCAGAAAATTGAATGATAAGAGAAAGGAATATACCTTTTTCTCAGTTGTATATGGCAGTTTACAAGCATAAAATCCTCACAACCAATACAGAAAAGCAGAAATATTAAGTGTATCCTTTTCAGACAATATTGTAATAAGCATCATATTCAATAAAGATCCATTGAAACATTAATTAATTGGAAACTAAATAATCTAATCCTAAAGAATGAGTAAGTCAGAGCAAATCATAGAAACAAGAAGTAATTTCATTAAACGAAATGACAACAATGAGACAGTATTCCAAAATCTATGGGATGTAGCCAAACTAGTACTTCTGGAAAAAATTTTACATCAGGAAAATAGAGAAGGAAAAGATCAATGAAGTGGGCAAGCAATGTTAAAAAAACTAGAGAGAGAACAAATTAAAAATATCCAACTACATATCAAATTAGAAATCCTGTAAATCAAGGAAAGGTTAATAAAATTGAAAGGAAGAAAACTATTGAATACATGAAACTAGGAGTTGATTTTGTGGAAAACTAAAATATGTGTTATTTATATAATATATATATATATATATATATATTCATCATATAAATATAGAATTATATATGTAACATGGTATATGTATAATAAAATATGAAAACATTGATTAATTTGATTCTAATAAAGAAGAAAATCAAATTACTAGCATCAAAAATGAAGTGAACTCACTACCAACAAATTAAAGTAATAATTAGAAGCTATTTTGCCCAATTATATGCCAATGGATCTAACAATCTAAGTGAAATGAATACATATATACAAAATATGAATTGCTCAGATTATCAGAAGAAGAAATAGAATACTTAAATAACCATATAAAAGATATTGAACAAGACATTAATTAGATCCCTAAGAAAAAAATCCTAGGACCAGGTAAATTGACAAGTGAATTTTACCAACCATTTAAAGTAAAGAACATTTCATTCCAATATTATATGAACTATTTGGGAAACTGACAGAGACCATCTGAATTCCTTTTACAATATAAGTATTTTGTTGATACCCAAATCAGAAAGAGCAAAAACAAAAAACAAAAACGAAGTTACAGATCATTTTACTAATGAATAATGATGCAAAATTTTAAATAAAATACTAACAAGGAAATTGCAGCAATGTATCACAAAGATCATACTCAGGTAGGATTTAGGCCTGAAATGCAGGACTAGT
Organism: Myrmecobius fasciatus; assembly: GCA_023553655.1. Lineage (NCBI taxonomy): Eukaryota > Metazoa > Chordata > Mammalia > Dasyuromorphia > Myrmecobiidae > Myrmecobius > Myrmecobius fasciatus. Next base: position 437,783 of record JAJPUD010001081.1, on the reverse strand, counting down.
TCAATACTGGAAAAACTATTAGCATAATTGATCATATCAATAACAATTGTCACAAAAAATAATAGTTATATCAATAGTTACAGAAAAAATATTTTACAATATACAAAATACACATTGACCTTAAAAACACTAGGAAACATAGGAATAAATGAAGCTTTTCTTAAAATGATGAGTAATATTTACTTAAAACAATCAGCAAATATTTTTGTTATGCATATAAGCTAGAAGTCTTCTTGATAAAACCAAGAGTGAAGTAAGAATGCCCATTATCAAATCCTTTCAATATCGTACCAAAAGTGCTGGCTATAGCTTTAAGACAAGAAAAAGAAACTGGAAGAAATGGAATAAGCAATGAGGAAACACAATTATTACTCTTTGCATATAATATGATGGTAGTTAACTTCATCAAAGTTGTAATTATAAAAAGAAACACATATGAATCATCAGAATTTCTGTATGTTGCCAAGAAAATCCAGCAACAAGAGATGGAAAGAGAAATTCCATTTAAAATAAATGCAGACAATATAAAATACTTGGTAATTCAAATAACCCAGCAACTTTATGAAAACAATTATAAAACACTTTTTACACAAATGAAGCCAGATGAAAATAATTGGAGATATACTGTGTTCATTGGTAAGCCAAGCCAATATAATAAAAATGACAATTCTACCTAAATTATTTTTTTAATTCAGTGCCCTATCAAACTTCCAAAAATTATTTTATATAGGCAGATAAAATAATAAAATATATCTGGAGGGACAAAAGATCAAAAATATCATGGAGTTTTGATGAAAAACTATAAAAGAAAGGGGCCTACATAATTATATTATGTAGTATTATATATTATATAAAATTGCATTATGAAACAATAAGCATTAAGCAATCTTCTCCCAGCTCATAAATGGAGCAGGGGAATCAGTGGAATAGATTAATTATATAATACACAATAGGAAATAACTAAGGTAATCTGTTGTTTGATAAACCTGAAGGTTCAAAATTTATTTTTTTTGTTTGTTTTGGTCTGTGTTTTCTTTTGAAACCTGACCAATATGGACATGTGTTTTGTAGGACTGCATATGTAAATGTATAACAAATTGTTTGCTTTCAAATGTTTTACATGTTTGTCCATGTATAACCTGTAATTGATTTCTTACAATCCAACAAAGACTGGGGGGAGGAAGAGATGAATAAGAATTTAGACCTCAAAACTTTTTTTGAAAAGTGAAAAATTGTTTTAACGTGTAATTTGGAAAAAAACAAAGTGTTATATGTTTTTAAGATTGCCTTCTCAAGGAAAGGTGAAGGGAGGAAGATAGGGAGAGAATTTTAAACTCAAAATTAAAAAAAAAACAAATGTTTAAAAAAGTTATGTTTTTCATGTATTGGATTACTTGCTCTCTAGTGAAGGGATTAGGGGAATGAAGGAAGAAAAAATTTGGAACACAAGGTTTTGCAAGGGTGAATGCTGAAACTATCTTTGCATATATTTTTTCAATGAATTTTTTATTAAAGTTTTTTATTTACAAAACATATGCATCAGCAATTTTTCAACATTGACCTCTGTAAAACCTTCTGTTCCAAATTTTGCCCTCCTTCCCCCCACCCTCTTCCCTAGATGGCAGGTAGTCCAATACATGTGAAATATGTCACAATATCTGTTAAATCCAATATATGTATGCATAGTTATATAGTTATCTTGCTGCACAAGAAAAATTGGATCAAGAAGGAAAAAAAAACTAAGAAAGAAAACAAAATGCAAGCAAACAACAACAGAAAGAGTGAAAATGCTATGTGGTGGTCCACCATTGTCTCTGGTGTAGGTGGCTCTCTTTTCATTACTGAATAATTGGAACTGGTTTGAATTATCTCATTGTTGAAGAAAACCATGTCCATCAGAACTGATCATCATACAGTCTTGTTTTGCCATATATAATGATCTCCTGGTTCTGCTCATTTCACTTAGCATCAGTTCATGTAAGTCTCTCTTTGAAATCATCCATGTTGGTCGTTTCTTACAGAACAACAATATTCCATAATATTCATATATCATAATGTATTTAGCCATTGTCCAATTGATTGGCATCCATTCAGTTTCAAGTTTCCAGCCGTTACAAAAAGGGCTGCCACAAACATTTTTGCACATGTGTGTCCCTTTTCCTCCTTTAAGATTTCATCTGAAAATTGTCTGCTCATATCCCCTGACCCTTTATCCACTGGAAAATGGCTTAAATTCTTATAATTTTGAGTCAATTCTCTATATATTTTAGAAATGAGGGCTTTATCAGAACCGTTAAATGTAAAAATGTTTTCCCAATTTATTCCTTCCCTTCTGATTTTGTCTGCATTAGTTTTGTTTGTACAAAAACTTTTAACTTAATATAGTCAAACTTATCTATCTGGTGTTCAATTATGAATTCCAGTTCTTTGGATCTAATTGCCTTTTTTCTTCACAGATCTGAGAGGTAAACTATCCAATGTTCCTCTAATATAATATCACTCCTTATATCTAAAACATGAACCCATTTTGATCTTTCTTGGTATGTGGTGTTACATGTAACTCAAGCCCTAATTTCTTCCATACTACTTTCCAATTTTCCCAGCAGTTTTTGTCAAATACTGAGTTCTTATCCCAAAAGCTAGGTTCTTTGTGTTTGTCAAACACTAGATTGTAATATTCATTGCCTATTTTGTCCTGGGATCTTATCATATTCCACTGATCAATTACTCTATTTTTAGCCATCTTTGCATATATTAAAAAAAAGAAAAACTACATATTTTGAGAAAAAAGAAGGGGAAATAAACATTTTTAAATGGCTACAATGTGCCAGTCATTTTTCTAAGCCTGAGAAAATAAAAAAGAAGCAAAATATAGTTTTTGCCCTAAAGCAACCTCACAATGGAGAAGACAACAAGCAAATAAATATTTTAAAAACAATCTACATACAGGATAAATAGTAAATAATTAAAAGAGAGAAGGCATTTTTATTAAGATGGGTCAGGAAAGCCTCCTGATAAAAGATGAGATTATAGTTGGGATTTAAAGGTAGGGAATTCAGTAGGTAGAGATGAAAAAGAAGGGCATTCCAGGCATGGAAAATAGGCAAAGCAAATGCCTATATGTAAATATAAACATATTTATATTTGATGTTTATTATTGTATTTCTATAAACATTTATATATCTGAGGAGAAGCAGAACAAATAAATTACCTCTTCCATGTGAAAAACCTTCAGATACTTGAAGATGGTTTTCATGTGTCCCTTAGACTCCCAGTCCTTAGTCTGCTTTTCTCTGTGCTAAATTTCTCTCATTCTTCCAATTAATCCTTATTTTATATGATAATGTATGTTGTCTTTAAAAAAAACTTGTTATTCTATAAATGGTAAATGTTTTTATTATCATCATAATTACTATTACATATTATAATCACCAGGCCTATCAACTCCTGGACTCATCCCTGAACATATCCCTTCAAGTTATCATAAACCAGTGAAATATTACCTTTTGGGTATGGCTAATCAAATACTTCTCAATTCATTCATTTCTATCTGCTAGATTGCATCTTTCCTCTTGTCCACATAGTAGCTATGTTATCATTATAATCATCATTGTCTTTATATAATATAATAATATACTAAGTATTTCTTTTCTCTACAAAACTAGACGCTTGAACTAACTTTGCTTGAAAAACCATTGTAGTAAAATGAGCCTGGTATGACTTATTTTTAACAAAATCATACCAACTCTGGATTTGAACAATCACCTCTTCCTTTTACAAGTGTTGAAAAATCATACTTTCATAATATATTCTAGAATGTTGCCAATAATTGAGGGGAAGATTATCAATCCATACCATTTGCCCACTCCATCCTCTCCTCTCCTCTCCAAATGTTTTCCTTTCTCCAGTCATAGGACATATCTGTTGATTTTTATATTTCCAAGTGCAGAGAATAGGTCAATAATGACATGTTCTTTCAATATCCTGAGTTGTAGTCCATTTTTGTAGTGATTGGGACTTATTGAAGGCTTACTTAGGTCTCTCAAATTCTGTAACATTCTGATTCTGTAAATAAGGTCATAATAAATGTTTTGGAAGTATATTAAGGGATAAGTTTTCCAAAAAAGAAATGACTCTTGTATAGAATGGTTCACACTGGAAATTTATCACATTTTTGAATACTTTCTCTGTGACTCACCAGTATAGTTTTTAATAAGATCTGGGAGAAATTGAATATGAGTAATGCTGTGAGTCAGAGGTTATTAAATTATTTTTAAGAAAGTTGATATTAGATTGTAGAGTTTTGGAGACTTTTAATATTTTTAATACCTGATACTCCAAAATTACTGTGAGGAAGCTGTAGGCTTTGAAGAAAAGTTGACTGTATCACAATAAGATTATTATTATGAAACAAAAGATGGAAGATAGTTTAGGTATCTTAAAGAGACTTGGAACCATGGTCAGAGCTTATAGAGATTTATTCTACTAAGTTTAGTCACAAAATTAATATTCTGAGTAGAATTGCTTCTTAAAAGTGTTCTGAACATTTGGTATATGGTATTTCACATACTGATCTGGGTCATAATACTACTGTCTGAGGTTTAGTTTATGTTTTCTTTATAAAACTCAATGTCTTACTTCAAATAACTAAAAACAAAATGGTACATGCATAAATAGGTTTCATTGAAAATGTACATGTATATCTAAACTAACGGAATTAATTTATTAGTGATTTTTAATTGTAGTAGTGATTTTTGTTTTATTTGATTTTAAGTATCTTGATGAACTTCTGGGAGTGGACCTAAGATGGCAGAGAGCAGACAGGACTTTCTGTAACCCCATCCAACCTTCTCTCAAACCAACAGCAGATTAAGCCTTTACACTGGTTTTGAAGTCAAAGAATCCACAAATATCTGGAGTACAACACATTTCTAGAAGATAGCATGGATGAACCTCAGAACAGTTCTGTTTCAATTGGGCAGGGGGACAGTCTGCTGAACCCAGACCGCAGCACAGGAAGAACTGGGCAATGAGCTGGCATGGAAAGTCAGTGTTGTAGTATCCATGTGCCTGGTAATCTGTGAACCTCTTAGGCTACTCTGCCATGGTTTGCAAGCAAGTGGTTTGGTAGATTTGCCTTTTGTCAAAGGTAATTAGTAAACCACTGAGACCTGAAAGAACACCAGACCTAGCTGTGACTGTCTAGCACCAGCAGAACTGCCCCAAGGCAAATTAAAATAGCTGTCACTCCTTTGCATTGAACAGATCTCAAGCCTTAAAAAAATGAATAAAAAAAATCAAAAAGAACTCTCACCATAGAAAGCTTTTATGGAGAGAGAGAAGAGCAGACCTCAAATCCTGAGGTCCCTAAAAGTAAAGCAACTCCAGAAAAAGCCCCAAAGAGGAACCCCATGTCACAAAGATTGCATAAAGGATCTTAAGAGTCAGTTAAAAGAAATATGAGGAAATGAAATTAGATCATTGCAAAAAAAGAATGGAAAAAATGGGAAAAGTGCAATAAAAAAAATTAATTGGGCAGTTGCAAAGGGATTTTAAATATATTTTTGCATCCACTTTTATTTTTTTGGACCATACCTATGATTTCATTGTGTAAGACACTCTCAGTAAAGTGAAAGTATACACCAAAGTATATAGACAATTGTTTCAAAGGTTACAGACTTAAAGCTTCCTGAGTCCGAATTTAAAAGACTTGTTTAAGGCCACATATCTAGTTTATGTCAGTTGTGGGACTTGTAGCCAAGTATCTCTCACTCTTTGGTCCACTCTGCCATACTTCTGGTACTGCTGCTTGAACAATAATAAAGTCTAATAATTCTCTACTGGAGTATATGCAACTAAGTAGTAAAGTTGACAGTGTGAGTGTTCCAGGTCTGGAGTCAGAAAGACTCATCTTCCTCAGTTTTAAATACAGCCTCAAGCAGTTATTAACTGTGTGACCCTATGTATGTCATTTAATCCTGTTTTCCCAGTGTCTTCATCTATAAAATGAGCAGGAGAGGGAAAATGTAACTCCAAAATGAGATCACAGAGTCAGACATCACTGAAAATTGACTGAACAACTAGAAAGTGTACCAAATAGTTGTTATGGAGTCCAAACAAAGTAGAAATTGCAATTGCCTAGATAATATTGGGATCCTCTTTTTTTATTTGTTGTTGTTAATTTCATCCCTTCATATCATGAATTGATTTTCAGTCTGTAGCGATTTCAATTCAAGGCTCCATTCTTTCTCTTAAGGCAGTTAATAGGATAATGAAGTTTAAAATTTGTTTTTGGCTCAGAACTATAACTAGGAATTTTTGGAACCTGAGTTAAATTCAATTTAGTTGATCTCACTAGATATTAAGTTTTGCATCACTTCCAAGAGAGATAACAGGCTAAAGAATGAGAATAAGATAAATTTTCGGACTTGATTAATGTGTGAATTTGTTTGGAAGGTAGGGGGAAAATATACATTTTAAGTACCTACTATGTGCTAGACACTACTAGACATTTCATAAATATTATCTCATTTCACCTAATAGGTAAGTGCTATTTTTATCCTCAAATTACACATGAGGAAACTGAGGCAAATAGGTTTGCAGGTTATTATACTCATTTGTTGCAAGGGAGGGCTTATCTTTGGGGAAGTGAAGTTGTAGGCAAACAGTGTAGTAATAGTAATATAAAAAGAAAAGAGAAAAAGGCATTGATATTTTTTTTCTAAAGAGCAGAAGGAAACTCAAAAGGGGAAAATGTATTGCTATTGTGTTAAATTTAAAATATGTCTTTAAAAAACTACATTAGAGAATTTTATAGTTTTATATAAAATTGTCTTTTATACATCTTTGTATACATAAAGTTTCATTTTTTATGTTTTCTAAATTCAAAATAAAAAACTATATTAAAAAAGAAAGTAAGTTATGTGTTGAAGAGATGGTGGAACATATAGATCAATGTTTGAAGAGGTCAGGTGTTGGAATGGAGAAGACTGTGTGTCAGGTACTGAATTTACTGGGGAGGAAGTAGAGTGACCTGGGGGGTTATAAATGACAATATCAAGTATGGCACAAAGCATGGGGATGGCAGGTGGCTTAAGTCTTAAGGAAAATTTTGAAGATAAAGTGAAGTTTTGGAAGGAGAGGTGTTTGCTTAGTGATGGTTGCAGAGGGAGGATCTTAAATCAATATTAAAAAATAGAGTATGTCAACTCTTCCACTCTTCCCCATATGCAAAAGAAAGCAGGATTAGCTAACTTTGAAGAAGTCAAGAAATGTGTTTTCAAAAGGTGAGTTTTCAGTGAGTACCAGAAGATAAAAAAGATCTATGATAAAAGTGATCTCACTGAGGGTTCCAGAAAGCACAGTGGAAATGGGAGGCAAAAGAGAATCTGAAATGTGGAAGGTGAAGGCTAAGCTAGATGGGTATAAGAGTATGGAAAAAAGTTGCAGCTTAAAGAGATTTAACTTAGACAAATGGACAGATATGAACCAATGAAAATTCTCAGAAAGGAAGCAACAAATATGTAAAACAATCAATACAAAATTTTAAATGCCTACTATAAGAGAGGATTCTGGGAAGATGGCAGAGTAGGTCAGAAAATTCCAAGTTCTCCAGATTTCTCCCAGAAACATGGCAAAACGGCACCATAAGAGGAACATAGAGCTAAAAATAAATGAGAGTTGATGAAGAGCAGTGATCTTCCTTGAACAACCAAAGAAGATCTGAAGAAAGATCTTAGAGTGGAGGATTAGTCTTTGTGAAATATAAAAACCTCCAGGCTAGCTCCACAGAAACAGCAAGAGGCAAGGCTAGGAGCCAGCTGGGTTGGAAGATAGCTTTCATCCCAGTCACGAGAATTTTCACCTTCCAGACAGTGTGGAGAGTCAAACTTTTGAGAAGGGAGGTGATTGAGAGAATGTCTGCTAATCAGGGACAGAGGGCCTAGTTGTGCTGCCAGAACAAAGCCTTGGCCAAGAAGGAACCAGAGTATGACTTGTTAGTTAAGAAGTTGGGCAGGGTCACTGCTGGCTATGGGCATTTCAGAGAAATAGAGGAAAATGAGCATAGTACATTCTTACATAAATCACATGGATGTATATGTGTTATGTACATCTGATTATGGATATGTATGTATAATATACATATATGTATGTATATATAAATATATACACACGTGTGCAATTTATATGTATGCATGCACAGAGAGATATGTATGCTAAATTTTAGCTTCTGGTGGGGGGATGAAGAAGAAAGAAGGAAAAAATAAAGGAAAAATAACACAACAAAGAACAAAAGAAAAACTAAAAGAAAGCAAAGAAAATATGGATGAACACAATGTGTAGTATTTATTATATAGAATTTATTAAAATAGATATTTATTACTTTATATTTTGAATTTTCTCTTGTATTCTGCAGTGCACATGGGAACTTTTTTTCTTCCCCTACTTTGTTTTTAAGTTTAAAATAAATAAAAGAAAAAAGTGCCTTTTAGAATGATAGAAAAAGACAATGGAGATAGCTTCTACCTTCTGGAAGTTTGAATTTGCTTATGCTGCCTTTATTGATGATATTCACTCTTAACCCTTCAGACAGTTCTCCTGCCAAAGCACCCTGGGACAGTTTCTGCAATGGATTTAGTCCACCTTGGTGACAAGTGATGATGGCAGATTGAAGTCAGTAGTGGTTGGAAGCCCAGAACCATGTAAAGAAGCAATACCTGGGCAAAGCTATGGTTACTCTGATTTAGGGATCATAAAAAGAGTAGCTAATTTGATAAGAACACAGATACAGCCAAGTATAGGAAAATTTATAAATTTGAATCCACGCAGATTATATATGTATAATTATAACATGCTTTGTTATAATTATATAACTTGTGTATATATGTGTGTATATATATAGAGAGAAAACGAGATATGTATATGACTGTGTGTTTATGTACATACATGCATGTAAACAGAAACAAGCTAAGTTGTATTTGCGTGTGTGTGTCCATATACAAATTGGCATACTGATGTTTATACAAAAGCAAAGTTGGAGTTAATCCAGTTTTAAGGCATTTTAGCACTTTATAATGATTATTTAATTTTAAATAATAATTATGTTGACTCAAAAAGCAATGTGTCAAAACAAATATTCAATTTAATTGAATTCAAATTAATAATCTCACTCCTTTTTAATTCAAAAAGTTTATTTTAATCAAGGTCAGCATTTTATAACTCACTCCCTAATGATTCAATAAAATATTTTTAATTATTTTTCATTGTATTCACTATTTCTTAATTTAATAAAAATGCTTTGAAATTCACCCATAGCATGGAATAAGTCCTGCATAAAATGCAAGCAAAAGATTTTCTTCATTAGCAGATTCTTCTGGCAGTCACTTGGAACAGAGAAGACAACACTTGCTCTATTAGAAAGGGGAAAAAACACTAAAGAACAAGTGGGAATTGGAGACAGTGAGTTATTGTCTAATGTGTCCCTCTTCTTCCTTTTCCAAGACAAATCTAAGTTTCAGACAGGTTAAATTACTTGCTAAATGTAAGGCAATTGATCTTGCATCAGCATCTCTTCTTCTCTTTATCACTATATGGTGCCCATAGTTTCCATAAAAGGAAAAACTGAAATGTTAATGTTCACTCATCATCAAAATTCCAGAATATGGGGGGAATAAAGTACTGTGGCTAAAAACAGGGTGGAGGGGAAGCACTAGTATTACTGCTGTCAACATTGCTTCCTAGGTCTAAACATTGATGAGGGACCCTCTCTGGTTCTCACTGACACTGTAGTGGATAGGAACATTGAGGTAAAGGCTGGGGTGAGTACTATATGAAGCTAGAAGTCTCTCTTTAACTTCAAAAGCTCCTCAGAACCTTTTAGGGATTGTGATGGAAATCAAAAGACAGAAAAAGATGCCCCAGCTATGTGCTGCCTGAAATTATATGATCCCTTTCAGCACAAAACTTTTTAAACTACTATCACTACTAATGTGCAAGGCTCCAGCTCTGATAAACTAAAAAAAAATAAATTGGCCATCCCTTTTCTATAGCTAGAAACTGTCACCTCTCGCTCCTCCAATCTTTGTGAATTGTAGCTGTAAAGCAAAAACTCCTTTCTCTTATACCTATAATTGTATCCTTACCCAACTTCCTGTATACCCCGAAGGACAATGACATTGATAAATCTGATCATTAATATACCTCCTATAATCTAACACTTCTCTTCACATTCTTTCCATATTATTAGACATATAGAAAGCTGATTTTTTTCCATATTGCACCTTATCCCTGACCACCCTCTTTAGTACAATTTGCATCTTCTCTCATACCTCCAGAAGAATCAGACAAAGAATCTCCTTGAAATACTCAGAAGTTGCAACCAAATGTAGCTTACCCAGAAAAGTTAAATATGATCTTGAAAGAAATAAAAAAAAAAACATTTAACAAATTGAAATACTTTCAGATTTTCTGACCAAATAAAACCAAAAATTACAGGAAAATTTAATATAACATCCTGAAGAAATATAAGGTAAACATTAAAGACTAATTATAAGGGACTCAATAAGGTAAAATTATTTACTTCATATATGTGACAATATTGGTAATACTTTCGTATTATCGTCATTATTTGGATAATTGAACTGAATATGATGTGATGATTCTAAAAAAATTATTTTGTAGGGTGAAATACAAGGGGGAAATTATCCCATAAAAATGAGACATAAAAGGAAAAAAAATTGATATATAAGAAGCTAGTGGAGGGAAAGTGGGTAGTACTGATTATTATCACTATTATTTAGTATTATAATAGAAATATTAGCCTTAACAGAAGAAAAGGAAATTGCAGAAATTAGAAAAGGCAATGATGAAACAAAACTATAGCTCTTTGCAGATGATATAGTGGTATACTTAGAGAATCCTAGAGAATCAATTAAAAAGTACTTGAAACAAATGACTTTATCAAGGCTACAGAATATAATTACAAACTTATATACACACATATATATATGATATATGATACATATATCAATCTAGTGAGGAACGGAACTACACTGCTTGGAGAAATAGGTGAATTGCATTCAAAAGAAACAATATATAATTCCAAGAACCATGAAAAGATTCAGACAAACCAGTACAAAGTGAAGAAAGTCAAAACAAGAAAATAATATAGACAATGGCTACAATAAAGTAAATGTAAACGTTGTTAAAAGCTAGATAAACTCAGATTAAAAGCAACAAACAAGGATAGGTTCTAAAATCCAAATCATAACATATGACTTCTTCCAGGGAGGGAGTGGAGGATGGGCTATGGATTCCAAACACAATTAGATACCATTGGCATATTGATTGGTTTTACTTAAATGTTCTTTTTTATTTCTTTCTTATGAATAAGATTTCTACTGGACAAAAGATGGCTGTGATGTAAAAATCACCAGGTATGACTAAAGCTAAATTAAATAATTAATAAAAATCAATTTAATTGATTAATTGAAAGAGGCTTCAAGAGTTTCACCGTGGTTATCACCTTTTATCTCTCAAAAAGTCTTAAGTAGCATTTGCCCTTCCCCTGTGTCAAAATAACTCTTCTGTCCTCCATGAACTTTCCAATTTTACTAACAATGGTTCAATAATCATATATATTAGATTCATTTGGTATCTGAAGATATAGTACATCTGTGTCAGGCAAATTGAATTCATAAGGGAGCTAGATCTGCAATAGTCTGAGCCTTGTTGAAATTAAATAACATGATTTTATAGTGGACACTATAGTTGGCACAATCATGTGTCCTCCCCCCACATTTCAGGAATAGAATTACAGAAAGAAAATAGTGCTGGAAACCCAACTCAGAGTGCAGATAGGGCATGAACTGTAGTAAGAAAAGGAGGCAAAAAATTCAAGGGAAAAAGATAGAGCTATTATCTCTGTAGGGCCTCTGGATGAAATAGAGGGAGGAAGGAGATTATATATAATAAGGAACTAATCAGCAAAGACTGTAAGGCTGGAGATAACTCACAGGGCAGTTCCTATCAAAATATCCTTAATAGGACTAAGGAGGAGATGGGAACAAAAAAGCTAAGTTCTGTCAAAGCCATTTCTATTGCTTCCCTTCAGCAACTTTCCCCCTTTCCTTTTTGTTGCTATTATTTTCATTTCACTCATACTCAGACAGTTCCATCTCAAATGCTTATATATTACATATGTGGGAAAGCTGGCTGAGTTCTGTGTTGCAAATGGAACTTTCCCCCTGAGCTTTGGAACAGCTGAAACATAAGAGCAATTGAGAAATATTTCTACCCGATCACAATGAGGAGAAAAGGAAGAGGAAAAATATTAAGTTTCAACTATTTGCCAAGCACTTAATAAATTAGGGCTGCCCCCTCCAAAAAAAGCACACTATTCAATGAAAAAAAATTACCTCCTTCTATTTCTCAGACATTCATATTTTGTAGATAGGAACAAAAATATCTCACATCAGTCTTTCCTACTAAGGTGATAATTGTTTTCTTCCTTCCATTTTCAGGGGTCAGCTCTATAGAGTAAAAATAGAGAGGAAGTTTGAGCAATTACCTTTTGAATGTAAAGGGTATAAATAACCAAAGCTGGAAAAAAGCCTCCACGAAAGTCCTACTCTGATAACTCAGGCACATCATGGGAGCGGCCCCATGCTTTCAAAGGCCATGCCAGGAAAATTGTAATGAGATTTGTCAAGGCTTCATTTGCCTGGCATATACTAAAACATAGGGACCAGATCTATCCTTTCATCATTACAGTGAGTTCCCAGGAGAGAAAATTACCTTTTCCATTCACTTGAACACTTTCTCTACAATGTATATTTAAAATATTTATTAAAAAATATTAGTAAATATTCATTAGCTACCTACTATGTGCCAGGTCCAGAAAATGCAAAAAGAAGCAAAAGATAATTCCTGCCTTCAAGGTGTCAACAAAGAAATAAATAAGTTCATACATATATATATATATATATGTATATATATATGTATGTATGTATGTATATATATATGTGTGTATATATATGTATACTATGATAAATAGGAAATAATTAAAAGGAGGATGAAATAGAATTAAAAAGAGGTTGGGATTGGAAAAGGCTTTTTATAAAAAATGAGATTCTAACTGAAAATTAAGATTTAGGCTATCATAAATATCTAAATTACTGAAAAAAGCACCTATGAAGGAAGACAGTATCTGTAACCAGAGAAAAAGCTGGTAAACAGACTTATCTATAGAATTATTTTAACTATTCATACATAGTTGTATTTAATGATAGTCATTTCTAGGGTGGAAAGGAGAGGGAAGAAAAAAAGAAAAAAAGTTATATGATGACTATATATTCAATAGGAAGAGCAAGTTATACATAACAGATTTTCAATTTCATGTACAGTCTTTTTTTTCTCTTCCACTATGTTATAAAATTGTGTTTTTCTTATTTCTTAAGTTCAGGATGAAAATTTCTAAAAGATTAAAAAAGAAAACTCCATTTTTTTTGAATTTCTGATAACACTGAGAGTTTAAGCAATTTGTCTAGGATCACACAGCTAATGTAGGTCTGAAACAGAGGACTTTCAAGTCTTGCTCTATCCATTACACCATGCTACATTAATGGCTTCCAGAATGATAGATCCTTCCTTGTCAAAGAATAATTGGTACTTATCTTACAGCCATCTAGACAAGTTTAGGCTTGCTCCACAGTGATAATAATTACAGCAGCAGCAGTTATCAAAAATCATCTACTAAATCATACAGGAGGTGTGAAGAGTAGTACAAATACTCTAGACAGCATGGATCCTTGAGGCAGTGAAATATTGAAGCTGTCAGAAAGCTTGCATACTCCTAATAAAGGCTTTTCTATTGCTTCCAGGAGTATGTGATCTTGTCCCCTTTCTTCTTTCCCTGGTTCATTCTGCTGCTATATCAAATTCATGTCCTTCATATAAATGTCTTTGCTGTAGTACTTACCACCTTCATAATGGATTCAAATACAACTACTTTGCTCTTGGGGGAAAACCTGAAGCATTGAGTAGAAGTAGCAGGGGTAAATTTAGGTCTGATATATGGAAAAACTTCCCCAAATATTTTAGAATTTAGAATTAGAATTAGAATTCTAGAATTAGAATAAATTAGAATTTAGAATATTTAGAATTTATAAGATAAGACTTAGAAAGACAGCATAGACAACTTCTGGAGGTTGTGGATTCCTTCCTTACTTAGTAGTCTAAAAGCAAAGGTTCAAGAAGAAATTGCTAGATATGTTATCTAGACTGGTTTGGTCAAGGGGGTGGGGTAAGAGAGTTTGGAAAATTTAAGCCTGGGTGCTAAATCAAATGATGTATGAATGTTTATTTATGCAGTGCTCAAATCTAAGCCATCTCCTGTTTCATATAAAAATTCAAAAAACAATTTTTTGCTTATATGTTATTGCAAAAACAAGTGGTAAACCAGATTTTGACTGTACTTTGTCATCCCCAGTCTAGATAATCCCATATCTTTTCTATCACCCATGAGGATTTCAGGGATAGATGGCCTTCCCAACTCTCTAATTCAGTGAAGCCATTCAGCTTTATCCCTATGTGAAGTGACTGAAGCAAACTGGTCTGGGAATTAAATCTTAGCTCAAATCCTAGTTTACCTGTGTGACCCTGGACAACTTCTGAGCTTCAGTTTCTTCATTTTAAAAAAACTGATATAATAACATCTTTCTTGACTCACTCTCAGATTGAGAATTAAATGAGTTGGTAGATATAAAAATTATTTTTAATTTTAAAATACTATGTAAATATGAGAGATACCCAAAGTAGATAAATACTCTTTACCAAGCTAAGAATAGTGGGAGGTCACTTTTCTATCATTTTAATTTACAGAATTTTTTTTAGTTCTATAATTAATGACTACTCCTAAATTGTTTCTTATATCTTTAATGTTATTGCATATTTCCTTTCATCTGTCATAAATTAAAAGAAGCATAGAGACATAGATAAACAACTTGTTACACAAATTTTATGGTTATTTACATATATATATACACACATATACACACGCATGTGCATATGGCATTGTGTGTGTTTCATTAGACTAAACAAAATGAAATTCACAGATATGAATATGAATTCTCATATGAAACCATATTAATTATTATTATGTGGAGAAGGAATTATGACCCGTTTTAAAGGGTAATTATGTTATAGCTAATTGACACTTAAGTAGTTATATTTTGAAGAACAAGCTATTATATTTGCAAATAATTAGCTATGCTACAATGCTTATATCAGTTCTTCAATGGCTACATGGATTCAGTTATTTGGATACTCTTAAAAATGTAGATTAAGGCTTCTACTGTAATTCTTGTCCATGTCCATCTGTAAATTATCCAAAGGGGCTGTCAATGTGTTAAAGACTTTCCTTTGGCTCTTTTATAATTCCATGGGCACTTATGATGCACTAAGACAAAAAAATGGTGTGTATTTGTATGTATGTATATGTGTATTATGTTTTGCTTTTCCTAAATGTCTGTGTAATGTACCTCTGTGTGCCATTTCTGAATATTACCTTTTATACTAGCCCTTACTACAAGTCATAATTAATCATTTGTTGCAACATTACTAAGCCAAACTTATGTCTCTTTTTATTGCATATAATTTATTTTAGGAACTTATAATCTTCCATAATTTGCATGTATATATATATATATATATAATTCCAGAGAATTTCAACATAAGTGTAATTTCCTCAATGTGTTTCCTTGAATAATGCTACCACTGATCTACCCTTCCTTGCTGATCCAATGCTATTATTATCTATCTCTCCCATTAAATTACTAAAAAGGTGCAAGTCAAAAAAAAAAAAGAAGAAACCATATTAATTAGTCATTTTGTCCTAGTTATCTAAACATTTCCTGCCATTAAAACAACAAGTTTTATTGCTAAAATTGGACAATGATTTTTCACTCATGGCATTTTTCACTTGTGGTATGCCAGTAAAACTGGTCTATATCTAATGAAGAAGCACATACAAATTCCTTGACCTCTAAGCATAACTTCTGATGGTGATAGACCATATGTTCTCTCCCAGCAGTTCAACGTTAAAAGTTCACAACACATTATAGTTGCCCTAGTGTAATGTTTTAGCCAGAGTTCTATTCTTGGTAGGAGTCAAAAGACCTTGTTTTTGTTTTTTGAATCTCTTACTAGAAGGGAAAACACTTAGAGAAGACATTTAACCTCATTTTTTTAAACTGTAAAATGGGAACACTGATAAGGACTTTAGAAGTGTGTTCTGAGGATCATAATAAAGACAAAAGTACTTTGAAAGTTTAGCAACATAATATAAAGGTGAAGTGCTATGCACTTTACTTAATATGTGTTCAATATAAGTTTTATTAAATAATTCCATACTTTAGTAATTGTCATTTCACTATTTTGATTTTATTCCTCCCCTCACCAACACATATATTAATCCATGTAAAACTTAGGAAATGAACTTCAGGTGTTGCCTTGCCTGGAAAATCCATCATTCTGCAGTCTGTCTGGTCTAGAACCTTTCAGAACATGCACATCACTGGTATTGATACCATAATAAAATTGGCAGTTAGATGTTTATTTCAAAGTTTACAATTTTGAAAGTAACATTATATTTCTCACATTAAATTACCTTACAAAATTATATGTATATAAAATATGAAACTTAAAAAACATGAAAAGCAAAAATGATGAAATGAATGAAAAATTGATTAAAGATTTGTTAATGTTATAAAAATAATAGTCAAAAAGCATTGATTAAGCACTACCAAATACCAAGCCTTGTACAAGGAAGGGCAAAAAAAACCAAAAACCCCAACCCCTTAACCTCAAGGAGTTCACAATCTAATTCAAAGAGACAGTATGCAAACAACTTTGTACAAACACATATAGACACAATATATTGGAAATGACTAATAAACGGAAGATACTAGAATTAAGGATGATAACAAAAATTTTGTTAAAAAGGGGGGATGTAGCTGGGATTTGAAGGAAATTGATAGTAGAAGGGAAGAATTATAGGCCTTCAACAAATGAAGAAATAATCAAATCCTAAGCTTTGGCAATCACATTTGTTGCCAAATTTTTCAAGACCCCTATATTCAGTTACACAATACCCCATATGGAGTTGCCACCCACAGTTTAAGAAGTTTTGCTTTAACATGTTTCACCTATATTGGATTACTTGCTGCAATCCAGGGAGGGAGAAAAATTTGGAACACAAGGTTTTGCAAAGGAGAATTATTTTTGCATGTATTTTGAAAAATAAAAAGCTATTATTTTTTAAAAAGGTTAAAAAAGAAGCTTTGCTCTATCAGAATTAAGGTAAAATGAACCTAATCTATTTCTCTTCCTTAAAGACTGAAGTAGTTGAAAGAGTAGAGAAGATTATGCCCCCACATTTTGAGAGATGTGTATATTTGTGTGTATTTATGTAAAATAAATATTTATGTGTAAAAGCTAAAAAATAAAAAAGTAAATCATGGCATTCACTTAAATTGCCAGGCTTAGTTTATTTTAGAAAAACCAACATAGTTTGATCTATTGACCCTGTTTTTAAAACATCCTTATTACAAAGTTGAGATGTTCTGAAGCACAGTGCATTTGAATCATTTGTTTCTTCATCTGAATTTAGAAAAGACAGGAATAGAAGCCTGGATGCAAAACCTATTTGGAGATAATCGGACCTTGATTACAAATACTTAAAGTCTCATATGCATGCAGGTTCATCAGAGATATAACCAAATATTTCAGTGCTTGAAATTTATCATTCTGGGTCCAATTACTATCTCATTCTGGAATCATCAATGTCATAATGAAATAATATGAAGAAGCTGTATTTTACCTTCATCCATGGCAAGCTCATATAGGTATTGATACATTTTTCTTATCAAAATAAACCTGAAATTAACATCTTTCTTAAAAATTCATTGGCTATGTGTTGCATTTCTTCACATGTATAATTGATATATATTGCTTGCCTTCTCAATGGGTAGAAGAGGAGCACAATAAAAGGAAAGATTTGGGAATTTAAAATTTCTTTAAAAATAAATGTTGAAAGTGCATTAGGAATTCTTTAAAATTATGTACCACCTGTGATTTTAGAAATGTTATCAGCTCTCCCTGTTCCTCAGACCTTCTAAAACCTATTTTTGACCCAAGAAAGAAGTAGGTTCATTATGAATAATATAAAACTTTACTAAACCAAGAATGTAATGAGGCCTACCTTGCATAATCAACTGGAAGAAATTTGTTTATTTGTTTGGAATTTTGTTGTGTTTTTCCTCCATTGAAGTAACACTAACATATGACATCTTCATTTTGAAATGTATTAAGACTTTTTTTAAAGAATACCTACAGGCACTGCAGGCAATAGTTATTTTCATCCCTTCCCATTACCTAGTGATTACTTAGTAATGAATACTGATCAGTTTAGTAAGCAGTAAAAGAATTTTCTAAATTAAATCCCTGTGGGCAGATGAATCATATTTTGGTGGAAACATCAATCACCATTTGACCTTCTCCCACACTGCTGTTTATAGACTATATCCACGTTCCAAATATGCATAAAGAATAACTTATTCTTAAATTGTCTCATATCAGTGAAGTATGTACAATGTAATTCTGCTCAGAGAGAATCTGTTTTGAAAGAATCCATGATAGATTACTAGTTTATAGAATCTATCTTTACAAAAGAGAATAATAACTCACAAGTGGCATGGCCATGAAGATACATGTCATAGTAGTCCATTTCATATATATTAGGAACCTTGTATTAAATTTCATCATTCAATTTTAAAATTCTATCCTATTGAAAAATTTTCCACTTATTCACTAAGACAGTGAAATAAATAGGAACTTCTTATGAGAGGAGAGTATGCTGATGAAGGAAGGCAATAAACAAAATAACCATGTTCTAGATCAACCTTCAACACTTTGCCTTCTTATATATAAAGCTGTCACAACTAAATCAATAGCTCTAGAGGTCAGTCATTTTATAGCTGGTATGAGCAGGATTGCCAAGTTGAGAACTTTGGAATTAGGTTCCAAAAAAACACTCAAAACCCAGCAATTTTGCATATTAATTATGACAGATTGATTTCAAATGGATATTAGTGCTTTAAAATAAAGCTTTGGTTTTCAAGAATTATATTAATGGAAATGTGAGGAAAATATCCGTTGCTACAGCTTCCTCATAAAATGCTATTTTTCTCCTGTCAAAAATTTTAACCCTCATATAATTTTGATGCTTTATTTTTTCATAGGCTGTCAAGTATTTCATACCAAAATTACTGAGGATGAACTTAAAAGAGTAATTTTCCAAAGCAGTCAGTTGTGCTCAAAAGGCATTGTGTTCTCTAAACCATTGTATTTTGACTGCTTTTAAAAAAGTAACATCTTCATAAGGTGATTTTGGAATTTAAATAATCAAACATTTTTGGATGAAATGGAATCCATGGGATCCCTTCACATCAAATTGTATTCTATAATTCTATAGTAATTCTATAATAAAGCATACTAACTAGCATATGATCAACATAAATCCAGATGTTACAGGGGCTAAAACTGACCACTTGCAAAGATAGGTATAGTGAAACTTCTATTAACCAACATTCTCCTAACTGTTTTAATTGAATTTTATATTTAATTATAAAATCATTTTTGTTTCAACCTTTGTCAAAATCTTTCTGAAATTTATGGATACACTTTTTGAGGGTCTTCAGACCATTTTCTTATTCAATAAAATAAGGGGATTATACTAGATGTTTTAGTGCAATTTTTACTATAATATTCTAGGATTTCAAGATTGGCAAAATTTTTGAGCATAATTGACAATCAACTTTTGCAGTTACTATGATGGGATACTGATTTTTCCCCCAATTCAAACTTGCCCCCTCTCCAGTCCAAATTTCACAGAAATCCTCAACTACTAGCTGATAGGTACAGATACAAGTCTACAAGTATATAATTCCATCAACTACCAAATCTAGATTACCATAGAAATCAACCAGTAAGAAAGTAGCACCAACAGGATGGACATTAAACCACAAATTTTAATTAATCTTTCCCCCAACATGGCAGCTGTACATTATTTTTCTTTACTGTCTTTTGGTGAATTTATGGCAAAGTCAGGCTAATTATAATTACCATACATTAATATGTCACCTACAGTGGGCTTTTCTTTATGCATTCTAGGTAACCACATACAGTTTCATCAAGGCTTTAGGACCTCCCATATTAGCAAAATCTTCCTGTAATCTCAAAATCTACAAATCTTGTCTTCAAAATCAAACAAAAAAAGATACAGATACTCACAATCTACATTCATTCTCTAATGTTCTCTCTCTCTCTGGATGTGGATGGCATATTCCATCTCAAGTCTATTGAATTGTCCTGGATCACTACATTGGTTAGAAAAGCTAAGCCTATCATAGTTGATCATCATATAATCTTGCTATTACTGTGTACAATGTCTTCCTGGTTCTGCTCACTCCAACCCACACCAGTTCATGTTAGTTTTTCTTGTTTTTTTCTGAAATCAGCCTATTCATCACATCCTATAGAACAATAATATTCCATTACTTCCATATACCATAACTTATTCAGCCAATCCTCAACTGATGGACATCTGCTCAATTTCCAGTTCCTTTCCACTACAAAAAAAAGAGCTGCTGTAAATATTTTCGTACATGTGGATCCTTTTCCTTTTTTTATGAGCTCATTGGCATACAGACCCAATAGTGACACTATTAAATCAAAAGTATGCACAATTTTATAGCCCTTTGGTTATAGTTCCAAATTTTCTTCAAAATGGTTGCAAACTGATTTTTCTTGTGTAGCATGATAAATGTGTAAATATGTATAGAAGAATTGTACATGCTTAACATATTGGATTACTTGCTATCTGGGAGAAGGGGTGGGGAAATGGGAGGAGAAAATTTGAAATGCAAGGTTTTGGAAGAGTAAATGTTGAAAACTATATTTGCATATATTTTGAAAATAAAAAGCTATTATTTAAGAAAAAGAAAAAGAAAAAATGGTTGGAACATTTCACAAATCCATCTACAATGTATTAGTGTCCCAGTTTTCCCACATTCCTTCCAACATTTGTCATCTTTTCCCGTCATCTTAGCCAATCTAATAGGTATTAAGTTGTATTTTAATTTGTCTTAATTTGCATTTGTCTAAACAATAGTTTTAGAGCAATTTTTAAATAACATGCATAGCTTTAATTTCTTTATATGAAAATTGTCTTTTCATATCCTTTGACCATTTATCAATTGGGGTCTGAGTTACAGACTTAACAATTTGACTCAATTCTCCATATATGTTAGAAATAATGCCTTCATCAGGAACATTGGCTGAAAAAATTGTTTCCCAGCTTTTTGCTTTCCTTCTAATTTAAGTACTTTGATTTTGTTTGTTCAAAACCATTTAAATTTAATATATTCAAAATTATACTTTTTGGAGCAGAGCCAAGATGGCAGAGAGTAGACAGGATTTTGCCTGAGTTTTCCCTCAGAATCAATACTAGATCAAGTCTCTGAATGAATTTTGGAGTGACAGAACTAACAATTATTTGGAGTGTAACAAATTTCCAGGAGAAGTTATCTTGGAAGGCTTCAGCAAAGGTGGGTCTCAATTGGGCAGGGTGGGGGGAATGTGGCCCAGCACAGGAGTAGCACAGGGAGACTCAGGATGGAGAGGCTCCAGGGAAATATAGTGGGAAACTGTTAGCCAAAATACAGCTGAATTGGCTGCTCTGTGCTAGCTCAGAAGGCCAGTGGATCAACAGATTAGTAAGGTCTCCAACACAATTACAGAAGGCAAATAGTAAGCTCCTAAACCCCAGTATAAAAGGCAGCCACTTGACCAGGTCCATCCAAAACAGGGGATAAGCCTGCAGCTCTACCAGCTCCAGAGCATCTTGAAGCCTCTGTTGTCCTGTAGAAGAAGCGTGGGATAATCTTCCTCTTCTTTAGGAGCAGAACACAATCTTTAAAATGAGCAAAAAATGAAAAAAGAGCCCTGACCACAAATAGCTATTATGGAGACAGAGAATAACAGAATTTAAACCCTGAGGACAGTAAAGGCAAAATGCCTTTAGATGAAGCATCAAAAGAGGATAAGAACTAGTCTCCAGCTCAAAAACTTTCTTGGGAGAATTCAAAAAGAATCTTTAAAAAGAGTTAGAAGAAAAATGGAGCAAGGAAATGAAAGCTTTGCAGGAGAGTTTGAAAAAGGAAATACAAAAATTGCCTGAAGAAAACTGAAGAAGACTAAAAATAGATGTCATGAAATGGAAAAAGAAAACAACTCTTTGAAAAATAAAATTGGTGAAATGGGGGGGGGAAATCCAATAAACAAAAGAACTCATTTAAAAATTCAATTGGCCAGGAGGCAACTAGGTGGTGCAGTGGATAGAACACCCGCCTTGAAGTCAGGAGGACCTGAGTTCAAATCTGGCATCAGACATTTAACATTTCCTAGCTGTGTGACCCTGGGCAAGTCACTTAACCCCAATTGCCTCAGGAAAAAAATTAAATTGGCCAAATGCAAAAGGAGGTTTAAAAATCTAACTGAAGAAAAGAATTCATTAAAAATTAGAATTGAACAAATGGAAGTGAATGACTCAATGAGACTTCAAGAATCAGTCAAACAGAAACAAAAAAAAAATGAAAATAATAGAAAACAGAACATCTTATTTAAGAAAAAACTGACCTGGAAAATAAATCCAGGAGAGACAATCTAAGAATTTTGGACTACCTGAAAACTATATTGAAAAAAAAAAGAGTTTAGTCAACATCTTTCAAGAAATTATTAAGGAAAAGGGTCCTGATGTCTTAGAACTAAAGGGTAAAATAGCCACTGAAAAAATCCACTAATCACTTCCTTAAAGAGACCCCAAATGAAAACTCCAAGGAATATTGTAACTTAATTCCAGAATTTTCAGATCAAGGAAAAATACTGCAAGCAGCCAAGAACAAACAATTCAAAGATCGGGAAGCCATAATCAAGATTACCCAAGACCTAGAAGTTTCAACTTTAAAGGATTGAAAGAACTGAAATATTATATTCTAGAGGGCAAAGGACCTTGGACAGCAGTCAAGAATCAACTACACAATGAAATAGTGGAATTTCATTCATTGTGATAAAAAGACCATAGCTGAACAGAAAATTTGACCTTCAAATACAGAACTCAATAGAAGCATTAAAAATAGAGAGGAAAAAAGCTATGTTTTTCAAATGTTAAAATGTTTGCATCCCTACATGAAAAGATGATATATATAACTCGACAACTGTATCTTTATTGGGGGTATATTTAGAGGATGTTGGTACAAACTGACTTTATTATGATGATATAAAAAGTAAACTAAGGGATTAAAAGGAATTGTTCTGGAAGAAAAGGAAAATGAAGGTAAAATGGGGTAAATTACATCACACCAAAAGACAAAAAAAAAATCTAATGTGGTTAAGGGAAAAAAGGGAGGTTGTGAGCATTGTTTGAATCAAAATTATTCCTTTTTCATTTCACAATGTTATCTAGTTTTTTTTTTGACCATAAATTCTTTCCTTCTCCAGGGATTTCAATGCAGACTATTCTTTGCTCTCCTAATTTGTTTGTATTTGCTCACTCTATTATATATTTTATTATACTAATGTTTATTATCATATATTTTCATCCTTTATGTCTAAATCATGAACCCATTTTGATCTTACCTTTATATATATATTTGGGTGTGAAATGTTGGTCTTTGCCTAGGTTCTATCATACTATTTTCCAATTCGTAGCATTTTTTGTCAAATAGTAAGTTCTTATTTTAGAGACTGGAGTCTTTTGGTTTACCAAACAATACATCTTGTGTACCTAACCTTATTCAACTGATCCTCTACTTTATTTCATAGCCAGTACAAAATGGTTTTGGTAACTGCCACTTTATAATATAATAGGCTAGGCCTTCCTTTGCATTTTTTTTCATTAATTCTCTTAATATTCTTGACATTTTCTTGCATATACATTTTGCTTTTTTTCTAACTTTATAAAATAATTTTTGGGCAGTTTGGTATGGCACTGACTTCTTTAGGTTTTCATTACTCATTCCTGGTTCTCTCTGACTGATCTTATTCAGTCTCCTTTAAAAGTTCTTTATCCAGGTTGTCCTTTAGATGCTCCCCAGACTTTGTCTGGATTCTTTACTCTTCTTCCATACTATTTTGCTTGGTGATCTCATCAGCTCTCATGGATTCAATTATAATCTGTATTAAGATGATTCTCAGATCCAATTATCCAGCCCTGACCTTCAGTCTTGCAACTCTAGCTGCCTATTGGGTTCCTCATTTTAAATTCATTATGTCCAGTACTGAATTCATTAACACCAAGCTCCCAACCACTGTGGCTTACAATTAGGTGTCATTCTTGACTTCTTACTCTCATCTCTTTATGTCAAACCTACTTCCAAGTTCCATCATTTCTACTTTCATATCATTTGCATTGTAAGAGTACCCACTACTCTGCTGTGATGCAGCCATAATCATGGCACAGGCACTCATCACTTCATAATTGAACTATTTTACTAGCCTGCAGGCTGATCTACCTGCTTCAAGGCTTCCATTCTATTCCATTCTCCATTCAGTAACCAAAGTAATTTTCCTAAAACTCAGGTCTTGCTGTTATTGTCCTACTTAATAAACTCAAACGACTTTGTTGATTCCAGCATCAAATATAAAATTCTTTGTTTGGTTTTTAAAGACCTTTCCAATCTGACCCTTTCTATATTTCCAGTATCCTTATACTCAACTCCTCTCCACATACATATATTTATATGGATATTTAAATATATATTTATATACTATGATCCAGCAATGCTTTTCTTCCTATTGCTCCTTCAAGTCTCCCTTCAAATCCTACCTTGTATAACAAGTCTTTCCTGGTCCCTATCAATGTTAGTGCCTTTCATCTGATACAATCTCCAATTTATCCTACATATCTCAGCTATGTATGTAGTTGTTTATATCTTCTTCATCACAACAAGAAATGTTTTTGGGAAGGAAGAGTTTTTTTTTTTCTCCCTTTCTTTGAATTTCTCAGTACTTAAACAAGACCTTGCACATACTCATCATCATTTAATAAATGTTCGTTGATTTGACTTGAGAATTCTTCAGGGTTTTTTTAACATCCCTCAAAATCTAATTCTCTCTCTATGTTATGGCACAGCTCAAGTATAATTCAATAAAGCTGTAGTAATAACAAACTAAACTATTTTAATACATATTTAGGAATGTAATCAGGGCCTGAATTACTCTTTCTTTCATCCCTACATAAAAGAATGATCCAAGCTCTTATTACTTCTATTCTATTTTAGATATGAGTGTGGGACATACTTGTCAGTGGTGAAATTTATTTCATTTTAGGAAATGCTTTTGGAGTCAAACACATAATTCTTTATTACATATGTGTATATTTGACCATTTATTCAAACTGTGATGCCCAGTACTTCAGATAAGACTTAACCCATTGTCTTCTTTATTAGGAAGTAACAAAGTAATACAAGAAAGAAAGTCTTTCATTATAAGGGATTGGTTTAGGTGAGAAAAAAAGGCCACATTAGAATTATAGTTATGGCTTAGAAGAATTTAAATAGTTCTCTCTTTTTTCTTTTTTCGGGAATTGTCAGGTTAGTAGAACTTAAATGGCTGCTCTAAAAAAAATCTCAATTGTCAATACTACAAATCTAGTCTCTCTGTGTTATATACAACAATTACCATTCTGTAATGGGAATAATTACCAATGAAAGCCTAATTCTGGAAATGTGAACTTTATTTTTCTGCCTGGTATCCAGAAGGAGACTTGGGAAAGTTACTTCTAGAAATGTGATGGTTCATAATAATTGCCCCTTATCTCCACTTCACTGTACATTCAAGAATTTGGTGACAAGTCCTTCATTTTTGGCAGCTGAATTAGAATTGAGGGTATAAACAAAAGGCTCCAATGAAAGAATTAAATATTTCTCTTCATAATAACTTGAAATTGAGGAGGTAGAAATGGTATAAGCATACAGGTAAAGACAACTTTTGTCACACCTGGTCAACTTGTAGCCATGGTTTTGTTTCTCCTGTCTTTTATGTATATATTCTTTCCTATTCTTAGGTGAATTTGTATCAGATGAAACAAAGTAGACAACAACCTGGTAAACTCTGAAAATTCAGGAAAGTCATATTAGATACAGTGATAGCACTCTATGGCTGTGTTTGGCATAACTTGGATTTGGATCAAGGGAAGAGAACTACATATCAAGCCTTATGATGTGGTATGGAGCACAGTAAAGGAACAGGAAGGATCATTTGGACAAGTTGCATAACTGTCTGAGCAGAACAAGGTGAGGCATTGTAACACTTAGATATGAATTATTTGATCCATCTCAGCACTGAACTGACAGAGCAGTTTAGACACCATGCCCTGTGAGTACAGAAGCAACTCATCTATCAGCTATGCTAAACCCAGAAGGGAACTCAATGAGAGAAATACAGTCCAATTACAACTTTCACTTTTAGTCCATTTTCCCCAGGAATAAATATGGTTGGGGAAAGTATGCCCCAATTTAGAGGGAATATTTTGAAGGCACTACTTTTATAGCAGGGCATAGGAAAATAAGAAGAGATAAGGATAACTTTAGTTTTAGCTATATATTTTCATTAAATATCCCTTTGTTAGAAGCAAAATTATATCACATTTTCAATTATTTCAGTTATGTGAAAATTATCAACAGATCAGAAAATAAACTAAAAATGTCTATTTGTATAATGACAAAATTTTAAATGGTATTTTTCTACCACAGAAGCTAAAGAATAAAGGTTTTCTTAAATAATTTTATGATCCCTTCTGTTGTTTGTTCTTATTGGATTTTAAAAAGTCCTTCATTTGTGAATTTCACTAGCTTAGGGTCTACTTATTGTGCCTATTATTCTCAATAATTACTTTCCAGTTCTATGATATGTAAATATTACAACTGGGTTTTCATCATTTAATACTATTATCCCATGAAGAAAAATTCTAAGAATTTGATTATTTTTTTTTGTATTTAACTAAGCCTAAATATTTTAAAGAAAAAAGTGCTTGTTAATTTCGGATGTTTAAATATCTATTTCAGGACTTCCAGGGTTGGAGCCAAGATGGTGGAGATCAGACAGGAGTCTCTGTAATCTCCTCTAACCTTCCCTCAAACCAACAATATATGAAGCCTCTAGACTGATTCTGAAGCAAAAAAGTCCACAATATCTGGAGGACAACACGATCATAGAAAAAGATACTCTGGAAGAACTTCAAAACAGGTCTGTCTTAATTGGGCAGGGGGGTGATCTGCTGAACCCAGACTGCAGCACAGGGAGACCAGGGCAGGGAGCTAGAGCAGGGAGTGGGAGCAGGAGTCGCAACAGGAATGGGAGTGTTGTGCTTTTCACACACCTGGGAGCCTTCTGGGGGCCTCTTGGGCCAATCTGTCCTGATTGTGGGCAGGTGGTTTGGAGGGTCTGCCTTTTGTGGGGGGTAGATTGTGAACCACTGAACCCCTGATGAGCATCAGACCTAGCTGCCATAACACAACACCCTAGGGTGATCAATCAATCAGCAGAACTGCCCAGTACCTGAAATAATTCAATCAGCAGAACTGCCCCAGGGTGAACTAAAGCAGAATTGCCCAGCACCTGACATAATTCAATCAGCAGAACTGCCCAGTTCCTGAAATAACTCAATCAGCAGAACTGCCCCAGGGCAAATTAAAGCAGCTGTCCCACCTTTGCCTTAAACAGACCTCATACCTTTAAAAAAAATGAATAAAAAACCAAAATGAGCTCTCACCATGGACAACTTTCATGGAGAGAGGGAAGAACAGACCTCAAATCCTCAGGCCCCTAAAGGTAAAGCAACTCCAGAAAAAGCCCCAAAGAGAGACACCAACTGGACTCCATGTCAAAATGCTTTCTTGGAAGATTACATAAAGGATCTTAAAAGAGAGTTAGAAGAAACATGGGGAAACGAAATGAGATCACTGCAAAATAAAATAGAAAAAATGGAAAAAGAATGCAATGAACAAAAAAATGTAACTGGTCAATTGCAAAAGGAACTAAAAACAGTAACTGAAGAAAATAATACATTAAAAATTAGAATCGAACAGCTGGAAATGAATGACTCATCAAGATTTCCAGAATCAGTCAAACAAAAACAAAAAAATGAAAAGATAGAGAAAAACATGAAATTTCTCCTTGAAAAAACAACTGACCTGGAAAATAGATCTAGGAGAGACAATCTAAGGATTATAGGGCTTCCTGAAAGCCATGATGAAAAAAGAACCTAGACACTATCTTCCAGGAAATCATAAAAGAAAACTGCCCTGATATTTTAGACCCAGAAGGCAAAATACTCCTTGAAACAATCCACCGATCACCTCCTGAAAGAAACCCAAAAATTAAGTCCCCCAGAAATATCGTGGCTAAATTCCAGAACTATCATACCAAGGAAAAGATATTACGAGAAGCCAGAAAGAAACAATTTAAATATCGGGGAGCCACAATTAGGATCACACAGGACCTAGCAGCTTCTACTTTGAAGGATCGAAGGGCCTAGAATCAGATATTCCGAAGGGCAAAGGAACTTGGATTACAACCAAAAATAAATTACCCAGCTAGAATGAGCATTATCTTCCAGGGTAGAAGATGGTCATTCAATGATATAGGAGAATTTCACCTATTTCTACTAAAAAGACCAGAACTGAACAAAAAATTTGATCTACAAACACATAACACAAGAGAAACATAAAAAGGTAACACAAAAAAAACTCTTGAGAACTATATTTATATTATAGATACTTATACAATGAGGGTTGATTTTATGAATCTATTATTACATTATGATTATGATATAATTACTGTGATTTTATGATTATTATGATATGATTATTGTGATTTTATGATTATTATGATATGATAAACTGAAAAAGAAATTAGAGGTAGAAAAGGGATAACACTGGAAGAAGAGGAAAAGGAGGTAAAATAAGGGAAATTACATCACATGTAGAGCCAAAGAAAACCTATAATGATTGAGGGGAAAAAAGGGAGGGGAATGAGAATTTGGTTAATATCCATCTCATCAGATTTGGCTCTGAGGGAATAATATATGTACTTATAAGGAAACAGGAGGGAAAAAGGGAAAAAGGGGGTGGGTGGGGCTCTAAAGGGGAAGGATTGTTTGAGGGAAGTGGTTATCAAAAGCAAAATAGTAGGAAGGAGGGAAAGGGGATAAGAAAGAAAAAAGCATAAGCTAGGGTAAATAAGATGGCAGGAAATACAGAATTAGTTGTTTTAACTGTGAATCTGAATGGAATTAAAGCAGAAGCAGGTAGCAGACTGGATTAAAAACCACAATCCAACAATATGTTGTATACAAGAAACACATCTAAAACATAGAGATACATACAGGGTGAAGGTAAAAGGCTGGAGCAAAATCTATTATGCTTCAGGTGAACAAAAAAAAGCAGGGGTAGCAATCCTGATCTCAGACCAAGTAAAAGCAAAGATAGATTTAATTAAAAGAGACAAAGAAGGAAATTATATCTTCCTAAAAGGTACCATAGATAATGAAGCAATATCAATACTAAGCATATATGCACCAAGTGCTATAGCATGGAAATTCCTAGAGGAAAAGTTCAGAGAGATGCAAGAAGAAATAGACAGCAAAACTATAATAGTGGGGGATCTCAACCTCCCTCTCTCAGAACTTGATAAGTCAAACCACAAAATAAATAAGAAAGAAGTTAAGGAGGTAAACAAAATGTTAGAAAAGTTAGGTATGATAGATTTTTGGAGGAAATTAAATAAAGACAGAAAGGAGTTTACATTTTTCTCAGCAGTCCATGGAACTTATACAAAAATTGACCATGTGTTAGAACACAAAAACCTCAAAATCAAATGCAGGAAGGCAGAAATAATAAATGTATTTTTTTCAGATCATGACAGAATAAAAATCACATGCAATATAAGGCCAGGAGAAAATAGACCAAAAACCAATTGGAAACTAAATAATTTTATCCTAAAGAATGAATGGGTGAAACAGCAAATTACAGACACAATTACTAATTTCATCCAAGAGAATGACAATAATGAGACAACATACCAAAATTTGTGGGATACAGCCAAAGCAGTAATAAGGGGAAATTTTATATCTCTAGATGCTTATTTGCATAAAATAGAGAAAGAGAAAATCAATGAATTGGGCTTGCAACTAAAAAAGCTAGAGAAAGAACAAATTAAAAACCCCCAATCAAATACCAAACTTGAAATCCTAAAAATAAAAGGAGAGATTAATAAAATTGAAAGTAAAAAAAACTATT